>QANU01092089.1:1361383-1424008 GCA_003254905.1 Nissolia schottii | reverse complement strand
AAAATGACGTCTAATATTGAAGTTACTGAACTGCGTGGTCCGAACCCAACAACACAAACGTAAAGCGTTAATCACACGTTCGCACGAAGCTAAGACCACCTCACCTCAATCATCCTAACCGAAGACCCGTTCCAGTTACCCTCCCTCCACCTGTCCCCCCCTTTCTCTCTCTCTCTTCCATAGCCGAAAGTCGGTGGAAAGCCAACCCCCCCCCAACACCTCTGTCTCCTTCTTTCTTCCCCTATATATCCCCCCCTTTTCCATTTCTCCCACAATACCCACTACCCCTCCTCCATTCCCATCCCCCCCCATCATTATTGTTCCATCTCCCTCCTCTTCTTTCTGGTTTGAGGAGTGAGAACAACATCAAAAACCAGAAGAAAAAACACAAAAATTAATCTTTTCTTTCTTCCACGCAGTTTCAGATCTAAAACGCTTCGACCCATTTCTCGAGTTCCAATTTTGTTCCTATCTTAGCCTCTTTCCGTTGTTAATTCATCATGGGCACGGAGGTTCTTAGGCCACAGGACTGCTTCATCGAACGGATCCGTGCCCCACCGCCGTCCGCGGCTGCGTTTTCCCGGCGGAGGAATTTCAATTATTACCCCACCACCACCAACAGCAGCAGCAACAACAATAACAATTTTAGCTACGGTAATTATTTTCCGGCAGTCAGCTCCGGCAAGCCTTCCCGGAAGCCAGTGACCCGACCCGAGCAGAGGAAACGGGTCGAGAGGAGACCGCAGAGCTCCAGTTCAGATGACTCGAGGGTGGCGGCCAGGAGCCCCGGCGCGGTTGCTACGGAGAAGATCACGATTCTCCGGCGAGGCGAATCGCTCGATTCCAAGATTAAGAGCGAGGCTCTGAGGAAGGAAGGCGGCGATTTGGTGGTGGTCGGGACCCAAAGGATCGGGCCCGACCCGGAAATGGTTCGTCGGAGGATCCGAATCGCGGATCTCGTGCCCGGACCCGACACCTACGCCGGATCGGCGTTCGCCGTGTCGCCGGCGCCGAGCGCCCTTCCCCTTCCTTCGTTCGGGAAGAAGCAGCTGGCGGCGGCGGCCGTGGTCGCCGTCGACGATTCCGCCACCCGGGATCTGAGGCGCCTCCTCCGTATCTAATCAGATGAAACGGGTTGAATTCCAGTTTCGGGTCGGGTCGGGTCGGACCCAAATAACAATCCATATTCCACTCCTTTCTTTCTCTTCTCTCTCTAAATTTCTAGAAGCTGCTGCTGCTTCTTTCTCCTTTTCTCTTATTTGTCTCTGTTAGCCCCTCCCGGGTTGCGAGTTCTGGCCCAGACCGTGATTTTTTTAAACGGAAGGGTAGATCTGAAATTTCGGGAAAAGAAGCTGTAGGGGCTAAAATTGCAATTAAAAAAAGAAGTTTGTGGAGTAGTTTATGGCTACGGGGTTATGTAAGATTTGTAAGATCTTTTTCTAATGGGTGGAGGAGTGGTTTATGGGTTTGTTAAAGGGTTAAGTTTATAGGTCGTAATCTTTTTCAGGTTAGCTTGGAAAAAAAATAAAAGTTTAAAAGAGAAAAATGAAGTAGAAGAAGGGAGGGATGTGGGGGGTTGATTTTTAAAATCGGGAAAGTGTAAGGGGTTGGTATGTAATGTGGGGATGATGTAACTAGGAAGTGAAGAAAAAAAAATGGATTCTATTCTCTCTGCTTTGTTGTGAATTTGGTGAGCAAACCTTTGTAACCTTTTGTACTGTAAAGTAAGAAAGATTAAATAGGGAAATTTGAGCAGATTTTCTTATTAATTTATGTGGCTTTGGTACTTCTTAATTAATTTTTTTGGGGTTTAATTTTTACTTGTTACTTTGTTTGATCATGAAATAGAAACCATGTGAATCGGTGAAGCATTTTTCAATTTTGGTTCGGAAAATTGAAGTTGAAAATGAAAAGGAGAGTATAGTCATGTTCTTTCCTCTGATGGGGATAAGGAAACCCCACATCAATAAAGTTTGGTGGAAGATTGGGTGAAGCGTATTGAAGTACCTTACCTCCCTTGGCGTGGCTAGTTAAATGAGAATGGGACATGGGATGGGGACATACTACAATGACTTCAAAAATTCGCCTGCAAAATAAAATGCTAAGAAAATACTTTTGAGTCTATGACACATAAGTGCACGGTGAGATTTTATGGCTTCTGGGCTGCTGCTGCTGCTGCTGCTGCTGCTTTTTTTTCTCCTAAAACTAAATTTGACAAGTAAACAAAGAAAAGTCAAAAATGATGTGGAAAAAAAAATGCATCCTGAATTGCATATTGAATGGTGAGGTCTTCTCTTCCCTAAACAAAAGTTGGTGAGGTCTTCGGTTTATAATAATTTACTAAATACTAATAAGTTTAATTGAATGAACATGTACAGGGTACCAAAATGAACTTATATATACAATTTGAATTAGAAAATTGTTTTAATAAAAAAAAAAATTTAGAATCATGATTATTACACACCAGGGTACCAACAAAATGGGAAAATGTGTCCCACTCTCTCAAAACGTGTACGTGTCACACACACTCTCGTAAATCCCTCAAGCGGTTGTGTTTAACTAAAATAAATGGTTGTCTAAAATATGAAAAAGGTTGTGTCTGAGTAAAATAAATGGTTGTAAAGTAAATGGTTGTGTCTCGCTCTCTACTACGATTGTAGAAAATCAGTTAGACCTGTCTACGTTATGTACACTAATTTATGGGTTTCTGAATGAAATAGTTGTATATGCGGAGTGTATGGTTGTGTCTGCACAATCAAAAGGGTTGTGCCTCGTACTTCGTCAAAGCTAGGTCTGTGTTTGCTAGTTGGTTGTGTCTTTCAACATTATATAGTTGTGTCTTCCTATTTTATTTGATTATGTCTGATTATGTCTTGTAATTATGTCTTTCTACGTTATATTTACTAATGTGTGATTTTATAATGTTGCAGAGCTATGACACCCAAGAAAAGGCAACACCCACCACATCTGAATTGTCTAAGGCAGATTACAACAAAAAGGTATGATCTGTTTGGACTAGAAAGTGTATCATCTTACATTAAAACATAATACATGATAACTAACTTGGTTGTTTGTGTTGCATGCAGTGCATAATTGAGTCAAAGTGCTCGTGGCAAAAGTACATGTTGTGGCGGAATTACTCACCACTGCACAAAAGAAAATAGTACAAGAAATGAGATTTGGGGCAATGCTCCAAGTCCCAAAGGTTGTTGTCAACCATCCACTGGTACATCAGCTAGTCAAACACTATGAATTCACTACAAACACCATGGATGTGCCGAACAATGATCAGGCAAATTACATAGGGGTTGCACCAGGGCTGCCAGCAACAAGTATGATTTTATTTGGTTTTGTTTGTTTATTTTTTGTACTGCTTATTTTATCAAAATAGTCCTTTGTCTTCTGTTGTGCAACAGGTATGCCCCTCCTACAAATTGATTCTGAAAAGCAAGGTCTATGGTGGCTTCGTACAAAAATAAGACTGTCCCCGCCTTACAATCAGAAATAAGTAAAGGAATAACCGAGGACAAATTCAGGAGGGCATACCTGCTCCTCTTGGTTAAGGCATTTCTATGCCCAAAAATGACACACAATGTGTCAACTGACCACCTCCAGGCCATTATTGATGTGTCAAACCCTTCACCATACAACTGGTCGGCCTTCATCCACGGCTTCCTATTGAATGTCATAAAGGACTACCATGGAGGTGTAGTCAAGAATTGCAAGGGTCGCGTGTATGTTCTGCAGGTATGTTATTCTTAATGTTTTATTTCAATGGTTGTGTCTCTTGTAGATATTAGGCCTACTATCCTGGTGATAGGTGGATTTTGTACCCTATATTATTATTCTATAATTGAACATTGCATACTAAAAATGTGTGGTTTTAATGCTTAATTAATATGTTTTGCACATTATCCTCTTTTGTGAGAAATTTAGAAAAACGCAACTTAAAACACTATTTTTTTATCTTAGAATTTAATGTGTAGATTTCTTTTGTTCTTTTTTAGTTTTCTATTTTTATTGCAGAAAATAAATTGTAAAGAGGATCATTGAAGATTTGAAGGAGAGTTGATAAGATATAAATTTTAAAGAAGAGATTTGAAGAGAAGATCTGGACCAATAAATGCAAGATTAAATTCAAAAAGAATTGGTCAAAGATTTGCTGAGGATTTTTTAGCGCTGACTTTGCCACGGATTTTGCGCCAGGATGGAGATTGAATCTCGATTTGACCTCAAATACAAAGTTGTAGGTCTATCTCCTAGCTTTAAGTGGAGATTTGAATCACCTCAATCCGATATCTGTAGACGAAGTTATCACGATTTTACTAACTACTGTGCTGAAAGTGCGGGATTTACTCCTACTTTAGGCCAATCCCCTACAAATAGATATCATTTCTTAACAACTTGGAGGGAACTTCATACTCAGCCTCCACTTTTATTTTCTACACTTTTACTTTTATTTTATGCACTTTAGGTTTATTTTAGTAGTGCTCAGTTATTAATTCTTCAAGGATTGTTGAAGCGCTTGCATTGACAACGCAAGCTTCCAACTATTTGCGAATTTCTTCCATTATTGTTTTCAGGTTTTGTTATTTCGATTCTCCATTATTTTCTACTCTCTTATTATTTTTATTTATTATGAGCCTTCATCCTCTATCCATGAAGGAGTAGTTTCTTAATATCTTGCATGCGGTAACTCTAGATTAGGATTAATTCGAGGTCTTGTGCTTAATGTTTATTCACGATTTGTTTCGCCTGTGATTAATAATATAGTGATTGCATGTTATTGGTTAGGGTTAATTATAGGTTCCTAGATCTTGACGATTGTAGGATTTATTGATTTAGGATTTGGGAACTCTTTGGGGGAACTAATTAGATTTAATTAGGTTGTGCAATTGGAACATAATTAATATAGGTTTTAAATGCTGAGATCTTAGTTTTAATTCCTGTATTAATAAATGCTTAGGGGATTGACGATCGTAGTCTCTTAAGTGAATTGCGTATTAGTTAGAGATTTCAACTAATAAACAACATCCCTTTATGAATAATTAATTAGGAACCAATGACAATTAATACTTGATCTATAAACACTGTATACAGGATATTGCTTTTTTTTTTATTTTTATCATTGTTAACTTTCATTTTGCTTTCTTTTTATTTATATTCATCAATCCAAACCCCCTTTTAATTGTAATTATTATTGGTTCTAATTGCTTCCTTGAGAGACGACCTAGGTTAGCTCCCTTTACTACGTTGGGGTTAATTTAGTTTTATAAATTGTTATTTGATCGCCCCATTGAAATTAACGACGTTTTGGTGTGTGTCACCTGGTACTGTTATGTTCAAATGCATGAAATAGTTCTGTCTCTGTGCTTGAAGTGGTTGTGTCCCGTGCTTCGTCACGGTTAGGTCTATGTTTACTAGTTGGTTGTGTCTTTCTGCATTATACTGTTGTGTCTTCCTGTTTTATTTGGTTATGTCTGTTTACACAGAATGTGATCATGAAAATATGTTAATGTCTCTTATATTTCAGCTACTGTACTTGCAAGTTACCCGTTTCAAGAAGTACAACAACCCGGACAACACCAACCCGTGTATCATCTTCTGGACGTCTGATTTAGTAGACACTTTTCTAAGTGATAAGAAAACCCGAGGAAAGGTGAGTTTCACATGATGTAATTCCTTTTTTGCATTTTGTAATTTTTTATTCATAACTAATGATTTTTGTTTTATTTATTTATTTATTTATTTTTGGTTTAGGGGATTCTCACAAATATTGTTGGTGACGTGCGAAACGTCACCAAGAGGAAGAAGAGAGAAGCAACAAAGGAATTAGCCTTTGTTGATGAGGCTAAATCAGATGAGGAACTGCATCTTAATGATGTATAATGGTGACCCTGCTCCCCCAAAAAAAATCAAAGGGAAAAAAACAACAAAAAAAAGAAAAAAAAGTGGAGGAGCTGCAAGTGTATGATGTGCAGCGGGTTAATCTGGGAGGTGAGGTTATTGGGATTGATGATGGGGATGATGCAGGGGACGCATGGGAGCACCAAAATAGGCCGAGGTTCCCGAACGTGGAGGAGACGACAGAAGCCATGCCAGAATTGGGGGATGTTGGGTAAGCTGATTTTATTGGTTATGTTCTTCATTCATAATTTGTTATGTCTCGCTTTGAATAAAGGTTAGGTCTTTTGTAATGAAAGTCTCATGTCTAATGTTGTTTAGTGGTTAGGTCTAATATCATTGTTCTGTTAGGTCTGGTGTAACAAAATGGTTGTGTCTCATTTTAAATAAAAGTTAGGTCTGTTGTAGTATATGCCTTATGTCTCATATTCTTTGATGGTTAGGTCTCGTGTTTGTTATACTTATTTATTCATGTTTGTTGTGACAGGGTCAATGAGGCCACAACATTTGGGGATGCTAGGGGGAGACGGACCTGAATCCAACATGGATGAAACCATCCTCCGTGCTATAAATTGGGGGGTGGATGCACCAAGCTTTGACTTGCGTCCCCATTGACATTGACATTATGGACTCCAAGATTGGATCATGATGTCAATGAATCAAACGCTCCCATGTCTACACGGCCACCCCAACCCTCTACACCACCCCATCCATCTATAACAACTTTCCAACCCCCCCACCAACAACTTCCAACCCTCAATGCCTACTTACAACCATCTTTAGACCAACCCCCCTATACACACTACCAGCACTACCACCAACAATTCTGTAACTGTTGGTTGTTGCAAAACCCTTGTACAACATCTACATGGACCAAAAAGTCTGTGATATGTTGTATGATTGGTGCATTAGCAACACCAAACAAACGGTTGCAAACTTGTCTTACAATTTGTTCACGTCGATGGGCATAGATGCGTCCTGCATGAAGCCCTCTGCATATATTGAAGATGCGGTAAAAATATTGCTCACCATTTTTCATGTTTGTGTCATTGATTTTGAAAATGAATATTTTAATTTATTTTTCTTTTTCCTTTAATTTCAGTTTATTACTTATGTCACTTACGTCCTAAATAATGCTCTAAAATATTTCCCGCGGAGCCAAGACGTCTTCTATCTGAGCCCCAACATTGTTGTAAGTAAAATTATTTTTATTTTACTAGTTGTGTCTGAAATTGTAAACTGATTGTGTCTGATAATGTAAACTAGTTATGTCTGAAATTGTAAACTGGTTGTGTCTGAAATTGCAAACTGGTTGTGTTTTGGAAATGTAAAGTGGTTGTGTCTGATATTGCAAAATGGTTGTGTCTCTGTACATATTTTGATTGGTCTGCTTTTGATATGTTGTTATAGAATGACTTGGTGAATGAAGCCAGGAAAGAGTGGATGAAAATGGCAAGTACACGCCACTCTTTCCTGATTATGAAGCTTACTTTTGGGAACCAACATTGGCAAAAGGGAAACAGTGGGTAAAAATAACTACGTTTGTCATGTTTTAGTTTATTTATTTATTTATTTATTGTTTTATTTCAATAATAAATTCTCACTTCTATTGCAGGTGATGGTCCCTTCTTGCTCAGACGAGCACTGGTGGTTGTTTGCAGTTGACACTGTAACTCACAAACATTACTTCTTGTTCTCGCTCCATAATGAATGCCCTGTTGATGATAAGTAGAAGATTTGTTTCAAACACAATTTTTTTCTTTTTTTAATTTAAATTAATATAACACAAGCATATCATTATTTCAGAATTTGTACATAGAGGAGCTGTACAAGAAAGCCAAAGGAAAGTTCATTTTTTGGGTGTGCAAGAATAATCATCCTTTTTTTCATTGTTACTTAATCAAAGGGAAGTTCATATATTATACCTAGTTTGAGAAACTGAATGAGAAATTTAAGGGGTGATTTTTTTATTTTTTTAAAATTTAAATTTGAGATCATTCATTAATGAATTAGAGCTCTTTAATACTCTAATGATTTGACTTACTTTTAAAATATTGAAAAATGTATAGCTACACACGGCTAGAGATCATGACTTTTTTAGGTGCTAATGACTTTGGTGACAAAAGATATATGTTTGCCTTTTCCCACATATATAAGATAAACAAATAAAATTAAAAGAAAAAAGAAATGCCCATATATAATGCAGTGCGCGAATGTGTGGAGTGTAAACAAGAAGGGCTTTAAACCTTGCAATCGCAGCCGTGTTCTTATGCCAGCAATTTAGGTGCACATGTTTCATATCTATTTCGTCCTCTAACAACACGGGTTTGTGTCTTTTTGGTAAATTACAGTATTGGGGTTTTCATACTTGCAAGGTAATAATAGTGCTCGTCTAATATGAAATTTAGACCCTCCAAAATGACATGGAGTCTTTTTTTAATTATTATTATAATGTCATTATTTTTAAAATTTATTACAAAATTATAATTGTTTTAGACAGCGTGATAGCGTCGACAGGGTCATGTATGTAAATGATCCTAAGTCTTAATTTAGGTTAAAATCTACCATTAATGTTAATAATATTGCTAATTAATTAAATTAATTTAGGTTAAATACATTATTATTTTATCTTCATAGGTAGTAAAAAGTTAGAAAATTTATCAAGGGTCAAAATGCAATTCTCTAATTTTAGATGTAAGATTTTTTAAGGGTTAAATAGTTATTTTTAAGGGTTAATTTATCATAGGTAGTTCATTGTGAGCTGCCGATTTTAAAATCAATGGCCTAAATACAAGGATCAAGTTGCTCCCAAACTCAACCTGAACCAATGAAGTCAAAGCCATCATTTTTATTAATAATGTAGATAAAAAAGACGTTACATGTTTTTATTACAAAAAAAATAAAACGATTTTCAACTTATAACTATTTTTTTCTTAATATAATTGCCAAATCTCTAGGCGTTTACCGGTTGAAAGTGTTAACTTTTTTTAACGATTTTCCTTTTAATACACCTCACCTATAGGCAATTTATAGTTTAAATTGGTTATCTCTTTGACATTTTAACCTATAAAACACCAAGAGAATTGGCGATTTCAAGACAAAAACACTAACCGGTTTGACGAGTCCTACGTGGCCTTGCCACACCAGCTTACCTGTCACACTATCCAAAACAAATGTAGTTTTGTATTATGTTTTGAAACAATGGTATTTCGATTATAAATTATGAAAACAGGGCCATTATAGTAAAAAACTCAACAAGAAGAGTGTAAAAATAATATAAAGTCATAATGTGCAATTTATTGAACTTGAGACTAATGATATATACCATCCAAGCTTGTGGAAGAAACCAAAGTTCTGTCATACTAGGTTGCACTGACACTTCGTTGGACTGTTGTGTTTGCGTGCTAGACTCGTCGCAGATACTGACATTTGAGGACACTCGTGTCCTATGCTTTTAACCTAGGCAAGAGAGTTGACGCTTGGAATAAATGTATAACAAAAATTCTAGGCATTCCTTGTGTTTTTTATATTGGTGCTAAGCTAACTATTGTCCAAAGTAGAATCTCTTTGGTTGATAGAATTTCACGCCCCAACTTAGGATGTGACAGCACGTAGGGCTACTACCCTACAGAAGCACTGATGTGACGTACTAAAACATGTAATAAATGTAATGATAAATAAATATTGCTTGATTCTTTAATTAATAACCGAAAACTAATTAATAACTGAAATCTGTTTGCATAATATTTGAATTGAAATATGAATGAGTTACAAAGTAATAATGTCTGAAAAAGAAGTTCATAAAACTACTATGGATCCTACCCTAAGTGTCTGGAGCACAACTACTAAAATATTTTGGTAGACCCCACTGTGAAGTAGAGCTTACCACTGACGCTAGATCCTCGTTGCTATTAGACGAGGGGGATGTCTTCACTATCCTCAACCAAATCTAAAAATGGTTTGACAGAGGGGTACGTTGTTAACTCAGTGGTTGGTACCTTGGTACCACACAAACCACATGCATACTAAAGGAACTGACATGGTAAATAAAGCATATAACTGGATAACTGAAGTAACTGACAAAACTAAAAGTAGCTAAAAAACTGAATATAACTGAATAACTAGAGTAAATTGAATATAAATGAAGAACTGATAACTGAAAAGTAAAATTGTACGTATGCCCACGTCCCTAGTGGAGGAGCACGATTCAAGGGAGCCGCAACTCGACCTTACTTCACCAGGAATATTTTAGGGTAGTTTTGGTACGCACACAACCCAGATACCTATGAGGGTACACATATCCTAAGTCTGAGGAGCCTTGCGCTTAGGGGTCTGGTAGGGCATGGATACCATAACTGAGGAGCCTTGCGCTCTAGTAGGTGATAAGTACCCAAAATACGCAATTTTCATCATTCAAAAAGGCACTTATTTGTTTATGTTTCAACGAATTATCTAATGAATTTTCCATTTTTGTAGGATTTTAAATATATTTTGGAAGATGGATGCAAGCATAAATAATTGAGAAGAATCCCATGAAGAATGGAGAAAAAGGGCAAAATTGGAAAAGAGCTAAAAGACGAAGAATTAAGCAGGACCGCTCAGCGGAACACCATTATCGCTCAGCGCACAAAGTCAAGGCACCGCTCCTCGAAGGAACCCTGGCCGCTCAGCGGTTGGACGTCAGCAGCCACTTGCACTGGCGCATTTAATGCGCCAGGCTGGCACCAGCTGGATTGCGGCGCCGCCCCTGCAAAAGCTGCCGGCGCATTTATGAAGCCGCGTATAATGATTACACCGCTCAGCGATATAGCGCCGCCGCTCAACGAATAAGTGTGAACCGCTCAGCGGTGGTACCAAAACCGCTGAGCGAAGGACCCAAATTTTGCCTATAAATAGAGGAGGCCGTGCCACTTCGAAGATCATCATCCAACATCCCTTCCTCCACTCCAAATTCCATTATTTTACATTTTCCTTTGTAATCTTTAGTTTAGGTTAGTTTAGGAACAAAGAGGAGGCTTGTGAAGGAGCCAGGAGATCGAGGAAGCTCGGCGAACCGCTGTCATGACGGCGTGAGTACGTGTCATGGTAAGCGTCCAAACCTTGCCTCCGAGATACTCTTGTAAGATGGATTCCTAATGCCCTTGTTGTTGAGATTTTGGTCATTATTGTAGTATGATTGTATCCATGTACTATTACATATGAATCTATCTGTTTTCTTATGATTTGCTTGAATGGTTTTGCACTTAATGGTAGTCTTTGCTTAGTATTTTGATTCTTGATTTGGGACTTAGTTGTATGAACGACAGTTATACCAATTAAGTCATAACCAAGTTAAAATCAACATCATTATGCTTAACTAGATTCTAGGCTTGAACGTTATGAACGAAAGTTACAATCATTAGAGTCGGAACTAAGCTATTTCATCTAATCTTGTTGCCGTAACTGGAATAAAGGTTAGCCGTTTTAACATCTGGATTAATACTGGCGTACTTTGTTAAGCTTGTGTGCGAAAGTGATAGTTTAACAAAGGAAATCTGTGATCTTGTCATGCGCGAAAGTGATGACAAGTTAAGAACTGGTGGCGGGCAATCAAATGATAATTCTATGTAATGAGTAAATGGATACATGAAACTATGATATGATTCAATTCCCAACAAGCTCCGGAACTACCTCTAATTTGTTGCCTATTTACCTTTTATGTTGTTTATTTATGTATTTAACTATCAACTTTATCAAATCCTTCACTCCATTGTTTAATTAAACGAACTCAAGATGGTAATTTTGCAACTCTCTGTGGATTCGACTATACCCGACTATACTGTAATTGGATCCCTTGTGGATCTGAAAGCCGTAAAGTAGGATATATATAAATTTAATTTGAGCAACGTAAAGTGTAAACAATAGGCTTTCATCAAACTTGGCACGGTTGTGGGAAACCAGACTATGTCAAGATTGAAGAAAGTGCTATTTGGCTTTCATCAGTAGGGCACAGATGTTGTGGAGCCTTGCGATCATATCTATCTATTGCTGGGTCTGGGTTACAAGATCGTAGGACCTCATACTGTTCTAAATCATTTATCCTAGAATCTATTGTTCGTGAAGTCTTTTAAGGAACTATCTTTCAATTACCCAGTTGTTAAGGACTAAGGCTACTGATTATGACAAGTGTGTCATATTTAACTAATCTTTGTTTATTAGTCTGACTTAAGAACTATGGTCTCCACACTTAGGATAGGATCCCCAGGTAAGAAAGGTAGGCCACAACAAACATCTTAAGTACCAAGTCTTGCCTTAGCCAAAACCTGCCCCTTGTTAGGGTTCATGCTTTAACCGGAGTCTTTATTTAAAGTCTTATTACTTAATCCTAATCAAGCTAATCTAAGGGATATAGGGTATAAGGGTTTAGGTCTCTGTCCTAACATAACATGGAAAAATATAACATAGCATAAGTATAAACACATGGCATATATAGCATATCACACAAGCATGGCATTTATTGAGCTTGTATATTTGTCTAAGTATTTATTAGCATGTTATAGACTGAATGAATATCTAACAAATTCCTAGCATACATGACATAACTGACTCTATTGGTGGACCACCGACGCATCGGGACTGCCACTCATCTGGAATGTCGCGAAACGGAGGAACGCTGACACTGGGGGCTCCTAGCGGCATGGCTTTGGCACCTGGAAAGCCAACCACACCATTAGAACCCATAAAACAAAACTTTAAATTGGTAAGTCCCGCAGTAGTGATTCTAGCATCACTACAGCATTTCGGCATCGCCAAGGCGTCCTGAGAACCACCGTAGACCACCACCAACACGGTGGCAGCGCTGGAGGCTACTACCTAGGTCATCCTAAAGGAAGGAGTGATAACCTTCCTAAGATGGAGAAATAATTGAGCAAAACTTTTCTAATAGGGAAGAAGAAGTCCGAACTCTGAGCGGGTTTGAATGAGGAGGAAGAGAGCTCCATATATAGGCGAGGGAGTGGCCAAAGAAGCGGGTCGGGGCCCCCAAAACCGCAGAACCAACAAAATAATGCGGATCTGAGTCAGTGTGTGTCTCGTATGGGACACAATCTGTAATGTGATCTGTAGCGTTTCGCACGAGACGCCTTCCTTCCTTTTTTTTTAATTTTTTTTAAGAGTCGTCACATAAAATCTAAAAGGTTTATCGATCCCAAGGAGCGCACATACACAATAGACGTATAGAGATTATTGTACGTCAAATAACATCAAAAGTATTGGTTTCAGAAGATGGAATGTCTAATGTTTTTTCACCCAGTGAACTAATTGGATTGTTGCGAGTTGAACGAGCAGGGCGTGTCTTGGAAGAAGTTATTTGTTATCAAGCTCTATTATTGGGAATAACAAAAGCATTGCTGAATACTCAAAGTTTCATATTCGAAGTGAGTTTTCAAGAAATTGCTAGAGTTTTAGCAAAAGCTGCTCTACGAGGTCGAATCGATTGGTTGAAATGTCTTAAAGACAATGTTGTTTTGGGGGGAATGATACCCATAGGTACCAGATTGAAAAAAAGAATATGCCCCTCAAAGCTAAGACAGCATAACAAGAGTTCTTCGGAAAAAAAAAAAAAAAGTTTATTCAAGGGGGGAATAAAAAATCTTTTGTTCCACCACAAAGAATTTTTTGAAATCATATATTCTGAAAGGGACCTAAAAAATACATGACTTTACAATTGATAGTTTGACAACAACGATTATGAATATGAGTTGTGGATCTTTTTTTATATTTTTTTACATTTATATATACACATGTATGTATAATTATGTTATATATATGTCGTGTTCATGTCCAATGAATTTTTGAAGTTGACATGTCACTGTGCCTTGTGTTGTGTCCTCTTTCTGTGTCAATGCAACATAGGTAATCCACAAATCTAGTAAGAGTTAAGTTTGGGGTGTGTTTGGTTTCAATTTTCATTTTTAAAATTTACTGTTTTCAGGATTTTGTGAAGGAATCAGTGAAAACTAGAAATAAAAATAGGAAATTGAATTTTATAGTTTTCATTGTTTTTTTCACAAAATCTTGAAAACAGGAAATTATGAAAAAGAAAAATGAAAATGAAAATTGTAGGGTGTGTTTTGTTTTAGTTTTCATTTTTCAGAATTTTCTGTTTTCAGAATTTTGTTAAGGATTCAGTGAAAATTGAAGATGAAAATAGGAAACTGGATTTTATAATTTTCATTGTTTCTTTCATAAAATCCTAAAAACAGAAAATTCTAAAAATAAAATTAGAAATGAAAATTGAAACCAAACGCACCCTTAACTTTTTTCTTTTTTTTCTTTTATATTGAATTTCTTAACTCTTTAATTTTACTCTCACAGCGAAATTTAGGACCATTTTCCAATGGATTGACTAAAGGGTCTTGTTACGGGCTTTTCCTAACTAGAGCCCAAGCAGGCTAAGAAAAACAGGCTGGGCCGGGCCAGGGTCATAACCACACAATTCTAATCTGTTTGGCCAAACTCCATATTCCTGTCTGGAAGATTTCTTCAGCCCAACGTGTGCGGCCCAATTGCTCCAAAGAAAAGAGATTATGGACCCAAAAGATAAAAGAAAATAGAGATAAATATGTTTTTAATCTCATAAATTTTGAATTTTATATTTTACCTCTCATAAATTTTTTTTTTTGCTAAAAATCATCACTCATTAATTTTTTTTTCTAAAAGGTTTTAGTCCATATCATCATGTTAAGTTGTTAATCGATAACATGACAATTAACTCGGCCAGGTTACCTGCCACACTATTACTTCATCTGTTTAATCTCGCTCTCAGGGTACTCTTGCTGTCTTCTTCTTCTCTGCTACAGCGTTGAGAGCTTCTGCCCTGCTACTGCTAGCGAAGCAATTTTACTCACGCACCTTCACCTGCTTCTCTCCTCTCCCCTCTTTCTCTCACGTTTGTCACATGGCTAAGTGAATTGCCATATTAGCATTTAATGGCTCAACATGATGAGAGAAGTTAAAACCTTACAAAAAAAATATTTTTAAGGGACTATTTTTAGAAAAAAAATTATGAGAAATAAAACACAAAATTCAAAATTTATGAGGAACTGAAAATATATTTAATCTAATAAAAATAAATTAGTAGTATTTCATTGATCTAGCTAATTGAAATACTAATTTATCTAGCTATGAGCTGTATTTCGAATCCATTGCTTCAAAGATAGCAAAGGAAGCAAATTGCAACACCAACCACTCATCAATAGTAAAAAACAATATTCAGATATACTTAGTTTCGATGTAACAGAATTCAAATTAATGATGATGAATATATGCTACTACTTGCATTCATGTATATGACACCCTCATCTGGTTTATCTAGAGCATGCATGTAGCGTCAAGCAATCAATGAATGACCTAAGCTCTTATTGTTCAATTTATGTTGAAACCTAACCTTTCCCAAAACAAACACAACTTCTCTTACAAGGAATTAATGAAGTTACTTATCGGTGGTTTTTTTACCATGTATGTACTAATTATTTTATGGTATAATTTGGGTTAATTAAATGTACTACAACAAGTATAATTTGGCTTAGAGTTTTATATGAAAATAACTGCCTAACATGTTATCTGGAAGCAATTTAAATTGCCTCTAATGGAAACCAAAACTAAATGTCACATGCTGATTGGTTGTGGTGTATTTAGATTATCATTATAAAACAAACTTGTGAAAAAGAACAAGATTGGACTTTTCAAGCAGCCCTTAAGAGGTGAACTCAATTTGAATTCTGTTGAGAGATGTCAACTCAAATGAATATCTACTCAATAAAAACCAATTATATATGCGAGTAAAAATCTTGATATATAATGTCGTTATTTCTAATGATGCTTATTACGTATTTTGTTTGTTTCATATACATGTGATTTTTATTTTCCTATACGTAAAAGGTTGTAAAAAAACATATAAAACAGTGTGTGTGTATATATAAACATAATTAGTTCATGTAAGTCATCACCTGTTCCCTTAAACAAGCTAGATCAATAACATAATAAAAAGGACAAAAAAAGACATAAAATAAAATCATATGCACACCTCATTGCTCAAACACACCCTATTTCAACTAATAAGCGGGTGAATTAGTTCATAATAGTTGTGTTTTAAGTGTGAATGCAAAGTTTTATATCAATAAATGATAAACTAAGTGAAAAATATATATTTGGAAGGACTTTAGACCTATAAACTTATTTATTGTCTTAAGATTTTGGATCAATATATAGCATTTAATCCACTTTTGTGTTTCTTGGTTAAATCTCTTCGAATTTTAGGCTCCTCTCACCGCTTTATACCCAATAAGTGGCGTTAGACTTGATAGTTTGAATTTGACCTAAAGGTTGCTTCGGCTGAGGGGGAGAGTACATATTTAGGTCGTGTAATACACTTTTGTGTTTTCACTTAGCTTGTTGATTTAAATCTCTATGACCTTGAGCTTTCTCTCGTCTCTTTATATCCAACAAGTGGTATTAAAAGGTTTGAATCCAACCTGAATTTTACTTTCATTGAGGGGGGATTATATATTTAGAAGAACTCATAAACTCGTTATCTTAAAATTCTGAATCAAAATATAACATCTAACTTATTTTTATATTTTTCACTTAGCTCATTAATTTAATTCTCTCCAATTTCCAAATCTCTCAACACTTTATGCCCAACACAACAATGACTCCTCTAGGTACACATAGGGTGATGCTTGTGGTTTAGATTAAAAACAAAAGGAAAAAAAAAGCCCTACTTTCCACCCACAAATATGCTGCATCTCCCTTCAACAAATCGTGCGTGCAACATGATATATTACTCCTTTTTGGCTCAAAACAGAATGTCACTTGTATCACACCTTTCCCCACAAGCAAAGCATGTTGGTAGACTAATTCTTACAAAAGGCTTATCTTGTTCTAATAAGAGATAGTATCAATATTTTTACTTTTTTTTAGTACATTAAAGTCTGTATATTTATAACAATTTAATATTAAAGAAAGAGAAGTCTATTTGTAACGATTAATTAAGATTTAGGATCAGTGTTACATTACGGGAATCTTTTTCACACAAATAGCACAACTACAAATATAGTGTGGAATGGTGGTTTTGACAGTTCGTTATATGTTACATCTGACTCAATAACTAACTAATACGTAATTATACCACCCACAAAATACACGCATTTATGACTAATTTTCAACTATTAGTATCTTGGTAAAATATTAGTTCATTTTTACCAAAAATTTTAAGGCAATGAGTTTATGAGTCTTCTAAAATATATATTCTTCACTTAGCCCAATTGCAACAATCTCTCAATGGAACCTTCACAAACTCACGACAAACACTTGTTGGACTTAAAGCGGTGAATGAGAGCCGAAAAATTGGAGAAGATTCAAACCAACGGGTTAAATGAGACAAAAAACAAGTCTGATGTTACATCTTAATTCAAAACTTTAAGACAATGAAATTATGTGTCTTTTTAAATATATAGTCTTCACTTAGTCTAAATTTCATAAATATATAAGATTTTAACATTCACGCGCTTGAAACACAACATCATTAAGTGGTATTTAAATGTGAAGTTGAATAAGAATACCATTTGGTTATTTAAAATTGAAATGATAGTTGAGACTAAGAAAAAAAAATGTAAACGCTTTGTCATATCTCTTACAATACATCATGGAACCTATTAATTATATAGTAAATTCCATAATATGTCATGAGATAAATAATATGATATATACATATTTTTATATGATCAAATAGTGCGCTATTTGAATTTAAACAAAACCCAAAAATTGTCTTGCTTGTGTGCATCACTTTGAGTCATTGCCAACACACACAGTATGTTATTGTTGAAAGCTTTTTTTTTTTACTCTCTATTTATCCTATCTACTGTTGTGCTTTCAAATCCTCAAGGAATTCAATTGCAGTACAACGGATGGGTTGTCGTTCTCTAGGAGTTGTGATAAATAGTCATTCTTGAGTTCGTTAATTAAACAATATAGTGGTTGATTTGTAAATTTAATTTTAGAATAAATAAATTAAACAAAAGATAAAATGACAACGAATGAGAAACAGATAAGGAAGCTTACTGGGAATTGAATCATATTACAATTTTCATAGATCCATTTACTCAATGCATATGAATTATCAATTCTTTGATTTCTCGCCACCAGTTCTTATCTTACTCATCTCTTTCAAGCATGAAAAGATCATTCGGTTCCCGTTATTAATTTTTGATGTCTCGCACGATTAATAAAGCAAACCAATATAACTTCAGGTGTTAAAACGACTAATAAACCTAACTTTGTGCCTAGCAATTAGGCATATTAGATTAATTAATCTAGATCCAACTCAAAAATGTCGCTGTCACACACAAAATCAAATCTTAAATCAAGTTAAAGTTGATCAAGCTAAAACAATCATTAAGTTCAAGATCAAATCATGCAAATCATAGAAATTGATAGATTCATATATGCAAGAGTTACATCGATACAATCAAACCATAATACTCATCAAATCCCAACAATAAGAGGATTAACTATCCATCTTACAAGAAGAAATCAAAGAGCAAGGTGATGGACGCTCACCATGACACGTTCTTACGCTGCCATGGTAAGTGTCGTTGTGCTCCTTGATAGATCTTGGCTCCTTCTCCCAATTCTTCTTTGTTCTCTGCTCTGTTCTAAGTTTTGAGTTGATGGATCTTGGTTTCTGGATTAATGCCCCGAATGGTTGAGTTCATGCTCTTATTTATAGAGAATTTAAACAGGATCCGCTGAGCGGTTTCAGGGCATCACTGAGCGGCTTCAGGGCGGTTTGGGATTGCTTCACTCTGAAGTTACTTCACCCTTAAGTAAGCTTTTTGGAAACAGAGGTCGCTGAGCGGCCTGAACTTCATTTGGACCTTTATTTCTTCTTGCTTCTAAGCCCTTTGCTTCATGCCTCTTATTTCTGTGGGAATTTAATAAGGATTGCAAAATTTTACAATATAATTATTCGTTCTCTTGAACTATACTAAAATCCTACAAAAGTGGGAAAATTGGTTAGTAAATTCATCTAAAACAATGCATATAAGTGTCATTCTAACTTAGAAAAATACCAAAATATGACACTTATCAGTTATCATCTAAGAAGGACGGACACTTTGTCAAATTGTGGTGTCCCCGACACACGAAGATACTCATTTGACACACATGTTGCACGTGTTTGAAAGTGTCCAAATTTTTTTTTTATGATTAGCCGTGTCCAAGTGTGTCTGAGCTATATCTAGAATTTTTTAAGTTGTGTTTGAATAAAAAATATTTTAAATACTAAATAATTTATAAAAAATATGGACTCTTAAAAGATTAGCAAATATTAGCATATAATATCTTGAATGTTCCATATGTTTTGAAAGAGGTTTGGAAAGTTTGATATCAATCAATGAAAACATTAGAGATTTATTACAAATATTTAATTTTTTATATATGTTTTGTCTGTGTCCTATAAAATTTTAAAATTAGTATGTCACCGAGTCGCATGTCATGTCGTGTGTCCCGTGTTCGTCTCAGTGTTAGAGCTTCTTAGGCTATCATTATGTACACTTCATTTAATTATTATTTTTTGTCCATAAGTCATAAACAAAAGAGAAGCAATCGACTGAGAGTATCACGAGTTTATTCACTTAATTGTCATAAAAAAAAAGAAAAAACTAAACGTGATTCATAATATGTTCCTACCCATTCCTCTCAGAGTATCATTTTTCAGTTTATGTTTAGCCTAACATGCTACAAGAAATTTGCCATAAAATCACATTTCTTTTTATTAATTACATTTTTAATTGTACTTTTTGGTATAAAAAAGAACACTTTTATTAACTAAATGCTACATTTTATAGCGTAACCCCCACCCTCAACTAGGCAACCCATTAACATAGTGTAATTTTAGATATGTTACGTTTTTAGCAAGTGTTGCTTTTTAACAAAGGTTAACAATTGAAAATGTAACAACAATCATATAATTTTCTCACAAAAGCATGAATCCTACCATGGAAAGAGAAAGTATGAACATGGTGTGATCTATGTTTTTATGAGAGATTATATAATTATTATTCAAATTTTGTTATACATGTAACATACCTCTATGAAATATAACTTTTAGTCAATAAAAATATTACTTTTTACATTTAAAGACACACTTTTTAAGTGTAGTGAACAATAAAGTGTAACTTTAGATCAAATTTTTGTAATGTAGTGTAACCTTATGCCAAATTTTGTGTAGAGAAGTAATACTCCTTAGTCCATTGCAAAATAATCATCTATCTTTCAAGTAATTATAACGCTGAGATTAAAATGATCAATTAATAATATCATTTTTGAGAAACGTAGTTTTTAGAAGAAAAAAAAATCTATCCTTTGACTAATTTAAAAAGAAATATCTACGATTGATCAACAAAAAAATATATGACAATTAAAAGAGAAAAAGTTGACGTTAAAGAAAATAATGATAACACATTTAATTGTATAGTTTAAAGTTTTAAAATTTTATAAGACATAGATACGTATATATAGGTATAAAATTAAATATTTATAATAAATCTTTAATATTTTCATTGGTTGATATCAAACTTGTAATTTTTAATATTTTCTAAATCTCTTTCAAAATATATGAAATATTCATGTGTTAATACTTACTAATATTCTAAGAGTTTATATTATTATAAATTAATTAATATTTAAAATATTTTTTATTCTGATATAGTACAGGCACAATTCAAAAAACTCTTAAATATAACTCAGACACGACTAATCATGATTTTTTTAGATACTTTCAGACATGTGTAACACGTGTGTCGAACAAATGTTTTCATGTGTTGGTGTCCGCAATATGTCAGAAACAATAATTTAGCAAAAATGTCCGTGCTTCCTAGCTCATCATTCAATGAAAAAATAATTAGACTCATTTTGTATAAAATATTGTGCTGATTCACACTTCACTATATTATAATCTCATCCAATGATCGGTAGTGTAAGCCAACACAATTTGCACGCACTAATGAATTCGAATAACATGCAGCCCTTTACTCGGCATTGCAATACGCGCGGTTGAATGTTGTCCAAATTATAAAATAAAAAAAAATGATAATCTCAAAGTCTCCATACAATGAAAGCTTGAATTAGAATTGAAGCTCTTTACCCAAAGTAGAAGCAAGACTACAACATATCACACAACCCTCCACTCCACCCCCCCCCCACCCCATACATGATTGCGTAGAAGCAACCAACACTCTCCTCCTCCCCCTCACACTAATCAACCCCCCCTCCCTCCCTCCCTCACCATACATATATAAATCAAATCAAACCAAACCAAACCAAACAAAAACAAACCACAACGCAACACAAAAACCAAACATGAGTAGTAGTTCAAGCCTTTCAGGGAAGACACTCTCGGGTCTTGGGAACCTCATCAAGCTCCTTCCCACAGGAACCGTCTTCATGTTCCAGTTCCTCATCCCAATCGTCACCAACAGTGGCCACTGCCACGTCATCAACAAGTACCTCACCGGCGCCCTCCTCATCGTCTGCGCCTTCAACTGCGCCTTCGCCTCATTCACCGACAGCTACACCGGCTCTGACGGTGAGCGCCACTACGGCGTCGTCACCGCCAAAGGGATCTGGCCGTCCCCGGCCTCCGAGCACGTGGACATGTCCAAATACAAGCTGAGGGCCGGGGACTTGGTCCACGCGCTGTCGTCGCTGGTGGTCTTCGCCGTGTTGGGGTTATTAGACACCAACACGGTGGAGTGTTTCTACCCGGGGTTTGAGTCAGGTCAAAAGGTTCTGTTGCAGGTTCTGCCCCCGGTTATCGGGGCGGTCGCCAGCGCCGTGTTCGTTGTGTTTCCCAATAACCGTCATGGTATTGGGTATCCTACGAGCTCTGACGCTAACGACGCTGCTACTACTGCTGCTGCTGCTACTTCTAAGAAGAAGTCTAAGGCATAATATAATATATATCGTATGTGGTATTTGGTCATGTTCTTCTTAATTGTCTCTGTTTTTTGGTTGTCTCTCGTAACATTAATTTGCATGCATGTATCTCGAATATGAGCTTCATCTTTGATGCAATATGTAAATTCTTGCTTTATGTTGTTAAATAGTGTGATCATCGATTTATACTTACATTTTTACAAAGCTTGCAAAGGACTAATTAAGATGTTCATATTAATTGCAACAAAAAGAAATTATTATTTTCTTCTTTAAATAGATATTTTATGAACAGATTTACATTGGAGCACATATTAAATATGTTCGAGGAACATACAAGAATTATTTTAATCTTTGGCAATGATGGTGATTGGCTCACATTCTCTTGCATAGTCCTTTCCATCTACATATTCATTTGATTTCATGAAGTTCATCACTTAAGTCTTTAGCTTAGTTAGGTACATTTCCTAATTTTTGATAATATTTAAGAAGATTCATAAACTCATTGTATTAAGGTTTTGGATCAAGGATACAATTTTTAACTATTAGTATCTTGGTCGAATATGATTGAGGCGCGCGAGTGATAGAAATTATGGTTCAATATTAGTATTTAAATAATTAATGAAGTTGAATAAGTTGAGTGGGGAGGAATGCTCTGCACTCAACTGATAATTATTGCTTTCAATGAAATCCCTATTTTAGTGGGGGGGGGGGGTTTACACGATGGGATTTTGCGATGGCATTTTGTTTTGATAAGTAGGCATAAGTTTTGCTGAGTTCTATGAAGCATCTTCCGTCTAAAATAGTTGGGGTGTTACTGAGTGCTCTTTAGTCTCTTGTCTGGCACACACAAGTGTGCTTGTGTTGTGTAGGAAGTCATTGATTTAGTCTATTAAGAGTGTTAAATAATGGTTTTGATGGTGGGACCAACTGTAACAGTATGGTTGGACTCCTTATCCCATTTTTTTTCTCTTCTTAATCGTCTCAAGCATTAATAAAAAGGTTCTCTGCTTATCTAAAAAGATGTGTGCGTCACTTTGATTCATTTTCCCTCCCCCACCCCCACGTTATTTTTTGTTACAAAGTCATAAATAGATAGAAGCAACAAACTCAGACTAAGAGTTTCACGAGATTATTCACTTAATTGTTATCTATTCCTATTTTTTTTATCCAACTTGGGGTGTGATATTGTTTTAGAGTCTGGTTTAAATAAACACCAACGATGATTCAATCAAAGCAAGTTAAACAATATCAAATAGTGGTTCATTAGTATTTTAATTAAAACAATGAAGAACAATTGCCAAAGTTCTTCTTACTATTGTACAACTTTACTCTTGAAACAAAAATAATACTTTCTCCTTGCTTTGAGTTCTTTCTAGAAATCAATATCATCTTTTGTCTCTAGTTCCAATCCTGCCTCTTGAGAATAATGATACTCTCTATTTATAGACATTTGTAAGGATACAATTGTCTTAATACCTCTTAATCACAATACACCTCTAACATGTGAGGTGCCATCTTTTATTTGGTTACCGTGATAATGCGTCACATTTCTATTGGTTCCCCGTCATGTTCATCTAGATTTTGGGCTTCTACGATGGCTCCACAAAAGATATTCTTTTCCTAAACCTAACTTGTTATGTTGCTCGCAATCTTCCATGGATCTACTGATTTTACTAAAGTATGTTAAATGTTATGGACTAAGGATATATGTTTAAGGCATATGAACTGCGACTGGAATGGACTGTATTTATGTATGTCTTATGTAATTACGTGTCATGGAAAGGAATTTATGAAAGGAAACGAAAGGAAAGGAAAAGGAATAGGGCATGACGTCACTAAGTCCCTAAAAGGAAAAAGGAAAGGAAGGTAAAAGGACTCTTTTCCTAGCTGTGCCACTAGCCGGCAGGAAAGACAAGCTGAACCCTGGGCACATCTCGTCCCTAGCATAAGGACGGGGTAGGGTCCCCTCGCCATCCCTAGCATAAGGATAGACTCTCCTATCGTGAGCTACTTAGGTTAAGTGTTGTCTAGTCCTCACGGTACTGAGACAGAAAGGAAGCCTGTGGGGGTAGGCCACCGTTACGGGGAGTTGAGCTTGAAGTATATGCTCTAAGTGATATAACTGTACATAAGTAGAGGTGCGAAAAAGCTTATAATTAAAATGGGCACGGTTATAAGTGGACGCGCACTGAAGCTTATTATGTGATTATGTGAAATATGTGATTATGTGTGACTTAGGACGTAAGGTAGAGAACAAATGACTTAGTTAATGAAGAGTAGGTTCCCCAGTCACATAGTTAATTAGATAAAGCTGCTCAAGCTTAGTATGGATCTTAATAAGTAGTAGGGCTATAGTATAACTGTAACACCTAAAAATTCCTGAGCGGCCTAGAGCCTGTATGAGGAACAAGAAGTCCCCTAATCCCTAAGGTTTTCAACTGAGAACACTGTGTTCTCACCCCACTCATTCATGACTCCAGGTTTTGATGAAGGACAAGGAGCGGAGCAGTATGAGGAGGAGGCGCCCCAAGACAGGATAGCAGGAGATTAGACTAGTAGCTAGTAGATTGTATATGTTTGTATGTGCTGTTTTGTGATTTGTGTACTTATTACTTAAACTATAACCTATGTACTCATGTACTTGTTTATGTGTGTATGATGGACCACGTTTGTAATTATGACATGTGTTAAATACTTCCATATTCTATTAGTTAAGCATGCTATGTTTCCGCTCGTGATGTATGCTCTAACACGACAAGACTCTTAATTTACTCTATGCAACGTACAAAGAAAATTTTAATCTGGTCCATATTTTGGGTAACAATATGTTCAATGTACAAACAGGACTAAGTATTATCCCTACCAGAGCAGATAACAACTTAGCCAGCAAGCTTGCAACTTAAGCGTAGGCTTGCCAGCTAGGGGGTTACAGGGTGTCATTAAGTTACAAATGAAATAAATTGGAGACTTTGTTTGTCACTTGGGCTGTTAGAGAGAGTTGGGGTCGACGTAGTGGTTACAATTAAAATAGGTTAGGTTGACCCAAAAAGGCTAAAACTAATAAATAAATAAAAATCATTTTTTTAAACCCAAGAGCCAACCTATTCCATCATGTTTACGAGTTCAACCAGCACAAGTTGAAAATTTCAACTCGCCCCGCAAAAAAAAAAGTCCAGCCCCGAGTTTATCCTATTTTGTCATTCTTACCCTTTGTTAAGGTAACAAAGTTGTCATTTGAAGTAAACATATATTAAAATTCAAAATTAGATGTTTAGGGACATTCTGAAAATCAAACTTGAGATACCTCTGGCACACAAAGGAAGAATCATACCACTAAACCAATTGCCCAATTGATGTAGATGTTGTTTGCTTTGATATATGATAAAATTCCATATTTCTAGTTACCCCAATAGTTAGTAAGAAGATTCTAAGCTTAATAATGTTTTTAATTAATTTTTTTAATCATGAATATGTTATTTTATGAAACAAATATTAAAATTAACAAAGTAATAAATGATAGTTATAGTCAGTTTATACGATAAAATTCCATAATTGTAGTTACCCCAATAGATATTAGAAAGATTCTAATAATGTTTTTAATTAAAAAATTTTAATCATGAATATGTTATTTTATGAAACAAATATTAAAATTAAAAAAGTAATAAATGATAGTTATAGTCAGTTTTACTACATAGATATATAGATAGGTTGTTATTTATTTTATATTTGTTGATTTTAAATTTTATACAAAAATTTTTAATTTAATTTTCTGTATTTTTAAATGTTATATTTGAGATAATACTGAAATTTAAATTAAGAAATATTCAGTGAGTTAAATAGAATGGATTTAGTGAAATCTATAATTTAAATTAGAAAAGATGTATTGAGTCAAATAGAATAAGTTTAGTACATAATTATTAATATCTTATGATGTGCAATATATTTCTTAAGATATGTATCATAAACTTACAATTTTAATATGATTTGCGTTAGCATATTAATATGAGTAAATATCTTAATTGTATCTTTAATATCTTACCGATAATTATGATCACTACAAATATGTATATAACATGAGAATAATATAAAATTCGGAATATCAGATAAAAAATGTAAAGTAACATGTAAGCTTAAGATTATCAAACAGAACTAAAAATTACTAATGACTAAAGTCTCAAAGTTTAGAAATTCAATTTCAAAAACAAAACAATTGTCATTATAGGTGATAGTATATATTTCTTTTCTAACATTTGATACGAAGACTTTATATATGTTTTGAGGTTATAATTATAGTGTGTGTATATATATCACAATATCATAGGAGATTCGATATGTTATGTTGTGATGTGTAAAATTTTAAATTGATACATGATATATACGATACACAATATGACAATTATGATTTAATGTACTCAAAATTTTAAATTATGAACTATTTTTTGGGTCAAATAGAATCATTTAAGTCTTATTTTTTGTATTTTTAAATGTGAGATTTGAGAGATTGTTAAAATTTTAATTAGGAATGATTTTGTAAGTTAAATGGAAAAGATTTAATCAGATTTATAATTTAAATTAGGAAAAACTTAGAAAGTCAAACAAATCAAGTGTAGTGTAATCAGAAATTTAAATTATGAATGATTATTTGGGTCAAATAAAATAGGTTTAATGAAATTGATTTTGGGGAGAAAATTTTCCCAAAATAGTGGAAAAAAATAATTTTTTTATTAATTAATTTATGAATATAGATAACTGAAAATATTATTTCCACCTCTCGTACTTACATTTATCTTGAATGAAGAAATCATACTTTAGGGAACCGTATACGTCATTAGTACGACATCCAATTCGTGTTAATTAATATTAATTTTTTTTATTATCCAATGTGATATATATATATATATATATATATATATATATATATATATATATCAAAGTCATAAACCTTAATTGTAATTCCATGTTACCAGAAAATTTTAGAAAAATTAAAAAAAATTAATAATTTGTTTATGTATATTAATTTATATTTATTCATAACCTGTAAATTAAATCTTCCATAACTACAATTGCAGCGATCAACTTGAATTATCAAGCGTAATAATAAATTATGATTATTGTTTCCCTCATTTTTTTTAATTCATTTACTATTCCCTTTTCTATTTTTGAAAATTGCTTTATGCTCGTGATATATATGCTTCGAGCGTATGACCGAAAGAAAATTATGATCAATATTATTCATTTAATTTGAAAAACTGTCATGTTAAAAATAATTTACTTAGATTATTTTTATTTCATATCATGTTTATGGAATATTAAAATAAAAATTATAAAAAGTACTTTTTGTTCTTAAAGATAATCAAGTGAAGTGAAAAAAATTGATTCAATTTTAAAACTATCTTTAATATTAAGAGAATCAACTAGTGAAACAATTATATTTTTTTCCTCATTTTATGCAAACTTTTAAATTTAACTTGATTTATGAGGAAAAAAATAATCAAAAAATGAAATCTTTCTCAACATAAAATTTCACCAAAAGTACTAATTATGAAATAAAAAAAGAATTTTCAAAATACCAGTAATATTGAGTTTAATAAAATTAGAATTAACAGTAGATTATTAGTTTAATTACAAAAGAACAAGGGACATTTTAGGAAAATTAAACAAAAATCAATTAAGTCGGAGTGACAATACACAATATGGAGTAGCAATAGCCACTCCCATGATTTCATATTTGTTTAATGCACTTGCAATGTGCAGGCGATGCATGAGAAAAAGTGATTAATTATAAACGTAAAACTATATGAATAACATTTAGTCTACAATAATATGAGAATTAAGAATCCAGTTAATTTAGAAAAAAATTAATTATAATTTCAATATAAATAAATGTTTAATTTATATTATTTGTATAGCACATGTGCAACGCACTATAAAATATATATATATATATATATATATATATATATACATATATCATTTTGATTTTTGTGTTAGAGTCTTTAGTGGGACGAATAAAGGAAAGAAAATATGAGAGAAAAAAATTAAATCTATTTTTAAGAATATTTTTTAGTTACATTTTAAATAAGGAAACTATTAATTATGCTAAATTAAAATAGATTTTGGATATTATACAAAATTTTCTTTCTATAAATTATATGTATACATACACCCATGCTACGTGTTTCTAAATCAAATCCATTGCTCTAAGTATTTCATAGTTTCTTTCTCTCATTTTTGTTGCCTACCACCATGTTTAAATGCAATCAATGTGGTAAACGTTATTTTACTAGAGATAGGTTCTATAACCATGTTGGAAGGGTGCACGGCGACATTCAATGTCCTTTATGTCCTAGCAGATTTCATTATCAACATGGTTTAGATGCCCATTTTGCACAAGCACATGCACTGCCTCTAAATGCGGCGGCACTGCCTCTAAATGCGGCGGCACCACCTCCAGTTGCGGCGGCACCGCCTCCAATTGCGGCGGCACCACCTCCAAATGCAGTGGCACCGCCTCCAAATGCAGCAGCACCCGTGAATGTAGCATTTCAGGAAGCACATGTAGCATATCCAATTGACCTAAACCTTCCTGCTCAAGAAGCACACCGATTTGACCTAAATCTTCCTCCTCAGGAATGATAAGTTGATAATATATATTCTTGATTTAGAATGAAACCAAGACCCATATTATTAATATAGATTTTATCAATAACTTTTTAGGTTAAAATTTTGAGCCAATTATGTTTTTTTTTTGTTCGGTAGGATATACAAAATTATTACTGATCAGGGTTTTAACTCTTATTAGGGTAAGAAATACCTTTATCAATTAGTATCTACTTTTTTGCATATGTCTATTAATGAAAGAATTATTTAGGATTTTTGTTTGAAACACTTTTAATTGTTGCCCACCTTTTATCTGAATGACATTTGTAATGTGTTTTTTTAGTTGCATTTGTATTTGAATTTTTTAATTCATATTTTTAATAAAGCGATATATTTAGCTATCTCCCATTTTTTAGGGCTTTGTGCATGTGCGATTTATGGATAGATTTTTTAAAATGTAATAATTATAAAAAAAAATTATTAAATTATTAATTTACAAAACTAATGGAAAAAATATTTTTAGAAAAATATAAAGTTAGAAAGATATCAATTGGTTATACCTTTGGTCACTCTTTTTTTTTTATTTGGTAAGTTACTTTGGTCACATTAATAATATAGTATTAATACGAAACTATTAAACGGTAGAAATAAGAATGAACAATAACTTTTTTTTTTAACCTTTGCATAGCATTGAAAGTTTGACTTTCATGTTAAAAACTAGATCTTCGTGTATATACAACATTAAAATAAGTATATATCTTAATAAGGATAAAATAATGAATTCAAAAAACTAAAAATGAATAAATATAGTGCATCTTGAATATACAAATAGAAGATTAAAATCTAAAATGGATTAATTATTTGGTTCACAATTACTACCTTGAATTCTCCCGCTTGAGGCCTTTTGGAAGCCCTTTGAAATGATGACCGGTTTGCTATGGCCAACTCTTCTTGTAGATTCTGTTTTAGTTTAGTTTGTTGGGCCTTGACCTTCTCATCTAATCCATGAACATATATGTATTCATAATGATAATAGAGTAATAGACATCATTTAAACTATCGTAAAATAAAGATTAATTTTGAAGGACTAAATTGATCTTATAAATTTTTAATGACTAAATCAATGTCTCAAAACTTTTCATTCCAAAACTAAACACAAGTAATCTAATCAAAACTTTCAAGGTCATTCATCCAACCTCACTGCAAAAGTTACGAAGTTTTTAGAAACGTCATATCCACACAACTTTTATCTGATAAAAGGCTTACATATATTTTTGATTTCTGAAAAGAAAAAAAAATCAAAATTAATGCCTCAAAATAAAATAGTTCAATTTTGGTCTTTACATTTCACAACGTTGGTGTTTATGTGGCAGATAACACTCTTAACAAATAAATAATTATATAAATCAAATACACTGTGTCACGTGAGACATTATGTTAAAGAAAAATTGAGAAATTTGTTGCTCTCACCTTAATCTCTTCTTGGTCTACCTCTAATTGTTTATAGTGACAATGACAATTATATACGTGGGAATTAAGATTGTTGTTTTTCACATATGCTCTTAAAAGAATATATGTAGGTGGCATTAAGGACTAGTTTTAAAAACATTGAGAAACAACATAGGAACCGAAACCGAAAAAATATTTTTTTTTAGGGACTAATTCACATAAGCACTTAAGTATGCAATTGACATTGTAGACTAATTTTAATAACATTGAGAAACAATATAGGAATCAAGATTGAGAGAAAAAAATTTGAGGGACTAACTCGGGAGGAAAATACCCCAAATTAATTATTGTAAAATTTTAAGTTGGACAAATTAATTTTTTAAAAAATTTTAATCAAATTGATCATTTTAATATTTAAGTCGATCAAATTAATAAAAAAAATAGACTCTATAAAATTTAAAAATGAAACATGTTATTCCTTAAAATAAGATTTAATAAAAATTTAAATGCCCTATTTTTAAATTTGATGAAAACTAATGTGTCATGCGATTAAATTTTGGAGGTACTAGCTAGACCGACATTTAAAAAAAAAAGTAATTTAGGCCGCTTAAAATTTAAAAAGGATAAGTTTAGCCGAATATTTTTGGAAGGAAAAAAAACTAATTTAGGAGAGAAGCAAAACATATTGTGGGTTTGATTCTCCATCTCCATCTCCATTTCCATCACTGATGAACTGCAGCCACGCCACCTTCCATTTCCCAATCACAAGAATCTCTAATCCCGAAACCTTGGCTCCGTTAAAACCTCCCCAAACGTTCCTTTCCCCAAAGAAACCCCTTTTGGCGCTGAGACGAAGAGGCGTCACTCTTCCATTCAGGGCTTCTGCTTCTCCGACGAACAACAATGGCGGACCCGCAAACTGGACCAAGTGGGTCCCCGCGGGCTCCATCGCAGCCGATAAGGTTCTCAGGCTGATTGCCGGCGCCACCGCCAGCCCCATTGGCCAGTTCGTGTCGTCTCCAACCACCTTCCTTCACTCCATCGACCCTAGAGTCAAATTGGTCTGTTCCTTCTTCCTGAATTTCTCTTTAGTTATACTGACAAATTAGACCAATTTATCTAAGAAATTGAGAATTTTTCTGTGCTTTGGGTGTCTTGTGTGGTAGAAAAGGGTGTTAGGTTTGTGTATGGATTGTAACTTTAAGAATTACTGGATGGTACTTAATTTTTATGATGGGAATCTCAGCAACTATTAGTGGAGGATTGACTTGTGTTGCTGGTACTCATGAGTAATTTGGGTTTCTTGTTTTTGGTAATAAATGAGTCTGGTTTTTGCAGGTATGGCTTTTGGCTCTGGTTATTCTACCATCAAGGTCGCATCTAATCATGCGATTTGGATTGGTGATGTTCTTGACTTTGATTTCAGTTTTGGTTCTGCCAAGAGATGTTTGGACGGTAAGTGGTTGTTAATCCTTGACATAACTGGCATGGGGTGTAGAGTCACATTCATATATGGATTGTGTTTTGTTGGACGGTAAGTGATTGTTAATCCTCAACTCAGTCTAGCTTGCGGTGTAGAGTTACATTCATATACAGATTATGTTTGATTGGGGTTTAGCAGTCCAAGGGTTTTGTCAGGTCTATCATTTAAGGTTTGCATTGTGTTTCATTTGATTTTTATTTCCCCTTACTATCATTGTGTTAACTACCTTTTCATGCCCTGTGTTTTCAATTTTCATACTTTAAGCACATGATATTTATCTTTCTTCGATACATATTTATGATTAGAGCTAGGTTGTAATTTGTTTTGTTAGATTTTCCTTCTAGGTCATTTAATAAAATGATGTACCCAGAGAATCTTTTCGTTTACAAGTTGGATTTTCCTTTTTATTAAGTCAAGATAGTTGGAAATGCCAGATATATATTTACAGATGTTGTCCATTTTTATCTTGAGATGATTTGTTAATTCAGGAAATTTCTTGCTAATCTCTATCTGTAGGATCAACTGGGGAGAGTTTATTTGCTATCAGGGTTGTTATTCATAACATTAGGGCTGGGTGCAGATGGCGTGCCCCCACTTGTTCAGCTGAGAACTCCAACACCTGCATTAACGGGGCTTCCTAATGTTCCTGTATCTTCAACAGGTTATTCATATGTAATCGGGAAGTTAGGTCCATTAACCTTTACGAGGAAGGGCTTATCCATAGCAAGCACTGCTGCATGTTTGACCTTTACTGTAAGTTCTTTCTGCCTTTTATTTTTATTTAAGGTTTTGTCGGACATTTAACAGATGCCATGCGCCTTGAAACCTTTTTGAAACAACAGAAGATTTTGATGATTCTGACTTTTGAGAATTTGGTCTGCAATTGCATTTCTTTGGAAGGTATTTCAAAGTGCAAGTCTCTGCCTCATGACTACAGCCCCTGAACAACTGGCATCTGCATTGCGATGGTTTATGCTCCCTCTGAGATACATAGGCGTCTCTGTGTCAGAAATTGTGCTTACTCTTTTACTGTCGCTGAGATTTATCAGCCTAGTTTTTGATGAGGTAAGAAGATTAAGGGTTTTAACATCCATAAAAATGTGTAATATTGATAGTTGTAGTGTGGCTCTTATCTCACTTCATGTTCTATTAATAGCATGATTTAATTGTTTGAATGATATAAACCTTTTATGACTATTAAATGGGTTCCAATTCATCTTGCTGAGCACTGACGAAGTCCATTTTTGTTGTGAAAAGCGATACTTTTGACACTTTTACCTTTACTACCATGTTGTGTCATGTTGCAAGTAATTGAGGGTTTTGATATTTCATTTTGTTTAAAATGAATGGTAATGAACTAGAACAATAAAGACTTACTGGCCTAATTTCTTTAACAAGATGGAGTTCATTTAATAATTAAATGTAGGTAAAGAGTAAAAGGAAGTGAATTTGGACATTCTTGCAGCAACTTCAATCAATAGTTATAACACAACTTGACCTGAACTATTAAGTTTTTTAATTTTCCTTTACTCTCTCCGTCAGCCTTACTCATTAAATGTCCATATTATTGTGTTGCAGGTCCGGAACATTGCATTGGGAATTGTATCTCGTAGAGTAAATTGGAAACAGCTGACTGCTTTGGAGACAATTGATAGTAAGTAAATGTTGCTAGCTCTTCCTCTTGTATAGAGGCATTGTTCTGTTTTGTAATCTCTTATTAGCTTTCAATCAGCTAGTTGATAAGTATCATCTGGATAATCATGGTGCATAAATCTCGCTTGGATTCTCTAGGCTTCACATTTGATTTGTACAAATTGTCTAGGCATCGGACACTGATATTAGAAAGTGTTTATTCTAAAGCGTCTGCTTTGTCTAAAGTGTCTGCTTTGTGTATTTCCATGAAAAGGTCAATGCAACTGATAATAACAACATACGGGTAATGATAATGCAGCATCTGCTGTTATTCCAATATCTCTCACATATTTACTTGGATTATATAGAAGCCTACTGTTGTAGTGCAACCTCCTCATACTTATCTAGTTGTCAATTATATTTGTTCCATTATTAGTTTTAATTGAAAACTAAGTTCTGGAATGAAAACTGTTTTTAATGTGTTTACTGTGTAATTAATATATGATAGACTTGTAGCTTTTACTTAAAGATATTTCTTCATCATCATGTTTTGTTTATTTTTTTCCCTTGTATGTCTCTGCAGTTTTCTTTAACTACTTCCGGCGCATCTTCAAAAATATTTTGAGCCATGCAGAGCAAATTTCTCAGGTTTGCCTTAAACATACATTTTTATAATGCCTTTCTGTCCTTCTGTTTTGTCAATGTTGTCTGAAGTGTTTCAGCCTTCAGCCTTACATCGATTCACCCCATTCTAAAACTGTCGACTAACTGGATAATTTTGTTTTAATTTCATTAACCGTTGCAATTGTAGTCATCATAAAAACTCAGTTCGTCTTCTGATAATTTAAACTTTAACATAAATACTGCAGGCTATGATTGTCAGAGGTTTTAAAGGGGACAGTGGCGATCATAAAATTTACTTCTTGGCAGAATCATCTTTTGGCTTGGCGGATATTATAAGCTTGTTGTCCTTGACAGTTATCATAGGAGCTGCTCTGCTGTCTGAGTATTACCTTGTCTAATGATATATTCCTATCTGGCATCGGCAAGAGCATTTTGTATTGATCTATGTATTTATTACGTATTTTAGTTCAATTTTTCATCTCGTGATTAGCAGGTGGAAAAATCATTACAATCCCTTGCCTGATCAGGGGGCAAAGCAGCTTTAGTTAATTATGTATTTTCCCCATGAAGATATATGAAAGGGGAAGATATGATGCAACAGAAAATATCTATAGTTGAACAGACGAAAATTTTGCTGGCTTATGATGTTATCATCATTAAATATTGAGTGGGTAGCATCTTGTTTCAAAGCTTTTTAGGAGACCATTTGTTGTTTCTTATAGCAGTGTTTTCCTGTCATACAGTGTAAGGGCATGTTTGGAAATAAGGTGGGCATTGCCCACAATTGATTCTGGGCAGTTTGAGAGAAAATCAAACACACTGATTTAGGTTTTTAAAAACAAGCAGCCCTTTAATATCGCAACAACAGCAACATCGCTTTTATTGGACAAAACAAGCTACAAAACACCATGACAACCTTTCCCACAAAGGCCACAAACCTACCCTAGCCTCCATATATTATAATAGCATTCAGCATGCCCAATTATTATTCTTTAATAACATCATAAGCATAGCTTGTAGGCATAGCAAAGAGCTAGCATGACCAATTCAGATTCCGATAAGGCCGTTCTCTTTAGTAGTCTTCTCGTGGCAGCACTTGTAAGTGACGACCCTCTCCATCCTCTCTCCGCAATCCGGGCACTTCACATCGACTGGTAACCACCCGTTGAAGTTCTGGATCGGCACGTGGCGGCAAGGGAGCTTGACTTGTTTGGTGTCAAAATACTCTTGGAGGCAAACCTCAAACTTCTTCCTCTCCAAGTACTTGGTCCATATGCTGTATTCCTCCACTGCTTCCATAATGACGGTCCCCGCGGCGCAGGATAACACTGTGGGACCTTTGCAAAGAAGAGCCCAGCCGGTTTCTTCTTTGAAAGAGAGCAGTTTCTGGATCTGTGTTGTGACGACATCTAACACATTCCATTGCATTCTAACGCATAGCAAGGATTCAATTCGGGTCCAGAATTGCTCTATGGTTTTTTTCTCTCTGATGGCCAATGGTGTTAGGGAAATCTTTGCTCTCACTAGCTTGTCGTTTGCTAGCTGAGTTACATTTTTGCTGAAATCATTGATCCATTTCTCGTCCTTGCCTCCATACAAGAAAATGTACTTTTCCTGTTCAATCTGGTAAAAGAGGAGTTGATATGTTAGGGAAGGTAAATTACATTAAGATTAGTATTTTTATAAGGTTTGAGTCCGGCACAATGTTTTACAACAAATATGTATAGGTATCATTGCTTCTACTTGAAAAACATGACCCACCCTAACCTCTTGATTCATGATATTAGAGATTATTGGAGCCATGCAGGGATCTCTCACTCTCTGAGTGAAAGGGAAGGCATGTGTTCCCCAAGCCCTAATCATATGCATCGCATCAAGAGATTCCACAGCACCTTGCGAGTTAAGAACCACCACCATTGGCTTGTAGCTGAACTGCCACCTCTTCTTGATGTACTTGATACCCACGATTGGCCTCGTCGTTTCGTAGCACACCGTGTACCACGGCATTCTCCTCTTCAGACCCTCGAATTTCTTCACTGGCTCTGGCGCCCACTGCTCCACCACCGGGACCCACACCACCTCGTAGCCTCGCCTCTCTTTCTGTAGCTTTTCATGGACCATGATCAGGGTGGAAAAGTCCTCCTCGGAGATTTCTAGTTCTGAAATCAACAACAACACGCTCTTTCCCTTCAACAACTGATCAACTCTGACCTGTTAATTATCAACCAAAATGGATACATGACATCCCTCAACCATGTTCGGCTCTTACTGAAGGATATATGATGTGTCTGATATAAAATATATATATATATATATATATATATATATATATATATCAATCAAGGGGGGTTTAAGATCACAAACCGGTTTCTCCATGTTACAACGGTGAAGAAGGGGCTCCCATGGATACATCAAACAAGTCATGACCTCGATGATGCCACCACGGCTACAAAAGCATGTATGAAGTTTGGAGTATGCCTCCCACTCCGCTGCATACAAATAAATCAACAACATTTGCCATATTATATAAGGAACATTACTATCGTACCTGGGAGCATTTACACGAAATTTCTGTCCAAATTAACGCATACCTATTAGCAATTTGTACGTTTGAACGGTTTCTTTCAGTGTTATGAGCTTATCATTAAGCAAAGAAGCTAGACTAGAGAGGCCGTTCCCAATTGTAATCCTGTAACGCGTGCAATCAGAATAGCCACACATTTGTGGATGCAATTGTAGTAGTGAAATCAAGTTGTTACAATAGAATTACCTGTCATAAGTGAGGTAGTTAACCTGCGTCATGCACGCTACGACAACTCGGATAGCCAACAAGGAATAGTCCTCAACAATCCCCGTGATCTCGGTCACGACGGACATGTCATCGATGTAGTCCTTCTTCGACAAGTTGTCCAATTCAAGGACGAAACCGATCAGCTCTAAGGTTAAACTGGTCAATTCATTCAGCTCTGAAATCGCTGCCTTAAATTGGTTTTCCCTTTTAACCCTAAAGATTTCGTCCACTCGCCTGAGGGACGAAATCGACAAGGCAAAATGGTTCAACTGTTGGCGATCAACATAGAACAAGAGCTCCCCATAGGACAGAGCAAATGCTGCCAGGGTCAGCACAGCCCTCTCTGCCCCTGAATATGTTGATAGAATGTCCACTATTCGTCTTGAGATATCACGCTTACCGTCTTCTTCACATGCCACCTGGTGTGTGTGTGTATATATATATATATATGAATGTATAAAAAAAATATAAATTTTAAAGCGACAGTTAATATGAAACGGATGGAGTAACTTGCAAGACTTTTCCATGCATACCGCGCAATAAATTCGTTTGAGTACATTCAAGGCACAGTTGATGCTCGGAATTGGCCTGTTGTCTGTTATGGTAGTTTCGGTCTTGCCCTGCATGCACATGCATCCACATGTGGATTTTAAGTCTATATATATAAATATATGGCCATATACAAAATTAGACTCTACCTACCAAAAGAAAAGAAAACAAAACAAAATTAGAGAATAAATATCTCGTCTGAAAATTTAGTTTCATATATATATGGATTAGATATTTTTACTTTATTTATTCAAGCGTATTTATTTTAAAAGCCTTTTCACCTTATGTGCACATTTCCATTTAGCTAGGTTTTTGGACACATTAAATGCATGTTCTAAGAATATGATCAATCGTTAATTTCTTATTTTTTATATATCTTTTAAACTTTATAACCTGAAATTAGTGGCTAATAATATTATTAAAATACGCATCAAATATGTTTTAAGAACATGTAAATATTTGTCAGTGTCAAAAAGTTCTTAATTAGTGTGTGAGAGAGAGAGAGAGAGAGTAGTGATAAACCACTAAGTCACTAACCAGTAGGCATTTATCAGCAACAGAGGTGGAGTGCTTGAGGACATGTTGCACAACACTGAAAAGAGAATTGAAATCCTCTTTGACTTGAACAGTTTCACGTTTGTAGTACTCAAGCTCGGTGGGATGCCATTCAATCTGAACAACTTCTTCTTGCATGCTTCCCATGGCGAAATGTATAATTGTAGATGACGATAGGTAAAATAAAAATGGCTTTAATTTGGTGTGAGCCTTCATTGTCCAAAACCTCTGCCCTATTTATAGCCCCTCCGGTAAACGACTTTATATTAAAGAGAGACGTGGGAAATGATTAATAATTAAAATTACCTTACTATCGTTGTTACAAGAGTTTTATAATATGATATAAATACATTGGCTGTGGAAAAGGATTTAGAATTGGAGAAAGCTAGCTTGCTTACATGCACTAATAATGCTTGGCGAAATTGGGTTGGTTAGCTCGTTTGGTACGAAATAATTTTTTAAGAGTAATGAGCTTAGCATGGTTCATTCTGTTTGTAAATAAAATGGTGAGATAGATTGTTCTTATAATTTTGTTAATGGAGCATTAAAGGTTATTTCCCCTCTTAATAAATACATTTTTAAGGAAATCAAACTTATCCTCATTCTCATGGAAGATTAATTTGTTTATCTCTCGTCCAACAATTTGTTGATAGTAACACATGGTTCATCCTTCTTCATGTATAATCTTTATCTGTACTTATATATATATGGATCAAAATAAGTCAAGTTGCTTATCGAAAGTTTTTGGCCTAACTGGGTGCTTAATGATAAGCCTATGTTTTTTTAAGTCATTTTAATCTAAAAGACTAGGCTATAGCCTATAGGTAAAACTTATTAAATTTGACAGCAAACCCATCTATAAAATGCTACAATAATAATAATAATAATAATAATAATAATAATAATAATAATAATCTTTTTGGCTTATTTAAAAAGTCTTTTAGTTAGTTATTAAGAATAAGCTTTTTAATATATTTTACGATTATATTATTTAATATGTCTTTAAATATGTCTGCAAGTAAGGTTAGACTTTTATCAATACCAAGTAAATATTCATAAAAGGACTATATCAGACTAATAGTTTATACTTAGACCACGTATTTAGAACACAAATCATATTCATTTGAGTCAAAATCTAACCGAATTTAACGTGGTTTCATCCTTACTTTTATTTATATATATAAAGTTCTCTAGGATGTTTCAATTGAAGTGGGAAAGGGAAGACTTTGAATATTTTTCTCCTGTTTAGAAGTTTGAATTTTAGGGTACCCGAATTGGGATTCAAGAGGTTTACTACAAGGAAAACACTGGTTCGGGGTGGAAAAATAACTTTGCGGCGGAACTTGGGGCGTTGATAATGTTCTCAAAGCTAAATAATTTGCGATGGACCCGTGCACTGCCACAATTTGCAGCAGACTTTCCGCTATTACGTACCCTCATTTTTCTAGTTTACAAAAAATGAGTTTTTAGTGGATTATAATTAAATTATTATTTACAAATTAATTAAAAATATTAACGTGTACATATACACATCAAAAGATAAATTTTGAAATAATAGAAAACAATAAATTGAGAGAGGCACTAACTAATTCTATGAATTATAATATTCCGTTCAATAAATCTCAGATATGTTTAGAATCAAATAAGATGAGAAATGGTTTGATTTGCAAATCAATTCATTTGTTTGGTATCTTAAGAAAAGAGAGTTGATTAGATTACCTAAATTAATGAGAATTCAAGTTGTTTACATTAGAAGTCCTATCACTTTTGTAAAGTTTGCTCAAAATTGAATCCATTTTAACATAAAAGATTATTTTATCCCTATTCAATTAACTAAGTTTACAAATTCTAGCATTAAATCAAATCAAATTTATTATTATAAAATATCATTTTACTCCTAATTTTTTTTAAAAGATTTTTAAAAAGATATTTACCAAAATAAAAATTTGTTCAAATTTTTTTTCCAAAAATGATTTTTTCTAAAAAAAATTCAAAAGTATTTTTTAAAAAAAATCCCCAAAAAAAATTGAAAAAAATATTTTTAAATTCCAAAATATAACTTTTTTGTGAATATATATTTTTTCACAAAATTATTTTTAAAAATAATTTTAATTCCTATTTTAATAAGAATAAAAATATAAATTAATCAAACTAAATCAAATCAATTCCCATTTTAATAAATTCCAAAAATGATAAGTGATTTCTAAATCAATTTCATTCTCATCTTATGTAATTGGTTCTAAGCATAGTAATTTATTTGTAACTCAATTCAAATCATTTTAAATCAAATCATTTTTCATTTCATTACAAACATGATAATTGATTTGTAATTCAATTCCTATTTCACATCGCGGATGGAACTGAATCTGTGCATTTAACCACGACACCTTCATTTTAAGTCCAATTAATTCTGAATTATATATCTTTTCCCAATTTCTAGATGTGGCACTCAAGCCAATTTCATGTATTATTGTTCGTGTAAATCTTTTTTTTTCCCACTTCTAAATCCTTTTCCTATTTAGCCTAGGAAATATTAATTGGATTCTACTTTTATAATAAACAATGATATATATATATATATATATATAATAAAAGTCTTGTAAATTTACCTTAATATGGTTAAACGTACTTATCCCAAATCTTTCTTTAATCTTAAATCGTTTACCTTCAGTTTTAGCCTGCCATTCAGGCTTCCACTTTCACACCAAATTTCAACTTCATTTTGAGGGGAAAAAACAATTCCAATCTAGAAGGACAAGGACATGCAATAGATAAGGATTAGAGACAGTCTCATTTCTCTATTTATAATTTAATAATCTTATCTTTTATGTATAAAAAACAATCTTATCAATTCAACCTTGTATTCTAAGTGATATATGTAAAATTTCAAACAAAAACTTGTGTTTCGCCACTTGTCACCATGAGCAATTCAATATAACATAATTTGTAACAACCCTACGTACGTGGCTAGTTTTCTGGACTCATCCTTCAGAGAAAAATTTAGTTTGATAATGAAAGCATTGATCTCAGGATAGCGTTACTTCCTTCTTTTTTTTTCCCTGTGTTTTCACACCCAATTGAATGGCTGGCTAGCACCGTATCAGGTTTCATATTAGAGCAAATGTAGTTGACCTTTTTTTATTTTTCACGTGTTTTATCAATCATCTTACCACTCAAGATATTGGTGGTTAAAAGAAATAATCCGCATTTTGAGTAGTACCAAGTAGGAATCAGCACGTGTGATATAATGGGTATGTTTAGTAGTTAAGATTATTGAAAAAGTTATTTTTTTCAAAATAGTCACGCTATTAACATCATTTTAATCCATTTTTGAATAATCATACTAAAATTGCAATAAATTTAAAACTTTTGTGTGATTATTTAAAATAATTATTATAATATGATTTATCTTTTTAAAAGAACATTTTCTCTCTTCCATTATTTTTTACGGATAGAAGAAGCATCTACTTCTCAGAATAAGTCAATAAAAATAATTAAAAATTAATTATTTTTTAATTTAGTTTATTTTGAGAAAAAAAAAACTAGTTAAACTTTAAAAGTATATTTTCATCAAATTAAGTAATTTTTCCTTCTTAGAAGCACAACCAAACGAGCCCAATAGGTTTAACACAAAATAATTATTAGATCTAATTTTGACTAAAAAAAAAAAAACTACTTTCATCCAATAATATACAACTATTTCATTGCTGCGACCAAAACCTCAACCAAAATTGACATGAATTTTATTATTATTATTGAAAATCGATGGAATCGTTATCAAGAATTCTAAAGAAAAAACATTGAAAAAATCATTTTAAAATCTGCTTGAAATTGGCCTTTAATTTGAAAACAAAATTAGATTTCAGAGTTTGTTTATATACCAGAATGGTGGAGACTAAACCCGTTACACCTCTGATGCATGCATTATAAGACAGTTACTTAAAGTTAATTGTGCAAATTAGACATATCAAATTTATTCCCAAACCATCAACATTAACAAGGCGGTGAAGGGCAACGATATGCGACAACAGCGGGCAGTGGCGAAGCTTGAGAAAAAATTCTTTGGGCCTATGATTGATCTTGAAAAGGCCTATGATAGGTTGAACTGGCATTTTATTATTGACTCTCTCAGAGATATGGGTATCCAGAACGAATTGGTTGAGATTATTTGGCATGGTATCTCGTCCTCCTCTATGGACATTCTTTGGCATGGTGATCGTACTGCTATTTTTCATCCTTCGCGAGGTATTCGTCAAGGAGACCCCCTATCACCTTATTTATTTGTGATTTGCGTTGAGAGACTTTCCCAGCTTATTCGTGCAGCAGTTGAGGATGGTCTGTGGAAGCCTGTATCGCTCGGTAGAGGAGGTCCCAAAATGTCGCACCTCTGCTTTGCAGATGATCTAATCTTGTTTGCGGAAGCCTCTTTGGATCAGGCTGATATCATCAAGCACAGTCTGCAGATGTTCTGTAATAGTTCTGGACAGAAGGTGAGCATGGAGAAGACAAAAATTTCTTTTTCTCAGAACGTTAATCATAATCGGGCAAAGGAGATTGCGGATGGTTTGGGATTCTCTTTGACTCATGACCTCGGGAAGTACCTGGGCATTCCTCTATTTCATAAGAGAGTTACCAGCCAGACCTTCAGTAGCTTAACTGATAGACTTAGCCACTGCCTGTCGAACTGGAAAGCATCATCTCTTTCTTTGGCTGGTAGGTTGATGCTTTGCAAGTCTGTGATTGAAGCTAGCCCCTCTTATACTATGCAGACCTGCCTTCTCCCGACAAAAGTTTGTGACGTCATTGACAAACTGTTAGAAGTTTCCTTTGGGGCTATGTGGATGGAAGCAGATGCATTAGCTTGGTCTCTTGGGACTCTGTCTGTAAACCGAAAGTAGCTGGTGGGTTTGGTCTTCGTCAAGCTAGATTGTCAAATATATCCTTCTTGGCAAAACTTGGTTGGGGTCTTATTGTGAACAAGGAATCTCTCTAGGTCCAGGTTTTGAGGGATAAATACAGATGCGGAGAGACTACCATTCCTGTAGTCAAGCCAAAGACTAACCAGTCGAATGTTTGGAAAGGTATTATGAAAGCTTGGCAACATGTCCATGATAACATTATTTGGCGGGTGGGAAATGGGAATACTATCAGGTTTTGGAAAGATCACTGGATTCCTGAGTTCATATTGCTGGAGGCATACTCTTTAGTTTCGATTCCGCAGTCTGATTTCCATCTCATTATTGCCGGTTTTGTGGATAATGAAGGTAATTGGGATTGGGCTCGCATTTCCCCTATTTTACCTGTTAACATTTGTAATCTGATGACAACTATCCATCCCCCTTCCCCTAGTCTTGGCGATGATTACGTTGCCTGGGCTCCTGGCCATGATGGCTCCTTCTCTATTAAATCTGCCTATTCTTCTCTATCGGGTGAAGATTCCATACACATCAGAGATCCCCTTTTCAGGTTAATTTAGAAGTGGAAGGGAGTTGAGCGAGTGAAATCCTTCCTCTATCTGGTTTCCAGAGAAGCTTTAATGACTAATGCGAATCGTGTAAGTCGTCACCTTTCTTTGGATAGCTCCTATCCTCGATGCTCTAATCATGCCATGGAGACCACTCTACATGCTCTTCGAGATTGTGAGGTAGTATCGAGATTTTGGAAGAGACTATTGCATCCTTCCTGTTGGTATAAATTCTTTAGCGCATCCCTGCATACTTGGCTTAGAGAAATCTGAAGGTAGGCCATCGATTCGGTTGGTACGGTGACCAGGAATGGCGCTCGGTGTTTGCTTTGGCCCTTCATTACCTCTGGTACGTTCGTAATGATTTTATTTTTAATAACTCTTCTCCTAGCATTGGTGACCTTTGGTTTTCTTTTGGACTGAGGCTTAAGCATTATTCTCTCCCGGTTGATACTTGCTCTTCTCTTATCCCATCCAACTCGGAGGAACATCTGATTTGTTGGCACTTTCCTTCTCCTGAATGGGTGGTAGCGAATTGTGATAGTTCGGTGCTTAGTTCTGGCAGTGCTGCGGGGTCTGATTAGAGATGAATCAAGAAGTTTTGTTAAAGGCTTTTCGATCAAATTGGGTTTGACATCCATCACCATAGCCGAGCTGTGGGGCATTCTACATGTACTCAGTATTGCTTGGAATGGTGGCTTTCAACAAGTGCGAGTTGATTGCGATTCACAAAGTGCTATTAAGGTTATCCAGAATTGTCAAAATCGATTACACCCAGCTGCCTCGATTATATCTCGGATTCGCGAACTTTTATCAAGGAGTTGGGTGGTGCACCTTCAACATGTCTTTAGGGAGTCCAACCGAGTTGCTGATTGTCTTGCCAACCTGAGTCACAACCTTGACAATTTTGAGGTCATGCATTTTGATGTGGCCCCGGCGCCTACTCGCGCTTTACTTTTGAATGATCTGATTCAGATCGCGTGGCCTCGTGGAGGCTAATTTTTGGTTTTCTTTTCCTTTTAGGCTTTAGCTCCTTTGTCAACAAAAAATAAAAGCCTTAAAAGAGTGACAAAATGAGTTTATCATTAAAAATTTAGAATTATAGAAGTTACAAAAGAGTGACAAAAGGAGTAAAAGGAACAATAAAACACACATATATATAATGATAAAAAAAAAGCGAAATATCTAATTAAATACTTTAATGAAAAAAATTGTAAGATTTTCTGATGAAAAGTGTAAAAGTAATAACTTTTAACATAAACATTTAAGAAGCTTCTAAGACCTCTTTTTTTTTTTATGTGAATAGATCCATGCTATTAAAATTAAAGTAGCACAATAAATATTAAAAAATATAATAAAATTTGATTTTTTTTCACAGTTTTTATTCACAAAATTAAAGAAATATAAGATACATAAAACATTAAAATTAGTGTATATATTGTGTTGCTATTAGTTAGTTAGGTTATGTATGTGGTATGCCCGCCATTACTGTGTCATGTGTGATTGTACGTGAAAAATTAATGTACACATATGGTTTATAGAGCTTTTGAAGGAATTAAAGATGATGAGGATGGGGAGAATTATTTTTAGTTGTAAGAGGACATTTCATTGTTAAATACAATTCATAGAGACCACATTAATTTCGCTTTCAATTTTTTTTTCTTAAATGGTAAAATCCCATTGTCCCTAAGAAGATCCCGCCGCCTGCGGGTACAAGAAAATGATGTTGTTTCCTTGCTGTTAACGCCTCTAATGCTAATTTTGTTAGTGGTTGTGTGACGGAAAATAATCGATAAATGTTTGATAACGTTTGAAATTAAATTGAGAAAAATAAAAGAAAAATATTATTTGTATATGTCATTTTTAACAAAGTTGAAAAACAACTCTACATTTGTACTCACTGAAAAGCACCTCCAACTCTTTTTTTTCCTTTCAATCTTTTTGTTTGTCCATCCCAAAACCAAGAAATATTGAAAATTTTCTTCCCGAAATCCAGTATCAAGAGGGATTTTCTTGAAGAATAACAAAAGTATGATTTTAAATTTCTGTCTAAAGAAGTATTGAAAATTTTCTTCCCGAAAATAGTGTTGAGCAGAAAATAATATAAACAAATAATAAAGTAGTATTGTGGAACATAGATTAAAAAAAACATTGTAGGGTGGAAAAATTTTAAATGATGGGCGGGAAAAATTTTCCGTCAATCTTTTTTGAATAAATGAGTGAAAAAAAATTCGTAAAAAATGGGAGGGAAATATTTTGCCCAAATTTTGATTAGTGAGAAATTTTCCTAAGAAAGGTAGATAGATACACTAAAACTCTCTAATATAGTATAATATATAGAGAATATAGAATATAAATAATTATTGTACAAGATTTTTTTTCTTCTCAAAAATAGAGTATTAGGAGGGAACCTTTTGAAGGACAAGAAAAGTAAAATTTTAAATGTCTGTCAAAAGACATATTAAAAAATATCTTTTCAAAAATCAAAGTGTTTAAACAGAAAATTTATCCCCAAAATTTCTTTTTCTAAAAGTGCAAAGGGTTAGGTGGAAAATTTCCGTTTAAAAATATACCAAAAATTTTTCATCAAAATATCAAAATATTGGGTGGGAAATTTCCCTCTAAATAACATTAAATACCAACAACCAACACTCACTCATCTAACAAAGATTTGTGATTGTTTGGGCCGTAAGGGTGTGGATGACTCCCAAACCTAGTGATCGCGAGAGAATGGATCCGGCCGAGCATGAAGGGAACTATGTAGGCTCGGGAGTGGTGGCTTTGGGAAGAAGTCGCGCCTCAGGGAACGAAAACGCCATTTCCCGAGGACGTCGTGAAAAGCTTCTCTTGATGGGGACCGATCACTGTAGCTTCACCAGACTTTAGCATAATCTAGGTAATAAACCATCAGGTGAGAGAAAGGAATGAGAAAGACTAATTTTACATTGACTTACACATTTTTTTTTGTAATTTTTTTTATAATGTAGTAATTTTTAAAAAAAAAATATAGAGTAAAAGTTAAAATTAAAAAAAAGACATAATGCGGCCGCCTTGCGAACCTTGTGGGCTATATAGTGCAAACTCAAACCAATATAATTGTCGGCCCATTTATTTTGTGGACCAACTTGGTCCAACTCGTTATTGGCTCAATTTTTTTATATGAGAATTTGGATTTAGATGCTAAGCCATATCCATGGTATACTTCTTTCTGAAAATGTATGCTCCAAATCTTACATCTTACATTATGATCTTAATAAATTAAGTGCAATGGAAGATTTTATTATATAATTGCTTGAGAAATTATTTTGTTGGCTTTTTTTATCATATTATCTTTGTCCATTATTAACTGTTATTTTTTTTCTTTTAAATATATTATTGATTTGATGTATTTAAATATAATTACATCTTAATACATTAAGCTAACAATATATTTAAAAATAAAATTAAAAAACAACCTTTAACAATGGATGGAAATCATTAAAATGTATAGACTTTGATATCAGAATTTGGATTTGGATGCCATATCCATGGTATATTTCTTTTTGAAAATGTATGAGCCAAATCTTACATGTTACACTATGATATTATAATCAAGGGCAATGTTATTTGTACAACAATGTTTGGAACATATGGACAACTCTCTCACAAAAACATAAGTCTTATCATATTCACATTTTTTTTATTTTTATGATGAAACTTGCGCTTTTGTGAGAAAATTGTCCATATATTATTTAAAATTTGTTGTATGTATAGCATTTTTTTAATAATAAATTGAGAGCAAAGGAAGATTTTATTGCGTAATTGCCTGAGAAATTGTTTTGTTGGAAAATATACTATGCGTCTAATGTTATATGTCATTTTTGACAAATATACTTGTATTAAAAAATCAATTAATAGTACATATTCAAATAAAACACTAATTGTTTAGATTAAATTACCCTTTAATTAGTGTTATGAAAAATTGTAATGTAAATAATAAAATAATAGAAAGCTTGTAATAAATAGGGGCATCATTAAAAAGACAATAATTAACATTTTTTTATCTAATAAAACTACAACTAATTATAGACAAAATTTTAGATAAAAAATGACACATAAAAGTGGACAGATAGAGTATAGATTTTGTTTTGTTTATTGAGCACTCTCTCTTTTTTTTAATGTTAGTCATTTTTATTTTTTAAAAAAATTATTTATAATTCAATGTACACTGAGGTAAGAATAAACTTTTAAAAAAAATGAAAATGACTAACATTAATAAAGGGATACAATTTTTTATTTTATTTTTAAGAGTATTAGCCCTTCTATCACCGTTAAGTGTTATTTTTGACTTCTAAATACATAATTGACTCAATGTATCTAAATATAATTTGTGTCTAAACATAACTAATGAAGAGATACAATATTTTATCTTTAAGAGTATTGCCCCCTCTATCCACCCTTAAATGTTATTTTTGACTTCTAGATACATTGGATATATCTAAATATAGCTTGTGGCTGGAGGGACCAGTAATACAACTAAATTAATTTGAGTTGGGCCTATAAAAAGAATAGAAAAAGCCCAACATTTGTTGCCTCAATGGACTGCTTCTGTATCCATTATGATGAAGGAAGGAATATGGAAATGACGAGTCCTGGACTAAGGTCTGATGATGTTGGACGAGGAGTTACTTGTTCACATTTCCAGAAGTTGCGCTTTTAGGGCCACTGATGGGGTTCAGAGCGCTGAGAGTTTGATATCACCTTGATGGATGCGGATGCTTGGTGTGCTTGATAAGATTAATATTATTAGATTGAGAGAGATTTCTATCTAGTGCAATCATATAATGTTTGAATGGATCGAGGAATCGCACAATTTCTTCTAACTAGTACACTTGTTTTCAATTATTATTGCTACTAAATTAGATTCCATCAGTTGTTGGATATAATAAAATAAAATAAACATGATTGAAAGAAATGACCATCATTTATTGAAAGCAATATCAAATTGAATACCTGAAGTTGTAGTAGAAAAACTAAAAATGTGTGAAGCATATCTTAAAAGGTAATATACTAACTACGTATATATCACCTTATACTAATCTCCGAAGATGTCTCTTGTGCTGTCTGAAACATAATAAATTCCGTTACTTCGTTTTCTTTCTCTCAAGTTTCTTCCTGAACACACACCAATGTCTTCAAGATAAAAATAAAAATGCAACGTGGCGTTGCATTAGTATCTCAAAACACACGACAGAGAGAGAGAATGTGTTTCATGAATTTAGAATTTGGAGGCTTTAGAGAGCCGCAAGATAAACAAACTGAGTGTCGCGTGAGGACTATATTTGGCAAGAGAAGCGGTATGTATATCATACGAGGACACAATTTTATATTTTAAGTCAAGAGATCTAAAGTAAAGTGATCTGAGGTTTCTAGACTAATACTGCATTGAAAACTCAAAATGTTTTACTAAATTCTTTTTATTCTTTAAAGAGAGTCTTTAAAATTACTTTTAACAAAATCTTTTAAAAAATTTACTTTTAATTTAAATGACACCTTAAAATATCTCTTAAAATATATTTAAAAGATAATACAAATGAAGTGATTGCATATAATAGCTGAATAGCGCCAATAATGTTATTTGTAATGATTTAGAAGATATATTATAAAAAAGAGAAGTGTTTTTCTTATCCTCTATCAATGAAATTCAACATGTTTCACAAAATATGTTATTATTCTTAGAAATAATTTAAAAAAATGGAAGGAGAAAAATTAAGAGTAAATATGATATTAAGGAAGAAATCTTATTTCTTTTTTAAGTACACAAGAATTTCTCTTAAAAGAAACACTCTTGTGTGTCTTTTGAATAGTAGGTGAGAATCATATATCATGAAAGATTCTTTTAATAAAAAAGTTGTGTTATTTATATTTATATAGTGTAAAATATTATACCAATTCACTTATCATTTTCTATTAAATGAAATTTTAAAACAAAATTATACTTTATTAAGATCTCATTTAATGGTATATAATACTTCATCCGTAACATTTTAAATCAATGTGCATGAACAATACTAAATTCGTCAAGCCACAAATAGAAAAGATTGGAGAGAGTAAATGATTCGCCACTCATACAAGGTCAAGTTATAAATGTTTATAATAAAGTGATACTAATAATTTCTTAAAAGTGTTATTTAGATTTACATTTTACAGGATGTTGCATCGACTTACATCATATTTACAGATTGGATGAAATTTTATGGAATTCACATCCTATAACATTTCATATACAACGAGGACATATAACATTTTTCAAATTTTTTGTAATCACCCATTCTACAAACAAGGTTTCCCTTATAATCCCCTTCCTCTATTCCTAATCATCAATCATAAACATCCAACATCACATATAAACCCCTCCAACACACCACAAACCTAAAAAAAAAAAAAAAAATGTCGTCATCACAGAGAAGCAGCCATCAGCACCGCCTAGGCGCCACAAAGAAGAAAAGAGAGAGAGTACTCATCAGCACTCCCATGGATACCCGAACCCCATCACCATACGAAAGGCACAACAACAATCATAATGAACCCATGTCAGAATCAGCATCAGTTTCACCACAAACTGTCCACGATCTCCAATTGCCCTTCCTCCCCAACGAGCTCCTTGTGGAGATTCTCACAAGGGTTCCAGTGAAGTCCCTTCTGAGATTCAGGTGCGTGTGCAAGTCATGGAATTCCCTCATCTCCGATCCTTACTTCATCACAAAGCACCTTCACATGTCATCATCACAGAGCATCCAATTCACCCACCAAAGGATCATACTGAGTGCCACAACCGCTGAGTTCCACCTCAAGTCATGCTCTGTCACCTCTCTGTTTTTTAACAAACGCCCACCAACTGTTTGTGAATATCTCAGCTACCCTGTGAAGAACAAGTTTCGCCACGATGGCATCGTTGGATCTTGCAATGGCTTGCTGTGTTTTGCAATAAAGGGAGATTGTGTGCTTCTGTGGAACCCTTCCATCAGAGTCTCCAAAAAGTCTCCACCTTTGGGCAACAATTGGAGGCCAGGGTGCTTCACTGCTTTTGGGCTTGGCTATGATCATGTGAGTGAGGATTACAAGGTGGTGGCTGTGTTTTGTGACCCCAATGAGTTCTTCAGTGAGTCCAAGGTGAAGGTTTATAGCTTGGGAACCAATTCTTGGAGGAAGATTCAGGATTTCCCTCATGGGGTCTCACCTTATCAGAATTCTGGGAAATTTGTCAGTGGCACTCTCAATTGGGCTGCTAGTGCTAGTTCTTTGTGGGTTATTGTTTCCCTTGATCTGCAAAAGGAGACTTATAGGGAGATTCTGCCACCTGATTATGAAAAGGAAGAGTGTTCCACCCCTAATTTGGGGGTTTTGAAGGAGTGCTTGTGCATGAGTTATGATCACAAGAGGACCCATTTTGTTGTGTGGCTGATGAAGGACTATGGAGTAAGAGGGTCATGGGTCAAGTTGGTGACTGTTCCTTATTGGCCTAACCCTGAAGACTTTTCTTACTCAGGGCCATATTGCGTTTCAGAGAATGGTGAAGTGCTTTTGATGTTTGAGTTTGACTTGATTCTGTTTGACCCAAGAGATTGTTCATTCAAGTATCCTAGGATTGAGAGTGGGAAGGGTTGGTTTGATGCAGAGGTTTACCTTGAAACTCTGGTTTCACCAATGAAGCATTGAGGTTGATGTGCTCTGTCAAGGGCAAGTGTAAGTATGAATAAATGTGTGTATAGTGTTTTGATTCCTCAGTGGTTTTATCGCTGCTAATGTATGCTGTTGATATTAGTTGTTTAATAGGTATATGTGCAGAACTGAGAGTCAAAGCAGTGTATAATATTGTTAATATTTTGGTTAATTATGTGTTGTTTTGTTGGGTATGTATCTAACAATATATCAATAATGGAGAAAATTTATAGTTACTATTTGTTAGTATATGGGAAGATTATGCCATGAGAAGAAGTGTATGCTTTCTTGCATTATGGTGAGAAGCATATAATTAATGAATCATCGTCAATTCCATAGCATTTAGGAAAGAAGAATCAGGACTTTCATCAAGTTGGAAAGATAAGTAAAGAACCAATTTCTGAGGAAAAAAGACACATTCTGTCAGTGAAGGATAAAAAAATGGAAAACTTTTACATCTATATAAGGTTATCTAGAGATGTTAGGTATGTATCTATATCTAACTGTGTCAATGATGGAGAAAAATTATAGCTACTATATGTTAGTATATGGGAAGATTATGCCATGAAAAGAAGTATATGCTTTCTTGCATTGTGGTAAGGAGCATATATTTTAATGACTCTTCTTCTTCCAATTCCATTGCATTAATGAAATAAGAATCAGGACTTTCATCAAGTTTAAAAAGATAAGTAACGAACTGCTTTTTTTTTTTTAAAAAAAAAAAGAAAAAAAAAGAACAGATTCGGTTAGTGAAGGAAAATAAATGGAAAACTTTCACATCTCTAAAAGGTTATATAAAGATGTTTTAGGCATGTATCTGAATCTAACTATCTATCAATGATGGAGAAAATTTAGTGCAGCTACTATTTGTTAGTATATGGGAAGATTATGCCATCAAAAGAGGTATATGCTTTGAGCATTGTGGTAAGTTTGATTTATTTAATGACATCTTCAATTCCATTGCATGGAAAACTTTTACATCTCTGTGTGGTTATACACCAAACCGTATTCCTTTTTAAGGAAGCAAAATTCTAGGAGAAATGATAGGATGACAATTATTTAAGACAATTTTAAAATAATTACTCGTAAAAGTGTAAAGTCCACCATGGTGGGATCTATTGTAAACTCCATATTCTTATAAATATGATTGTCCCAAAATTATCATAAGTAGTTGTCACGCTAACATTACTCATATGCTATCCTCAACCGAAAAAGCAGAGAATGGAATAAATCAAAATGCTCAGGAATCAGGTTCTGTGGCACAACTCTAGAAGTAGACTTGGCACCTCCTAGCTTAAAAGTATTGGTATACACAAATGTACACAAGTTTATTACTTTATATTTAGATAAATACTTAGACATATTTAAAAAAAAAGTGAAATTCAAAAATGAGTGAGTGCAAATTAAATAAAATTGATTAACTCATTTTTATTGTGAGTGCATATAAAAGAATAAGATATTAAACTTGTATTCATGATGCAAAAATTTTCATACTCGACAACAGGTAAATTACGGGTGCACGGTATATTAATGGTGTAGAAATTATCATTTGATCCTGCAGCATACACTCTACTACTCAGTGTGTGATCTTTCGGCCTTTGTAGTAGGACCTATTACTAATTTACTCTTTTTATTTTTTATAATCACATTTTTCAATCTTAAAAGATATATCAAATCTGTAAGTATAATCTTACGTGATAATTTAAAATATATGTAATAATTTATCTTAAATGATGATATACTCTCAAGAAGTTTTTAGTAGGATAATGATAGGTGGATAGAGGTGTCAGCTCAAACTCAATGACTCTACATATCACAAAATCCAAACTCTTATTCAACACTTGATTTGAGTTTATCTTTATACTTTGTTTAGATAAGGAAAGAAAATGAAATAAAAAAAATATAGAAAGAAACAAAATAAAAAAAGAAAAAATGAAGATAAAAGTGTGCACGTTTGAACGAGGAAAAGAAAATTGAGATTTGTATTGAAATATAAAAGAAAAAAATTTAAACAACATGCATGCCCATTGTAATAAAATATGAACATACAACATATCATTTAAAAGTAGAAAACTTTAGTGCAAGCCTCACCTCTTTTTTATTCTCATTTTTCCATCAAAACAAACAAGAGAAAACTCTCTTCATCCCACTTCTTTCCCTGCATTTTCCATCCTTCCATTTTCCATCAAAACAAACATATTAGCAACCATCATTTTCATCCTCTTCTCTGGACTTGGATTTAGGTTGAAAACCTCACACTTGATATCTACACAGCTAGCCTGAACTTCCATCGCGTGGGAGACCATTTTCTTTTTAGAAGATAAGAAGTAAATCTAATATATTCCACACAAGCACACCCTTTAAAGAGTGGACAAATAGTGCCTCGTCCTCTAATGCTTTTGCCATTTCAAATAAAAGATAAAGACTTTTCTAAAGTCAGATAAAATAAATAAAAAATTCATAAAATAATTAAAAGACAACTTTCACAATTCCCATAGTATCTCCTATTATGGGGTAAACATGGGTTGAGTTCGACCCGCCGACCCGCCAATCCGACCCAACCCAACCCGCTTGGGTTGGATTAAGTCGGGTTGACGGATCAGTGGGTCAGACCCAATAGATCTACCATATTATATGAGTCAAGTCTCGTGTTTCTTCTTCTCGACCCGATCTGACCCGTGACCCACCTATATATATTGTATTTTTTTAAAAAAATAGACTTTATGTTATTCATTGACAATTACATTGATATTACTTTTAATTTTGAATCGTTAAAATATGGTTGTTTTAAACTAAAAAAAATTTAATTTAAACATAGGTGTATTTTTTTTAAAAATGGATTTTTTTTAAGAAATAGAATTTTTTTTAAAATCTAGATTTTTTTTTAAAAAGGGAGGGTGGGTTATCCGCCGACCCACCTAACCCAACCCGACCCGAGCGAGTCTGGCGAGTACCAATAAAAAATGACAATTTTACCCGACCCGACCCACCCGCTGGTAGGCGGGTCAGATCGGTGACATGGACGGGGTCTTACCCGACCCGACTCATGTTCACCCCTATCTCCTATAATTATAGTGGTTAGTTATGGAAAGAGAATTTAATGTTTTTTATTAAAATTTTTAAAAAATAAATTATGTGTATTTATTTTTATAATTGTGTAAATTTTCTGAACCAAGCCATAGTTCAGATCCATTATGCTATAGCAGAAATAGAAAGTGAAAGAAAATGAGAGACAATGATAGAAAAGAGAGAATTCTCCAATTGATGAATTTGAATATCTGAACTTATTATTACTTTGCAGTCAGGCTGCATATATATACACAAGAGCTAAATGCATTTGTAAAGAAAATGAAACTACAATTAAATTACATTTACATGTAACTAACTTATGTACACTAGTTGCACAGGCATAACAGATTACAATTGTTTTCCTGATTTGGTGTCACATTTGTCGTTGACCATAACGGCCTCAACTTCAGTTAACGTCTTCCTTCGCTGAGCGTCTAACAACTTCCTTTTTTTCTTTTTTGTTGCTTCCTTCGCTGAGTAACCTCAGCTGGTAATTGCTTCTGTACCCTACTCACACCCCCCTCAAGCTCCAGCATGGAAGTTGATCATGCTCAGCTTGCCAAATAAATGTTTGAAAGGACAAGGGGCCAGGGGTTTAGTAAACACGTCAGCTAGCTGGCTGCTAGTGTGTATAGGGTGAAGCTCGATCACCTTTGCTTGAACCTTATCGCGCACAACATGACAATCAATTTCAATGTGTTTTGTACGTTCATGAAACACAAGATTAGCAGCTATATGAATGGCAGATTGATTATCACAAGCAACAGGAACATAACAAGTAACATGAACATCAAAGTCACGGAGCAGAGAAATGAGCCATTGAATCTCACATGTAACTTGTGCCAACTAACGATACTTAGCCTCTGCTGATGATCTAGCAACTGTAGCTTGCTTCTTGCTTCTCCAAAAAACCATGGCCTTGCCAAGGAAACAAACAAAACCAGAGATAGACCTTCTAGTTTCAGGGCAAGTGCCCTAATTAGCATCAGTAAAACCTTGAAGAGTCAAATTTGAATTGGATGGGAAAAATAAGCCATTAGCACGAGCCCCTTTGAGATATCTCAGAACACGATGAGCAGCTCTTAGGTGCAGATTAAAGGGACAATCAAGAAACTGGCTAAGTCTCCCAATAGCATAGCATATGTCAGGCCTTGTGTGTGTAAGATACAAAAGTTTGCCAATAAGCCTTCTATAATTAGGGATGTCGACAGAGCTATCTGTAGGGTCCTTAGTCAATTTAGTGTGATAGTCCATGGGAGTGCAAATTGGCTTGGAATCAAGGAAACCATTGTCCTCTAGCAGATCTAGGCAGTATTTTCTTTGATACAAAGCAATACCATGAGATGATTTTGTAACTTCCATACCTAAGAAGTATTTGAGGGTGCCTTGGTCCTTAATCTTGAAAAGATCATTAAGTAGCCCTTTGATTGAAGTGATTTCTCCCATGTCATTGTCAGATAACACCAAGTCATCAACATAAAATAGTATGGCAGTAAAGCCACTTGAATTCCTCTTCGTAAACAAAGAGTAATCAGATTTAAACTGCACATAACCATAATTAGTTAAGACAACTACCAATTTTTGCATTCCATTGCCTACTGGCCTGTTTTAGGCCATATAAGGACTTTTGGAGCTTGCAAACTATGTTAGGATTGGGAGCAGATATACCAGGAGGCATCTTTATATAAACATCCCCATTCAAATCACCATGTAGGAATGTTGTATTAACATCTAGCCGCTATAAAATCCATCATCTTGCTACTGTTATAGCTAATAACACCCTTAATGTGGTCATTTTCACCACTGGACTGAATGTTTCTGAATAATCAATTCCATAGGTTTGGCCAAAACCTGTAGCCACTAGCCTAGCCTTATGCCTTTCAATGCTCCCATCTGAATTGTATTTGATTTTGAAGACTCATTTGCATCCCACAACCTTCTTTCCAAGTGGCAAAGAAGTGACAATCCAGGTTTGGTTTGCCTCAAGTGTTGAGAGTTCAACACTGATTGCATTCTTCAACAAGGTTCTGTCACAACTTCCTCATAGCTCCTAGGCTCAGAATTTGATGATATGGATAGGGAAAAATGTTTATGGGAAGCACACAGTGAAGAATAAGATAGGTAGTGAGATATGGGGTGCTTATTTGAAGAGGAAGGGCAATCACCACTTGAAGAGTTAATCAACATACAATGATAATCCTGAAGGTATCTTGGTGGCTTTCTTGATCTTGTGGATTTTCTTGTAGGGATTTCAGTGTGAGATGCATGTGGATGAGATGCAATGGATAAGTGTGATGCAGATGAATGTGATGCAAATGAAGAATGTGTATGGGAAGCCTGTGTAGATAGTCATGAGTCTGAAGTTTCTCAGCTGCCGGCTGCAGAATTGCTATGATTGATAGGTTGTTGTTGGCTGAAAGGTTGATATAATGCAGAGTGTAGGTCATATGTAAAAGGATCAAAAGATGCATGTTGTGTAGTAGAAGATGGTTGTGTGTTATTATTAAGAGTAGTCGAAACAGAATTTTGATTAGTAGTAAAGGGAAACTTGTTTTCGTAAAACACCACATGCCTAGAAACAAAAATTTGTCTTGTAGATAAATCCAGAAGAACAAACCCTTTTGTCCCAAATTTATAACCAAGAAAGACGCACTTCCTAGGTCTTGCATCCAATTTTGTCCTATGAACTTGTAAAGTTGTTGCATATGCAAGACAACCAAATACTCTAAGATCCTGTAGTTGAGGTGTGCTGTTATATAACAATTCATAAGGGGATTTGTCTCCAATAAGTCTACATGGCTACCTATTTATGAGATACACTGCATGAACTACTGCAAATTGCCAAAAACAATGGGACAAGGATGATTGAAAGATAAGTGATTTAGCGACATTCAAAATGTGCTGATGCTTTCTTTCAACTATCCCATTTTGTTGAGGAGTCTCAACATAGCTAGTGTGGTGAATTATTCCTTTTGAGTTAAAAAAACTTTGATTGAGAAAATTCTACCCCTTTATCTGTCCTTATTATCTTAACATACTTGTTGAATTGAGTTTGCACAAAATTGACAAAATCTTGTCCAAGCTGAGAGGTTTCTGATTTAAGTCTCATAAAATAGAGCCAAGTATGTCTAGTTTTATCATCTACTACAGTTAGAAAACATTTGTGGCCTCTTGTGGATGGTGTAGCAAGGGGACCCTATATATCCATATGTATCAAATCAAAAGTTTGTGATGATTCAGTTAGACTTATAGAATGGTAATCTTTTTTTGTTTTGCAAAGTGACATGAGTCACAAGGGTCAATGTTACTATTACATTGAATAAAAGGAAATTGAGTATGCATCACATGAATCATATCTTTAGATGGATGTCCTAACCTAAAATGCCATAAGGGAAAATAAGAAGTTGCTAAATCTTGTCTGTTATCTGCAGAATGAACTGATCCTAGCCTATTGGTATGAGCTACAATGTTGTTGGCTTTGGCTAAAGTCATCTTGAGTTCTTGTGGACCAGGATCAATCATTGTATACATACTTCTCTTCAAGTCAACTGTACCAATCATCTTCAAATGAGGATCCTATATCAAGCAATACTTATCATTAAACAACACTGTGCATTGCAGAGATGTGACAAGTTTAGAAACTAAAATTAGGGTAAATGTAAAAGAATGAATGTATAACACTTTTGTCAAATAAAGGTCTTTTGAGAATATCACAGTCCCTACAATGTTTGCTTGGGTGAGGGTTCCATCAAGTAATCTCACAAATATTGGTTTAATTGTGTGATATATGTGAAAAACATTGAGAGAATGATAGACATGGTCAGTAGCACCAGTGTCCATCAACCAATGCCTTGGCTCATAAGAAACTAGGGATAAAACTGTTGGTGTACTTGATGGATTTGGCACTAAAGTGGTCAATTGGTTAATACTATGAGGAACCTATGAAGAATTTTGCTGAAGAAGAGCCAGCAATGCCTGCTTCTATTCTTGAGTGAAAACCAATTCTAGACTTTCCTTTCCTTTCCTTTCCTTTCGATTCTGATTATGATTACTTGCAGTGCTGCTGATGAGGTAGTGACATTGTTTGCTACATTTTCCCTATATTCCTTGAGCAGATAAGGGTACCTTTTGAAGCATCTATCAATAGGATGACCTATTTTGCCATAGAAACTGCAAGTAATGTTTGGATCATAGTATGTTTTGCCTCTTCCAGCACTAGACCTGCTTATACCTCTTCCTCCTCTACCTCTTGATTTTCCTCTTCCTGCTCTAGAGCCAAAACTGGTCCCTGAGCCTGTATTTTCCGCTGAATTGTGTGATGTGCGCGCTGAAGAAGGCCTTAGAATCCAAGCCATTGCTTAGCCGTTTCTCTTATTGAGTTAGCAGTAAGAATGCAACACCAATTTCAGGTAGAGGCTTCATTAGCATAAGCTGTGATTTGACTCCAGAGTATTGTTCATTCAATCCTCGAATGAATCTAACAGCATAATCCTCTTTTCTGGAGTTTCTAATTACTTATATACCATAAACACATCTATTATCACATAGGCAACCAGGAATTGGACTGAAATTATCTAGTTCTTCCTAAATAAATTTCAGTTTAGTAAAATAAGACGTTATTGACATTTCTCCTTGCTTGATTGCATAGAACTGTTCTTGTAACTCAGCAATTCGAAATGCATCACCATCAAAATATCTATGATACAAATCAGACAACAACTTAGCTACATTATCCATCCACATCACAAATTTAAGAATTTCTTGACTCAAGGATTTGTGTATCCAAGAGATTACAAATGTATTGCATCTTTTCCAAGCAAATGATAACTCACTAATTACCTCAGGTTGTTTCAGAGATCCATCAATGAATCCAAGTTTGTTCTTAGATTTAAGAGCCACGCGCATAAGCACCAGAGGAATGAGTGCAGCTCCTGGATTTTCTCTTGGATGCAAGTAATATGAACTCATCAGATCTGTCATTGCATTGTATCTCTGATTATTGTGGTTATCATTCTCAAGAACACGTTCAGAATTTTCACGATCTGAATCTTGTGATGACGAATTTGCAACTGGTGGAAGCTCCATGGAAGCTCAATGAAGAAGTAAATTCTGCAAACTATCTAGAAGCTTCAAGGAATTGAAAACAAATTCCGAAGCTTAGTGACAGTGTTCACCAAACGCAATTAGAGCTCACAGGAATTTAGAAATTCAAAGAGAATTAACTAAATTTCTAAAGCTCAAGGCGTTATGGTTGCAAATAAAACAAAGAAAGATGGAGAAAATTGGAACATAAAGGTGCTGCATCAAATGAACAACACTGAGATGATAATAGCGCAGCAGAGCTTCAAGAATGAAGCTCTGATACCATGTAAATTTTCTGAACCAAGACACAGTTTAGATCCATTATGCTACAGCAGAAATAGAAAGTGAAAGAAAATGAGAAAAAATGATAGAAAAGAGAGAATTCTCCAATTGATGAATTTGAATATCTGAACTTATTATTACTTTGCACTCAAGGCTGCATATATATACAGAAGAGCTAGTAATGAAAATGAAACTACAATTAAATTACATTTACATGTAACTAACTTGTGTACACTAGTTGCATAGGCATAACAGATTACAATTGTTTTCCTGATTTGGTGCCGCATTTTTCGCTGATCACAACGGCCTTAACTTCAGTTAACGTCTTCCTTCACTGAGCGAAATAGTGTCCTTCGCTGAGCATCTAACAACTTCCTTTCTTTCTTTTCTGTTGCTTCCTTCGCTGAGTTTTCGCTGAGCGACCTTAGTTGGTGATTGCTTCTGTACCCTGCTTACAAATTGGTTTACTTTTAAGGGCTAAGATTTATAAACTTTAACCTCTAAAGTACAAGCAACACTTGAGAGGAATTCGATCCAAGGTTCTAGGAAGGTTTAGTCATGATTTCTAAATATCAAAATCATAACTAAGACCCTAAAACTTTTCCTTTTCTTTCGTTCTCCTCCAAAACAAAATTTACAAGCACACCCTTAGTTACGTTCATTATGTATGAAGTAGCATGTTGACACACATCTCATCCACTAGATAAGATCTCACTAAAATTTGCACCGTAATAAAATCTTACCAAATGGATTTTAATGAGGCATTAATTAGGGGTGAACATGGGTTGGATCCGACCCGCCAACCCGCTGATCCGACCCAACCCGCTCGGGTCGGGTTGAGTTAGGTCAGCGAGTCAGACCCAACGAATTCGCCATATTTTGTGGGTCGAATCGCAGTTCTAAACCCGACCCAACCCGCTTATATATATATTAAGCAATAATATTAAAATTTAAACCAATAAACAAACATAAACCCTTTGTCCTTTGGCCTTCACTTCAGAAATCAAAAACGTCTTCCTCCTTCCCATCCCCATTTCTTCTCTGCGCGGTCGTTGCCTCTTCGTCTTCCCCATTTCTTCACCTCTCTTCCTGCGTTCGTTGGCTCCCCTCCATCGCCACCCCTCGTTCATTGGCTCTGCCTCAGCTTCGCGTTCCTGCGTTTGTTGACTCTGCCTCAGCTTCACGTTCCTACGTTCGTTCCTGCGTTCATTTGTCTCTCACCGCCTCCCCTTCGCTTTTGTCTCCATCCGGCTTAGCCAGCCCACATTGTCGTGTCCCTCGAACCTCCGCCATCGTGTCTCCACTCTCCATTTCCATCTTATAAGGTTTGATTTGATTTTTCCTAATTTTAACATTAATTTTGATTTTTGATTTTCCCTAATTTTAACCCTAATTTCCTTTCCATCTTCTTCTTTAATGTTCTTCTTCTTCAATGTTCATCTTCTTCACCTTATTAGGGTTTATTATAATTATGATTTTAACCCTAATTTCCTTTCATTTCCTTCCTGTTATGTTAACACCATCCTGTTGCTAGTGCCTACATATTATACAACCTTGAGCCCTCGTCTCAGGTATTGCATGCCCCTCTTTGTTTGCATTTTGATCTCTGCATTCCTTGCTTCACCCTTTGATCCATTTGCTTTGTTTTCCTTTTTTTCACAATTGTAATTGTAGCTTTCTTCATGTTTTTAAGCTGCATTTGATGTATAAACCCCCAAAAAAATAAAATTGTATGGTTCTGGTACTGTAAATGTTAGTGAAAGTTCATGACTTTTATTTGTATTTGATTTCTTGTTCTTAACCGAAATACCTAGGTGATTTCCTCAATCTTTGTGATCATGAATCCTTCCCAATGTTTACTTTTGTGTGTGTGTGTTTTATATATATATATATACACACACACACACACATATTTTATAAGAGATTCTATGGAATTAAATTTGGCATAGGGTTTGGTTTTGCATTCAAAAAGAAATAACTGGACTTTTAATATGTAGGCACTTTGAATTTGTATGCAAATGATGGTTTTTAATATTTCAATATGATCTAAAAGAGGGCGGGTCACCCGCTGACCTGCCTAAACCTACCCGACTCGGACGGGTTGCGAGTCTAACGAGTACCCATAAAAAAAGCATGATTTTTACCCGACCTGCCCGCCAGTTGTCAGGTCGGATCAGTGACATGGGAGGGTCCTACCCGACCTGACCCATGTTCACCCCTAGCATTAATGAGTAAAATATCTCATATGAAATAAGTACATGTAACCTTTCACTGTCAACTACTCTACTATCTACTATTAGAGATTACTTTTTGACACAAACACATAATAAAAAATTAATTAATTTATACATTCTTAAAAGAACATAAAATGTTGAAACTAAATTACCTTTACAATGAGAAAAGGTTTTAAGTTGTAAATTTTTTTATAATATAATTAATACAATAATAAAAGATTTGTGATAAATAGGGATAAAATAAAAAAATAATAACTAATACTTCATTAATTCAATTGAGTTACAATTAATTTTGAATAAAGTTCTTGACAGAAAGTGATGGAGGGAGTATGTCATTTGCAGGACCCCATTCCGCTGCCCATAAATCATAAACAAAGATACAAAGTTTGCCGTTGAGCTCAGCACCAGAGAGAGACAGAAGTAAGGTTTCTTGCCTGCTCAGTACTCTCATATTGTAGGTAGCACCAAATTCCCATTCCCAATGAGACATTTTTCTTTATGGCCATAAAGAATAAATTGAGACATTTGTCCCATTAGAAGAGTAAAACGCCAAAGTAGTTCAATGATGGCAAGTTAGACAAAACCAAGAATTATGGGGTAAACCTTGTTCACCAAAACCATGTAGATTAAACAAACCGTTGAAGTTAACTATCTGGAACTTGCGTAGTAATTTTAATGTTTGATTTTGATGGTTTCTCACCTGTTGTTTTACGAGGTAAATATATTTTTTACTAATATTTTTATTTTTGACAATTTTTATAATTAAATTTTTTTAAATTTTGTCATTATTTTATGTTTTATATAATCTTAACAGATTTTTTATTAGTCAAATTATTAAAAGAATTAACTTGTATGAGGTTTAAAAATTTGTAGACCATTTAAGTTTATAATACATTTTTTCTCAAATAGTGTATTAAAAAATATTAATCTCATTAGATCATATGACACATCAATATGTCATATTAAATCATGAAATGATGACGTATTAGTAAAATGAAGTATTTATTCCATGAGACACGTGAAAAACCATCTTAAATTTTATGTTAAGAGTAACTCTAATTATTAAAATCTATGGTTAATTTAATTTCACTTAGATAATTTGTCACAATTACCCCCCCCCCCCCACGAACTTCTCAAAGTAATTGTGGTTTGTTTACTAGCTATGACTAATGGCCAATTCCATTTGCTGCCTACTGAAAGAAAAAGAAAAAAAACAGGGGAAAAAAAA
>QANU01092089.1:1341797-1361370 GCA_003254905.1 Nissolia schottii | reverse complement strand
GGGGGGGGGGGGGGTTGCATTATCTAGTTGCTGCTTTATGTCTTCATCAATCTAATTCTTTAAGACTGAGAATGACCATATAATACGACAGTTGCTCAGGATTTGTCATAACCACTAGAGAGACTTTTCTGCGGAAGCCAATGATGCTCCAAAGTATAGTTATTATTTCTAAAGCGGATTCTCCATTCGGTTCTAATGCTAATAATGCAGGAACCTCGCTTCATTGTCTTGCCTAACTACACCTTTTTGCATGTGCTAAGGAATTAAGGGTCATTTGCCATATCAAATCATAAGGAAAAAAATGGAGAAACAACCTTTTCTTCAATTGCAGGCTTGAGAACTACTATGCAATATTATAATTTTCATTTTTCGTAATGAACTACAAAATCTTACGAAGAAAAAAGAGGCCCCTGTATTGTAAACAGGCCGCTAATATTCGTCACTTGCATAGTTGGTCTCGTTGTAACACTCGAACTAGAATAGGTTTCGGATGAGCAAACTCTATTGTTAAAAAAAAATTTCTGTGATCATAAAAAGTGTCAGGTAGAAAATGCGCACAAAATGACATTTCAACTGTCTCCAGTGAACAGGTCAATGATTAATAGAACCAACAAACTGAAGCATTCATCACTTTACTGAAAAATGTAGAAATACAAAAGCTGGATGAAAAATGTTGGTATTTGACTAGAAGAGCTAAAATGCCATCATAAACCAACCATTCAAGGCTCCAAGCTAAATAAATTATTTGCATTACTATGCACAACCTTACAGAACATACAAGTATTCACCTGTGCCAGCATAGCTTCCTCCCACCCTCTCGCAAAATCTCATATGCAAGTTTATACTTTTCGATAGATGTTGCACCAGCATCTATGTATCTAGACGCAGTTTCTCTTAGACTCCATATCATCAAATTCCTGAGTTCCTGGGAACTACTCCATGACCCTACATCAGGAAAAACACCATCCTCAGCATGTCTCGTCCATCGGTGTAAGATGTAGCGAGAAGGAACTTCTCTTAATTCCAATATCTGGAAAACCCTCAGAGCGTGTCTACAAAGAACACCTTCATATTCAAACATCTGACAACTACAACTAACACTGAGATTGGATCCGTTAAATGTAACCACATGCTTCTCTGTATCATTTCCACATGTACGCACCACATATCTGCTGAGGCTCTCATTTTCATAAACTTTAAACCCAAGATAACTGTAGCACTGCAAAAGCTCTTTTTGAAATACTTTGAATATTGTAAGAGTGTAAAGCCTTCTACATTGTTCTTCTACTGGTTCTTTTGTTTGCAAAATGGGCTGAAAATTAGAAGTATTAAAATCCTCATTTCTTTCTTCCTCACGGCGTCGCTCGAGACCTCTTTCATACCGTGGAATAAATTCCATGAGAGGTGTTTGACCATTTAGAAGTGCACCAAAGAATGAATCAACACTTTCATTCATGGGTATGCCAGCAAAAAAAGTACCCCTTAAATATAATGGAACCCAGGATGCACGCTTCTCATACATTTCTTTTAGCCAAGAATTGTCCTGCAATCCATATTTGCTGAGTAGGGCATTCCATGTGGCATTAAATTCATCCACTGTCTGACTCTGGTTAATGCACTTTTCATAATCCTTTTTAAAAGCATCACCCATCAGATCCACGTTCTCTAGTTGCTTTGCCTTAATTTGCCACGATGAAAAGCGATGATAGGTTCCTGGAAAGACTTTTGTTATTGCCCTCTGGATAGCACTGTCTTGATCAGCTATTATCGACAGAGGCTGCCGACCAGACATTGCCCTGAGCCATGTCTGAAACAACCAAGTGAAAGACTCGTCAGATTCATCAGCAGTTAGAGCACATCCAAGAAGAACAGGTTGCTTGTGATGGTTAACTCCAACAAAAGTAGAAAATGGTACCAGATAGCCACTCTTCCGGTATGATGTGTCAACAACAAGGACATCACCAAACTGACTACATGAATATCTAGATCTGCCATCAGCCCAAAATATGCTCATGCAATTACCATTATCAACTTCCACAGCATAAAAGAATCCTGTGTCTTCTGCTTGTCTTGATTGAAAATACTCTAAAAGCATGCCGTACCAATCACTTTTAACTTGATTTTGTCTAGCTCCTCTAGTGACAGGGTAGTTATCTATATGAAATAATTCACCATTCACCAATCCAGCATCTACCTCATCAGTCAAAATATTAGAAGCATGAATACTTTTTGCCCTACCCTGCTTTTCAGAGTCCAAATCATGATTATGATCTTTATGGAGACGGTCCACCACCCACTTTCCAGATGGTTGGCACTTAATCCTCAAATAAGCCCCACAGCCAACCCTTGAAGGATGCTGGAACCCCTCTTTTGAGCAGACAAATCGACGGGATGTGACTGACCCATCAATCTTAGAACGAAACAATTGACCTATTCGAATTCCAAATCCCACATATGCTGCATATGCATGATAAAATTGGTAGGCTTCATTGGGCGTACTGAACTCTTGACCAACATATGGTTCAGTCCTGAATTTCCCTTCAAGTTCTTCCTTTCTCAGACACTTGAAATTAATAATGCCTAAGGGACCAGAAGATTCATCATCAGCTTCTTTAAGCAATTTCTTCTTTGGCCTGCGGGGAACTTCGGTAATAGAATTGATGGCTGTAACACCGTTCTGCGGCAATGTCAGTGAGCAATTCTCACTTTCAGTTTTAAGACTGTGATTGTGATCCTTATGGAAATGGTCAATAACCCACTTTCCAGAAGCATTTATTTGTACTCTTATGAATGCTGGGCAACCTGTTCTTGAACTGAGCTGATACCCCTCCTTCGAGCACACATATCTTCGCGACAAAACTGACCCATCGGTTCTTGATCGATACAGCTGACCAATCCGAACTTTAAACCCCGTACGATTTCCATACAACGTGTAAAACTTAAGTGCATCATCTGATGAGTCGAATTCCAACCCTATGTATGGTTCACATGAAAAATCTATTTCTTCCTCCACATTGACATTATCCATTGCTAGTTTAGCACCAACAGGGTTCTCCATCACAATCATGGTCACAAGTTCTTATCCATTTGATCTAATTACTGGTACAGACAACGGAGAAAACTGGTGTATAAATTCAGGAAAAAACTGCAACTTCAGGCGAAAACTTCAGGTGCTCAAAAACCCTTCACAAACAGATATCTACTTATATTTTATTTTGATGCTATCCACTCTCTATGACTGCAAACAGAAGCAAGTCCAATGTGCTAATGAGAAGGCACTTGTTCCTGCAACAGCTGAAAGGTTCATACTGGTATAAGATACAAACTTTACCAGCGCTATGATCTTGCTTAAAATTTCAATCATCCCTATCTTAATTTTTCAGGAACTTTTTTCCCATTATCACAGCAACCACACAATTAAAACAAAAAATAAATAAATAAATAATCAAACCTAATAAAAAGAAGGAAATGAAGACAAGTCAATGAAGCAATAAACAAATAGAGCAATCAGAGTAACAAAAAAGAAAACCAAAAATTCTGTATCAAATTGAAGTTTAGAGCAAAAGCATAACCACGAAGTCAACGGAGCAGGAAATGGACCGAAGCTAGGGTTTCAGAAATGAAATTACCTCGTAGCGTTTGTGAATAGTTTTTGCAAAGGGAGAAACTTGAAATTCGAAGAGGGATGGGGGCGGAGAGAGAGAGAGAGAGAGAGAATAGAGTGGGATTGTTGCGAAGAGAAGGTGTGTGGCAAAAAGGGGAAATCAGAAAGGGAAAAGAGTTCTATGGTGAAACGCTGATTGCGTTGCCGTTTCTTCGTCTCCTCCACCTTCTGTCTAGTCTCCAGTTTCAGTGTTTTGGAGTTAGATTATAGAGAAATGTTTTTCGGGGATCCACTTTCTGCAAAAACCCGTTTCAATTAGTGTGTGTCTGGTGGAAATACCGAAAAACTTCGATAAAAAAAAAAGGAAAAACACCCCCTTCTCTTTTTATAAAAAAGAAAACTGTTTTTAGATAATTTATCATGTTTGATAAAAGGATCAAAATAAATCATAATCAAGAGAGAATAAATTTAGGTTGAAAAATACTTCATTCTTCATAGACAAAATTTTGAAGCTTTTGATCTTAAACTGTTGGATTAAATTTTATTTTTTTATAATAATTTGAGTTTGACGGTATGGGCTATGACAATGTCAATGACACCTAAACCCTAAAGTAAGGGACTAATGAAATTTAAGGGTCACAGGACCTTAATGTTATGAAGAACTTAAAAAAAATTCTAAGTCTTTAACCAACACATGACAAATCGGTCATGACAACTTAATCATGAGGGATGGGGGTTGCTCAAGATCCAAGGATCCATGATGCAACACGTGCCATGACAACGTGAAGATGGATAACAATTACATTTTCATCTAAGGGTCAAAGGCTTGACACATGAAATTAACACGGATCAAGGTTCTGAAGATCATGACAGTTACTGGAAGATCTATAGGTTGACAACATGACAAGTGGCTCGTTGGACTGAAGACACGTGAAAAATCTGCATTTTGAGGTTTCTCGTCAGGAAACAACATTTGGTGCCCAGAAAGCGGTCACGTAACTATCAAAGCTTAAAGCGTCATAATTCAAATTCAAGTGTCATGGAGCAGAGGCGAAATGAACGGTTATGTAACTGTCAAGGCTTAAGTTTTTCTATAAATATAACCCATTAGACACATTTTTTACCAAGTTCCTAGGATTACACACTTGCAAACGTTCTCACGCGTTCGCTCTCACGCCTCCAATAGTTACTCAAAGCACAAGAAAAGTCAAGTACATATCGTAAACTTCACATTTTCTTTTTCCTTTTTAGGATTAAACACCTTATCTTTTCTTTTATTATCTTTACTTGTAATTCTGTTGTATTAAACTTGTATGTAAACATTATTTCCTATAATTTAAATTTTTATACATAAGTTCTTGTACTCATCACTTTGGAATTGAAATTTAAATAAACAAATACCATAAAACCAACTCTTAATTGTCATGTTCTTAATATTTGCTATTGTGCTACTAACTCTATAACTATAACTTGGTTCTAACAATTAAGTTGCATACAAAAATCACACATTGGCATTGATCGTTCAAATTGTCGAATAATTTTGTACGTTATTCATTCCTTCAAGTTTCTATACATTTACCGTCGAGCACATTACTTCATAATTGAAACTTGATTGTATACTTAAAAAAGCCACAAATTGGCATTCATACTCAAGTATTCTAACATCATTATTTGTACACATTACTCTAGAACTGAAAACTTTAGTTTACATACATAAAGGTCTTAAATTGACAACTACGGTGCATCGACACAGAGGATACATGTCTTAGGCACTTCGATAATTACGTTTTTGAGACTCCACAAGAGGAACCATTTCAGTTTCCCAAATTGAGATCCTGAAACAATTTGGACTTGTCAATTATTTATTGTTGATATGAAGTACTAAATATTATAAATAAATCATTTCATCCAAATTTATACTAATTAATGGTGTTCTAACCTAACTACCAAGGACGGTGTGTGCAAGGCTCACAAGTGTTGTCCCTTTGTCAATTTGTTGGTTCAAGGGAACATCAAGGGAGGACATGCAAGAGACTTTGATAGATAAGCCAATACTTATGTTAGGTGTAGAATGTTTGTGGAGTGATTCCATATCTTGAGAGGATGGCTCTCCTCCCTTATATATTGTTCCAATTGGGTTGTTATTGCTCTTGGAGCACTCTAGGAACTGTTAGGGCATAATTGCTATCCCTCACTTCACATCCCTGTGGTGAGAGTCAATAGGACCATGTTCCATCTTCTGAGCCAAGGTCCGTTTGGGGTGAGATAGATCGAGATAAAGGTGATTCAAGCTAACTTATTAGGTCTTACTCTCTAACTCAATACATATCGTAACTTAATCGTTACCTTTTAGTAATCATAAAAATGAAGGGATGCATTTTTATAACTCAATAACTATTATGACTTGTATTGTCAATTGTAAGAACAAAGATGGTGGTTTATTCTAACTGAGATTAAGGCTTGCATTTATATAATTCACATTTTTATAAAGGAATTTAAATCTTTTAAAGTGATCACTCACTTTAAAGTGTAAAATAATGGATCGAAAAAAGTGAGGGTAAATTCCATTGTTACCTTACTCATTCAAATCCCTCACTTTGCCTTAAAAAAAGGAATCTCAACTTAGATAATGTATATACTACTTTTATGGCTGTCAAAACGCGTAGGTCCGTCCCGTTTAGGCCTGGTCCATTTATTTTTTTAATAAAAAATAAAAAAATTAAACAAATTCAAAAAAATATATTTAAAAAATTGAAGAAAAAAATTAACGGGCTCATGGGCCGGTCCGCGGGCCAAACAGACCAGACCTAAACAGGCTGGGCTTAAACAGGCCAATCTAATTTTTTTTTTTAAAAATTTTTACGAGCCTATTTTTTACATATAAAATCCGTCCATTTAACCTGATTAATGGATCGGGTAAACAAACCGAACCTATTTTAACCGCCTTTATTAAAGCTTATTAGCGTTGACTCGTTGTAGAAAGAATATATACATTGGGACCCACTTTACACAGCTCCCTAATCTAACGTCTTCTAAGGTGCCTGTGACCATCTTCAACGTGAACGCCCGTGAGCAAACACGCGTTCACCTTTTCGTCGGCGAAAATTTGTATCCAAAAACCACCTCGCTCCCATTTTCCATTCCATTTTCCCGAGAAAATTAAAAGGAAAATAAAGGAGCGAGAAAATTCACCCTCCTCTGACGAAGATGTTTCAGCAGCAAGGGTACACCGGTCTGAGCACTAGCGCCGCCACCAAGGGCGAGGAGTACGACCTCGAATCGGGGGAAACCCTCTACCCTGGTCTCAGCCACGGCGAGAACCAGCTCCGATGGGGTTTCATCCGCAAGGTCTACGGGATCCTCTCCGCGCAGATCGTCCTCACCACCATCGTCTCTGTCTTCACCGTCTTCTACACCCCGATCAACGATGTTCTCAAGGGGAATTCCGGCCTCCTCCTCTTCCTCGTCTTCCTCCCCTTCATATGTACGTAACTAACGATTTCACCCCTCTCTCTCTCCGATCTTACCTCAATTTGTTTAATTTTCTGATGAATTTTGTCCTGTTTGGATCTCGAGAAAATTCTCTTCGATTTTCTCATAATTGTCCCCAATCTGTGTTTTTGTTTTCTTTTCTGCTTTTAATACTGTTCCATTAAATTTCAAAATTTGTCCCTTAATATGTCGCTTGATTGCGAATTTCTATTATATTGGTGTATTTTATGAACTAATGCGTTTGGTAAGTAATGTAATTTTTCTGACTAGGTTTTCATTTCTAAGGATTAACTGTATTGAAACTTGAAGCTGATTTATTCTTTTGGTAGATATAGTTTGCTAATATAATGAATTGGGTGAAATGATAATTCTCTTGTTTTTCATTCATGGTGTGTATTCTTTGTTGTAAAGTACTTTGATGAATGATGAAGGGACTTTGTTGAGTCTTGTTTCTGGCTGTTGTTTAGGAATTAGGATTATTATTATTATTATATTATGCCAATTTGATGCAGAGGAATGTGAAATGTGTTGTACTTGTTGCAGTTTTGATCCCATTACTCAGGTACCAGCAAAAGCATCCCCACAACTACATCTTGCTCGCGCTTTTCACTGTGTCAATTAGTTTGACTGTTGGAGTCACCTGTGCTAACACCGATGGTTGGTGTCATTCTTCCTTACCTTTTCTTAGATTAGAATTCAGAATTAGTGACTTTCATGGCAGGTTGTTGCTGTTTAGAATTTGGAAACGTTCTTAGATTAGAATTCAGAATTAATGGTTTATCTGATTATTATGTTTTGATGGAAATGCTTGTAGGAAAAATTGTGCTTGAGGCTTTGATTTTGACCTCTGGAGTGGTTTCCTCTCTCACTGGCTATGCCTTCTGGGCTTCCAAGAAGGGCAAGGATTTTAGCTACCTTGGCCCAATATTGTTCACCTGTCTCTTTACTCTGTTCCTCACTGGCATGATGCAGGTTGGAATTCCTCCCTTTTTTCTTGATATCATAGTAACTAGTCATTACTCATCTCTTTATGTGGGATTTCAAAGTTTCAAGATGAGTTAGCTAAACATTTTGTACACTTGGATGCTTGTCAATTTGTGTGTTACTTAAACTTTAAGACTTTGTTGTCCTTTCGTGCAGATGTTCTTCCCTCTTGTCCCAACAGCTCATGCTATCTATGGTGGAATCGGTGCTATGATTTTCTCCGGCTACATTGTCTATGACACTGACAACCTGATCAAGCGATTTACTTATGATGAGTACATTGGGGCCTCTGTTACTCTTTATCTTGACATTCTGAATTTGTTCCTTTCCATCTTGAGGATGCTGAGGGAGACAAACAACTAGGCAGTCGTCTTCCTGCTGTGAATTGAGCTTGATTAAAATCATTAAAATAACTTGTTTCTTCTTTAAATATACCCCAATAAGCATTGTGATGATACATTAATACTATGCTTCTCTAGTATTGCTTTTCAGCTGAGTGTACTTTGTTGACTTGAAAAATTTGTAGGTTTACAATTGTATGTTATGTAACTCTTATGTGAAATGTTTTTATTTTATGTTTATGATTGCTTTGTGTTGAGGTGAGTTGCTGTTTATTTTGATGTGTGTGTGTGTGTGTGTATATATATATGCTAATGTTAAATATGCATATGCATATTGTAAATGTTATTGGCTTAAACATTTGGTTAGCCATTGATTCCTGGCCGTGTGCATGGAAAAAAGGCTTTGTTGGAAGAGGCATATTCACTTCGATGACCTTAAAGTCTCGAAGGGTGATTAATCACTATCGATGGCGAACACCTCTTGGGTAACCCACAAAAAAATTGTAAATATTATTGGTCGTTTTTGCATAATTGGAGAACGAAAATAAAATGCTCTTTGTGGAGCCACTTTGGCGGTTTACATGTGAGAAGTTATAACTTGTAATATCACAAAGTTGCACATTATCAAGAGTAGGTGGGATAAATTTAGAATAAAATTTGTGATTTAAAAAAACCTGTTGAAGTGGGCCAATGGTATTTACGATTTTATTAATAGTATAGATGATTGATGGCTTCGGCCTTGTGCGATTTCTCCTCCCTCAACTTAGGTTATAACCACAACGAGATGAAATCATACACGCTAAAAAGCATTAACTATGAATATATGAACTTAATTACCCTTGTATATTTGAGAGATAGGGGTTTCTCTCACTCAAGAATTCTTGTAGAGTTAGAAAATGAGGAGTGTATTAACCTTAAAAGGGTAGATAACTCATCACTTATTTTACCAAGAATCTCAATCCAATAAATAACACGAAACATTAATTATGACATTATGAGGGCCCGAAACTGGATCTTTTGCAATACAAAAATAAAATACATGTAGTCCAGTTAGTGACTTAATAGTTGGCGTTTCGTTTTAATTAACCCGCTGTGGCTACTTTACAATTTACACACAACTGCGAGGTACTAGTTCATGTTTAGTTGTGATTAATGTTGGGAGAACATGACCTTATTTTGCAGGAGATTTCTCAACCAAATTGGATAATGAATTATTTTCAACACAAAACAAGAAATTTTTCAATAATATGGATGGACCCTAATGTAGTTAAACACAAGTTGCTTGGGTGCTCCTTATATGGAACTTCACAAACCAACTTTCAGCAGCAGCAGAAATTAATTACACAGCCCTACATTCTGAAAGCTTTCATCAATCCAGCTAAAGCACAAGGCTTACACTCGTCAATAAAACATGGTAGAGCAATGAAACGGGAATGCATATTGCAATGTTTGATAAGCAATACAAATTTAACTTGAATTCAACAATGAAAGTTTGAAGATGAAAAGGATGCCTTTTAGGACAAAGTATAGGGAGAGAATAGACCATGCATTGCAAATCACATACCATGTTATGTCAATGCAAACAATTACAAGATGCTTCTTACTAACACTACAATAATAGGCTTATGTCATTTGATTAAATGCTGAAACAGATATATCAGTTGGTGATTCCACATGACATGATGGTCTCAATCGTTCCACAATAAAGTAGTTGCTGTAATAGATACAACTGAACATGGTGCAATAACCTTCCTCAAACAGGAAGAAGATTTCCATACGAACTTATAAATTTAAATTCATTGCAACTGGTGTCCACGTTATCACTTAACCTTGTATCAGACAAGAAAAAATAGAGTTTATATACATTGCTAAGTTACAAAGGAAAAGAATTATACACTTAATAAGCAATTTGTGTTATATATGATAATGATCCAGAACCCATAATTTGTTCATGACTTCACTACCTCATCATCATCTTCACTATCCCAACTCAGATCCTCCTCTTGGTCTGCCGTACTCAACTTCTTCCGCAAATCAACCCTACTTGTGGATCCAACACCATCCCCTTTATTTTCATCATTGCTATCAATATCTTCAATTTCATCCCAGCCAATTTCTTCTTCCCCAGGCATTGAAGGCTGGCTCGAAACAACTGAAATATCACTATCTTTGCAAGATCCACCATTTTCATTATCTGTCTTCACTTCCAATGCTTCTTTCTCTTCATATTTGACATCCAACTTATCATCCCCGCTACCATCACTTACAGTTGCAGCAACATTAGATGCCGCATTCCCATCACAGTCCACCTCCGCGAACTTATCACTGCCGTCAGTTTCGGATTCAGGAGCAACGCCCTTCCCATCATTTTCTATCTTCAAACCCTTCTCCTCAGTCCTAACATTCTCAACACCACCATCATTAGCGGCAACCCCAGCAGAATCTCCTTCTCTCAGCTCCGACTCGGACTGCTTTGCACCCCCACTGGAGCTACCTTTCAGCTCATACCCATCGTCATCGTCATCAAAATCCCAGCTCAAATCCTCGTCTTCGTCCCCAGAAATCGCACGCTTCACAAGCTTCGCCCTCGCCTCCTCAGCCTGCTTCAGCTTATGCAGCCTATAAAAGTACCTGGTCCAGAAGCTCTCATGATCGGTCCTACTAGGCACAACCTTCCCATAAATCTCCTCGACAACCGCATTCTCATCCATCAAATTCTCAATCTCCTCACCCTTCTCCCCCAAATCAAACCCTAATTTCCACTCACCGTAATTCCCCGAATCCTCATGCTCCCCCAAATACGTGTTCACATCACTCTGAAGAGCACGCACAATCACATCAAACCTGTTATACCGTTTCAAATCCAAACCCTGACCAACACTACTGCTACTACTCAATCGTCCCCTAGCAATGTTGTTATCGTAATTGCCGGAATCGGAATCGAAATCTGGGGAGAGGAGAGATTCCTTACCGTGTGAAATGATCTGCGCCGTCGATTTCCATACGGAGCTTCCGATGTCGTCGATTGCCTGGCCGACGGATTCGAGCGACTCCTGCGCCACCGACGCGCCGACGTCGAGCGACGCCGGGAGGTCCTTGACGGCGCGCGACGCTGCCTCGCGGATCACCGCCGTCTCCTTCCTCAACCCGGAGCTGAATTCCTCGAGATCGCGACGGTAGTTCTCGATCACGAACTCCGATTTGGACGCCAGGGTTTGGATCAGGCCTCCGAAGCTCCACGCGCCGTCTGAGGAGGAGGCAGCGACGGTATCGTCGTGATCAAGATCGGATTGGTCAGATCCGTGCGACGGCGAGTCTGGTTCGTCGGAGAAGACGGACTTGAAGAAGTTCATGGCGGCGGAAGGTAAACGGCGTCGTTCGCTATTCGTTGTGGTAATTGCTTATGTTTGGAAAAGGGTTATGTGAAGAAACTGAATAAGGGTTTTATGAATTGTCAATTTTTCGCTTCGGTTGGAGAAAATGGCGGATGAATGTGTATTGCGATGGCATTTTATTATTATTATGTTATTATTATTATTATATGGGGCACAATATGAATGTCGCTTCATCCAATTCACATCACATCCAACTATTCAATTCAATTCATTTTGGAATGCCACCTTCCAGTTATATATGTTTATTTTGTTATTAACATAACATTTTGTTATTGACATTAACTAGTTAATAGAATTTTATTAATGAGAATGATTAAAATCAAATTATTTATAATATATTTATAAAACCAAATATTTATAATATATTTAGATTAACATAATATATATATATATATTTCTTTTTTTAGAGATTTAAATCAAATTTTAAATATTTGTTTGAAACTTGCAACATATTTAAACCATATTTTTTTTTCTACTAAGTTAATCCTTTTTGTTTGAATTTATTTTTTAAATTATTTTCTATACATTTACATTTTTATCTAATCATATTTTAACACATAAGTAAAAAATAGTTAAGTCTTACTTTAACTAATTCAAAAATCTCTCATACAATAATATATAATGAGATAATAGTATAAAATTCATTTATAGTGCCAGTGCATAGAAATTAGTTTCTTTATTTATTTTTTATTATTTTGCTGATTAATTTTTACATTAGCTGAAATTGAGTTTGTTCTATGAACCATTTTGAGGACTTGCCTTTTTAAGGAATGATCGAGACACAAACGTAGAAAGGCTAATACGTGACACAATCTGATATAACCCAAAATTAATGGAATTGATTAACATGACAACTCCTAACAAGCTACTCCTGTCTTTGTGACTGCTTTGTCACAAATATTTCAGCTTTGATTAAGAGAGCCCTCATGTAATCTCATAGGACCCAAAAGACTAATACAATAATCAAAACTTAATTGGTAGTTTGGTACCATGAAATTGTTCCATTTTTAAGTTGGGTTTCGTTGGCCAATTAGACAACTAAACAAAACAATATTAGAGAATAAAAAAACTTGGTTAAAATTTAACTGCTACAATGACATAGCATAATTATTATTCTTTGATGAATAATTAAATCTAACAATCGTCATAATTTCTGTCAAAAAATCTTTAACAATATTTTTCTGAATATCTAGCATTTCCTCACTAAGTGGCAAATACAGGCCAATCTAATGGAACCTAATTACTGTGTCAATAATTCAATATCAGAGCATGTTCTTCGTCGATACTTTAGATTCAGTTTTGGTTACAATTTACAAAAATTCATATTATTTTTTTTGGCGTCTTGTCCACGTAATAGACCTTCTTCACACACAATAGTTGCTCACAAACAGCAAAATGGAGTCATTGCATCAAATTAGCCTTGGATGTACACATCAAAATTAAAAAAACTTGTTACATAATCAAACACAGCTGAAGTAGAATAAATTAGCCTGATAATCTTTCAATTTCCTTGATGATAAACTCCTTTTCCTCATCAAATTGCTCATCTTCTGAACCTGAAAAATGGCATTAAGAGTTTAAGATCAACCATTCAATCAAAAGAAATTTGTACAGAATTATTGAGGAACATAGAATGCAATTCACAACAATATTTCTTATACAAGTGTAGGCTTCAAATTTGTCCATCACTAAAAGTATAATAACCTTTTCCTGGAGATAAACTATGAAGCAACTCCAGCAGCTTCTCCTGGTTCTTCACCAGAATTAGTTTTACATCTCGAGGCTTATTCGGATTGGCAACGAAAACCTGGATAAACGTGAGGATATATGCAACAAATGATGATTATCGTCTGCACAGCAAAATATTATGTTCTAGGGAGTATTTAGGAAAATAAAACATAAAAAACCTTTGAAATTAAAGGGATAGGGATATTTTGAAATAAGCGTGTGGAATAACATTCAAGAACTTTATGCATGTACCAAATAGAAGCTATTTATTCTATTCCAAATCAAGAATGAAAGAGAACTTTTCAGGTTGTCATTAGCGAGCAATCGGATTGTGCTTATAATTGAACTTAGAAAACCTTGTTTAGCACGCAACCTATCACACTTCCACCCTATCAAAACTTATCCAATACTATTTCACGTGCCCTTCACTTTCTGAAGACTGTCCATCTAGCACCTAATTGGCCGTGTCTCGCTATGACATGCATGTATAGGATGTCTACTAAGAAGAGCAAGAATTATCCCAACGGACAAAACTCATGATTGTCTTGTTCAAAGATGCATCGCACAAGAAGTTGTTGTATGAATTAAACTTTAACTACATTGCATATTGTCAAACAAGAAGCAGATGTACTTCCATAGAAGTTGGATTAGACTATCATAAATCATAACATTTAAACCAGTAAAATCTAGATCTCTTTTAACAGTTTTTACATATGGTTTTTCTAGATCTACTTCTATCTCTAGCTATCAGACTAGATTAAATGCATTACGACAATTCATACGGTAACCTGTCATCAACCAATTTTCAAGTTTCAACCTCATTTCAGCAGCCCTCCAAGGATAACCTGGTTTGAATTTTTTATGCCCACAAGAGGATGAGCTCACTATACATAAACTTAAAAGACATGAAGGGGGGAAAATCACCTTGAAAATGTGGAAAGCTGATAACTGAATGTTTTTACTTGAATCCTGCCCAACAAAAATAAAATAAAATAAAATAAAATATATATATATATATATAAATACAAAGTTAACAGCAAATAGAAAGAGAAGATAAAACAATAAAACTTTTTTGCACGTATGTAAACATGAAAAGTTAAGCACAATATAGCTTAAGATGTTCATTATAGCATTGAATATTAAAGGTATTATCAGCTCATTGACAAGCCGTAGTGAACAAGAGCAACCACCAAGGTTTACCCTAATAGGTGAGGTTAGCAACATGGATCAAGCCATTGGGTTTTATTTAAAACAAATTTTCAACAAAACCATTATAGAAAGACCTGCTTTACTAATCTTCTTGGCAAATCAATTGGATGAAACATACCACAATAAATTGGAACTTCATTAGTCATGGGGAAAAAAGGGAATATCATACTACGACACAGGATTAGGAAGAGCGATACCCTCAACAATGTCATCATGACTTTCAGGTATCGAACTTCTAATATGTAACGCCTCATTATCTGAGAATTGGGAGATTCCAAAAGAAATTCCGAGAGAAGCTAAAATCAAGATAAATGTAATTGTTAAAAATCAAATCAAAAGATTATCAAAAACCATAAATATTGATAGTTGTCGAATAAACAAACCTTTAAAGATTGCCTCCTTGTGACATAATTAGGAGATGTCAAGAGTTTCTCGTATAGATCAAAGAACTGGGAACAAGAAGTCTTATTAGAAGTTCTGAAGTATAAAATGGAAGATTAAGCCACACAAATCGTTGAGTTTGCATCATGCACATGTTCGAAGATAAGGGTAGGTGCATTAACTATCACCTAAAGAATAACTAATTAGATGGTTAAATCATTCTCCGAGAGATCATCTGGGGTGAAAATATTCATCCAACGTGCATAATTTTGTGCTGCTTTGATACATTAAAATCAAATAAATATGTCCAGGAGGAAGCAAACCTCGTCATAGTGAGCTGTCAAAAATTCAGAGACAACATTTCCATGCTTAGTAAGAAGATCCTGCAAAGAATATCCATAAAGGTGTGAGAAGAAGTGGCACGCAGAACTCTACAATCAGTAAGATAAGTGATGAGAATTAAAGAGAGAAATGAAAATTGAGATCTGACCTTAAAGGTAGAAAATGCATCAGATGCTACATCGAAGGTGGGCAACTCTACAAATTTAAAGAACAACACAAAGCTTGCTGATTCCAATATGTATCTGGAAAATAGCCCCCAAAAATGAGAAAGTTAAAACAGTGTAACTGACTTGCCTATTGCCTTCGGGATACACTGGTCTCAAAATGTACACTAATAGAGGTAATCATCTGATAATTTTTACATGTGAATTGCTTTAAAACCTACTTTCTTAAAAAAATTAATTTCAACATCCTCAAGTTTGAACTTGTGCAATTATCCTAGTGTTAGTAGTGAGTCACAAATGATGGATGGAAAGGACAAAACAGAAAGCCATAGTATTGTCGGAGCCAGGAGCAACAACGACAAGCAAGATGCTAACCATATGGGGAAGCTTATTCAAGAATTGCAGATATGCGCTGCCAACACATATGCACTATATTTATCGATACACTACAGAAAACTTATCCACATTTTTCTTCTTATAAATCTAAATGACTCTTATTTAGTGCAATTCTATTATGCCCACAAATACACAAGTACTAAAGGAATTAGTTTACAAAAATCCACATCAAAGTCTTTTCAGGATCAGAGTCTACAATTAACATGAAGTAATCAGGAAGATGAAAATGAATAGGAGAGCAAATTTGAGAAAAATAAAAAATAATGACAACCAAAAAATATCTTACTTTGCAAGTGTTGGAAACTTGATGCACTCCCTCAACATTATGCCACAGGTCAAGGCAATTTCTTTGTTATCATAGCTGCTTGGAAACAGATATAGAGATGTCGTGAGAAAACATTTGAACTAATCATATTTAGAAACACTGATTACATATAGACAGACATAGGGTTAATTAAGTCGAGTACTAGACATTGAAACTAAATGGGTTGACCTGATTTTAGAAAAATCACCTTTGCAATTATTGATTTTGAAAGAACCCATTTCATAATAATCAATTTATACCTGAGGCTGTTATCTTTAAAGTGCTGTAAGTAAAATTGTTTTCATTCGATAAAAGCGAAAGTGAATTTTCAATGAAAAAGGAAAAAAAAAAAATCTTTGCAATAGTCAACTATTTACTTTTGGCATTTATTTCAACTCCTCCAAAACAGCACAAGTGTAGGTTCATTGATGTTATATCAGTTTCAAGAAATAAAAGAATTTCCAAATGTAATCCTTCACCATCTTTTTTCAAATCAGTTATGATACAAAAGGCACTGAAATCAAGAAAAACCAAAATCTCATGTTTTCAATTTGTCACATAGCATCCGTTTCAGTTTTCCAACTTGAATACAACTATGGGAGATAAAGATCTACAATCTAAAGAGGAATGAAGGCAGGGAGCAAACAGCAATTCAAAGTTGGTGGGACAAAAAATGATGCAGTGAAAAGCTTACCATACAACAAGAAAGTCTAATAACTCAAAGTGTTGTTCAATGTATTCTACGCAGCAATAACTAGAGTCAACCTTCTGTTTCAATAATATGGACCAACAGTGGACTAAATCCTTTCTTGCCTGTATAAGAAATCACAAACCAATGATCAGCAACCAGTTAAGTCAATTGCACATGGTAGTTCTTGGTCCAATCAGAATCTTACTTCCCATCCAAGAATTGGAAGCTTGTGAATTAGAAGCGTTAGGACATCCTCCTTGCAGATTTCCTCCACTAGCTGTGAAACTTGATCCAAATTTGGCTCTGACTCTCCATCTCCAGAAAGCATGGTTCTCATTGTTACAAAATTCTTCTCAACTTCTTCTAAAGCCTAACATGAAGTACAAAAAGCATCAATTACCAGTAACTGCAAGTAAGAAAAAGGTTTAATATCTATAGAGCATATTCTTTCTTCATCTCACTCCTCGCTTACATAAATATCTACAGAAAATGGTAATAATTAGAAGCATATGCCTAAGATAAGACAAACAGTGATGAAGTGACATCTCTAACACAATCAACCTAACATAAAAGGGTTGTTTGAATCCCGAACTGTAATGAGAAACACTGCTTCTACTTTTAAGGTGAATCTAGCTGTTTCTTTTGCCCTAGCTATATAATAAAATCTGCAAGATCATAATGTGCAATCAGCATATATAACATTACCAGAGATGATCTCAACAAAATGCAGCAATATATCCTGTAAGCCACAAGCTCGTTGCTCCATAGTTTCTTTTACTCTCTAAATAGGTTTCAAAGGTTTTAGTTTTACAAAACTAAAAGAGATTTAGCAGAAAGGACCTTTTATAGTCTATACAGAGAGCATTATAGATGAAAAAACAAAAGGAGAAAACCACCCCAATTTCCACTAGGAAGCTTTCATGAGCTAAAACCAAAGTACCCTCCTCCATTAGGGAAACATGTATTGTACTTCAGATAGCTGATCACTTAGAAGTTGGAATCTTTCTTCTTTTAAGCATGATTGGGTCATAATTGTTCCTCACAAAATATACACACAAAGATAAATACAGCAGCAAGTTACATAACAAATTAACTAGTTTTCGGAGGGAAAACAAAGATTTCTATAGCATAGCAGAGTACACAATGCATGTCTAGACTCTAAAATCATCTATCAATATAATGCAACAATTAAAAAGGACCCATTTTTCATAATTTTAAGACATACCCAGTATTCAAGACTGAAAATTTAACTGAGAAAACGAAGACCCAGATGGAGCATTAGGGATTTGGATCAAAAGGGTGGGGTAAGTAGGTGAAGAATACAAAGAAGAAGAAGAAAAAGCAAACCTTTTCGAGGGCTTTAACTTCCACAACAGTTTTGGTATCGAGCGCCATGAGACTCTCCTTGATGGACTTCACCACCTCCTGCGGCGTCTTCGGCCTCAAAGCCTTGAAGAACGAGAACGACATGATGATGATCGCTTCTCTCTTCTCTTTCCCCCTTTCCCTGTTTTGATTTTTGTTTTTGACGGAAAAGGAAAAGAAAAAAAATGCTGCTGCTGATGTATGTAGTGCTTCTTCTTCTTCTTCTTCTTTTGTTGAATTCTTCTCTTTTCGATTTCAATTATTCAGCAACATGATTGTGAATCATCACCATCAGTAATAATGAACCATTGCACCTGATCATCATAGGGAGAGAAAGCATTGCAGTGGTGGAAGGGTTATTTTCTCCGTTTGTTTTATTTTATTTATTTTTATTCTTATTTTCAACCACTAAGACCAATTAATAATAAAAACAAATAAAACAAAATGAAAATTTAATAAACATCAAAATTATCCTCAATATTATCATTAGGGATCAAGTTCGTCTAAAAAAATATATAAAAATATTAAATTTATCTTTAAAATTATTAAAAATTAATTAAATAAAAAAATGTTATTTATACACTTCAAAAATAGTTATTACAAAGTAAACTAAAAAACATTGTTATTAAACATTTTTATGTGTTCGTGCATATGTGAATTTAATGTTATTATAAAACAGTAAAACAAACATTGTCACTAAATATTTATGTGTGCTCTTGCACGCATGTGTTTAATATTATTTATTTTATGTGTTTAACAATGTTTATTTCTTTATTATGTAATATTTATTTTTTTTATTGTGTAATGTTTATTTCTACGTAACTATTTTTGAAGTGTACAAATATTGGGTTTGTTAGTCTAATCCTTTATCGTTAATCATATTAATCTATTTTATTGATTAATTTGATCAATTTTTATTAATTTTAAAAATGAATTTGGTTATTTTCATATGTAATGATGAATTTAATTTATGCTGCTAAAATAATGTTGATGATTTATTCAATTTTATTTTTGTCACCATTTTCGTATTATTAGTTTATTTGTTTCATTATTATTTGCGTGGAAGAAAGGTTACGTTCGCTCCAAATTTTGCTTTTGGCACTACAACAAACGTCGAAACAAACCTTCGAGTGTTGAATTGATTGGTCAAGGGATTATGGAAGAAATAAAAAAAAAA
>QANU01092089.1:1321948-1339143 GCA_003254905.1 Nissolia schottii | reverse complement strand
GAAAAAACACACCCATTCGAGCATGTAATCGATTAACCAAAGGCTGTAATCGATTACACACAAGAAACGGCCATATTTTCAAATTTCAAAAGCTGGTAATCGATTACTGCGGGTTGGTAATCGATTACACCATTCAAAACTCGAATATTTTTGAATTCAAAGTGCTGGTAATCGATTACACAAGCATGGTAATCGATTAACCATGCAAAACCCGAGTTTAAGTGTTAAAACCCTTTGAAAAATGTTCCCAAATGCTTCTAGGGTTTTAAGAAAAATGTTAGACATGTTTGTGATGAAAAACTTTGAGCCATTAACCTTAATATATTAACATGTGCTAACTATTGACTCTAGGGTTTAAAATCTTGAACCTTTTTAGATGTGCAGCTTGAGCTTGAGATTCTTTAATCTTGTTTGAGTCTTCCCTTGAGTCTTCACTTTTTCTACTTTTTGTTGGTGTTGTTGTCGTCATCAAAACCACGCCATCAATGGTCAGAGGAAGAGTCTTCTTCACACTGTCTACAACATATTGCCAGTAATTTTAATAGCAAGTTTCACAATGTGTCGTTGAAGAACTCTCTGAAGCGCATAGGTAATAAATTTGTTTCTTTCATTTAAAGTATCCATACTTGTGCGTTTTAGTTAGATAATAACCGTGGTAATAATTTTGTAGGATGTGAACCCTGTCAACCAAAATTTGATGAGAGGTTGGATAAATTCACTAAAACAGAAGAAATATCCAATTGGATTAAAGTAATTCCTAAAGAAAAGTGGAGTTTAGCATATGATGATGGTGGTCGAAGATTTGGTCATATGACAACCAACCTGTCAGAGTGCATAAATGGAGTTTTAAAGGGGGTTAGACGTCTACCAATAACTGAACTAGTTCAGATGACTTATTTCAAATTGGTAGAATACTTTGTGAAGGGAAAAGATAATGTCGAAAAGAAGTTTTATATGGATAATCAACAATATACTGATGCTTTCTATGAACATTGGTTGCCTAACATTGAAAAGCAAGCTCCCACCATGCAACCTTATTTGATAGGAGGACAACTAAATTTCTTGTTGAAGAGGCATTCAACCCTTAAACATAATAAATTGGTAAAAAATTTACTTTAAGCCTACAAGAATGTTGGTGTGACTGTTGTATGTTTCAAGCATTGCACTTTCCTTGCTCTCATGCATTGACAGCATGTTCTTTCAAGGCGATTGACCCCTATCAATATGTGTATAACGTGTATAAAAATGAAAATGTTCATCGAACTTATGAGGCTCTGTGGGAGCCCATCAAGGATGAACCATGGTGACCACCAGCTCCTAATTTGACATTAGTGCCTGACCCTAGATTGCGTAGAGATAAAGGACGACCTAAGTCAACCAAAATTAGAAATGAGATGGATTGGATTGAGAAAGGCATGATGCAACACTGTTCACGGTGTAAACAGACTGGCCATAATAGTCATCGTTGCAAAGCTTTAGTGGACAATGGTGGCAGACCATCAAGTTAAATTAGTTTGACATTATTTGTTGTTATGGTTGAACATTTATTAGAGGAAATGTATTTGTCTTTATGTATTTTGGGTGAGGACTTTTTAATTTGTTTGTATGTTGCTATTGTTTGAGGACCTGTTAATGTGTTTGTGTTATGTCTTGAGTTGGAAGTTTGATTTCTACATGCTCACCATTTCTCTGTCCCCTACCACATTTCAATCAAATATTACATCTTCTTGATTTATTAATAAGCATCCTTATGGCCTTGTTCAAAAGATATCCTTATGACACTTATTAATAAAACACAATATTAAATGAGGTATCAATTGATTAACTTTCAGATTTTAAGACAATAATTACATATACTTTTAACTTCATTTATAGTTAATAGGATTTTTAATATAAACTTTAAGATGATTTTTAAGGAGATTTTTAAGAAACAATAATGTCTAGATCATCTAATTTGTTAGCCTAATTTTGTAAAAGGTTATCAATGATATGAAGTACTAATAATACAAAATGAAATAATGTACTCTTCTAATATAATATAATAATTCTCTTAAATCTCCTCTTAAATATTAGTAAGTGAGATGCCGATTGATTCCCTTTAAGATTTTAAGACTTTAATTGTATTTACTTTTAACTTCATTTATAGTTCATATGATCTTTAAAATGATCTTTAGGAGTTTTTAAGAAAACAATAAATCATTACCTGTGATATACTAATAAGAGTTTGTTTAATAAATATTCTTCAAACACTTATTTAAAAAACAATAGCTATGAGCATAGACTTGACTATACTCATAAGATTAGTCTTCTTGTTTGATAATAGAATTAGAATACCTTTATGGTACCAAAAGAATATTTGTTAATTGTTAATTTTTCTCTTAAAAAATGTTTTCTATCAATCTCATACAAAAAAATCTTCTATCAAAAGCTGATGAACCCCATATATTCATTAAATAAAATAAGTGTTGAAATACTCGCATTAACTAAATATTAACACCAAAAAGAATAAAATAATGTAAAAGGCAACAAAAACAATCTACAACATGTGAGCAACAATCAAAACCAACAAATTTATAAATATGAATGTTTTAATTGGTCCTTAAACTTTATATCAATGTTTACATTGATTCCTTAAACACTCTCTTGTACTTTCTGAATATTTCAAATATTATCTTCATTAATCTATTTGTATGAAATATTCAAGGACTAATAAGAATGGCATTTGAAATGTTCAAGAATCACGAGATTTTTTTTATGGATCAATATAACACTGATGTAAAATTTAATGATCAATTAAATTTAATGTTTTCAAGTTTAAGAAAATATTTAACCTGTCACTCGTACTAATTTTTTCCAATATTACATGTCACTTTTGATAAATACACATATTAAAAAACTAATTAATTTGCACATACTCAAAAAAATATTAAGTGTTTAGAATAAATTATCTTTTAATAAGTGTTTTCTTAATTTAATTAAATAATAACTAAATTTAAAAAAAATAAATAAAAAATAATATATAATAATGGATTCAATGCCTAATTTTTATTCTTTGATGATAAACTATGGGGCATAGGCCCAATTCACTCACTACCTAATATTTGTTCTGATAGACATTTGGGGCCGTTTAAATAATAAATATAAGAGAAATGTTTAAATTATTTAATTTATGAGGTTAAATATTAATTTATATATTTTAATGAATCATATTTAATATTTTATTTTTATTTTATCTCTTAAAACATTAAATATCATTCGTTAAAGTGTGTAAATTAATATTTAAGGTAATGGGTTAGATTTCTAAATATAAGTATAAATATGAATATAAGACACTTAAAAATTTTCAAAAAAATTAAAAAACAAAAAACAAATGATGTATATAAAGGAGAGAGAAGAGAAGACAACTATAACCGTACGCAACTGGATCTGCTGCACACTCTCATCATTATCATCCTCTTTCACCGTTTTTCCCCCAAATTTGCGATTTTTTTCTCTCTCTGAGTTACTCAAAATCACCGATGCGATGAGGGGTCACGATTGGATCAACACGTGTCTTCCCGACGAGCTGGTCGTCGAGATCCTCCGCCACCTCGACTCCAAACGCAGCCGCGACGCCTGCTCCCTCGTCTGCCGCCGCTGGCTCCGCCTCGAGCGCCTCACCCGCGCCACCATCCGCATCGGCGCCACCGGCTCCCCCGACCTCTTCGTCCGCCTCCTCGCCACTCGCTTCTCCAACGTCTCCAACGTCCACATCGACGAGCGCCTCTCCATCTCCCTCCCCGTCCAGCTCGTGAGTTCCCCCTAATTCTCTCCCCCTTCAATCGAATTTGATTTCAACTTTCAATTTTCTATCCAATTGGTTGGAGGATGGTGGGAAATTTTGATTTTGGAGTAAATCTCGATCGATTTCGTCCCTATCTCTAACAACATTAAACATTATTCCTGAGGAATTGATAACCATAGCTTAGAAATTAAGAATTACAAATGTTATTCCTTTTTAGATAGAGATACTATGTTGAAGGCTAATGAATTTGGTGAGGGACGAATTTGGGGGGAGGGGGAGGGGTTGGCCTTTTTATTTTGATTGGTTTGGATTGTGGTATGAGCTTGTAGTCGTGAAGACTGGTGTATCCGAAGCTGTTTTGGTCAATGATGAATTTGGGAATTTAAGTCTTGATTTTGAATTTGAATTTCATTGGTTTGGATTAGGTAGGGTATGAGCTGGTTTGTGTTTGGTGATTATTTGTTTTCCACCGATTTCAAGCAGGGGAGAAGAAGGGGGAGCGGCAGTTCTGCAGTTCCGTCGCTGAAGCTGCATTATGTGAATAAGAAGAATGGGTCCGAGGAAGGTGATGTTGATTCCCTGTGTTTGTCTGATGCTGGTTTGGCTGCTCTCGGGGAAGGCTTCCCCAAGCTTGAGAAGCTGAGCTTAATCTGGTGTTCTAACGTCACTAGTGGGGGTTTAGCATCACTTGCTCAGAAATGCAGCTTTTTGAAGGCCTTGGACTTGCAGGTATTGTACTTCTTTTTAAGTTAACTCAAGTTCAAATTGCAGTTGGCCAGTGATTTTCGTAAAATTGTCTTCTCATTATTGAGCAGTTGGTGATGCCCATGTTTTGCTTCTTTGCCATATTTCATTTCCTTTAATCATGTGGGATCAATGCAGTTGCTTTGATTTTTTATTTTATTTTTTTAAAAAAATGTTTTTCTCACATTGTTGGTTGGCCAAAAAAGTATGTATGTGCTTTGAAATGAAATGAGAGGCAAGCCTCTATAATATCTTATGGCCAGAATGGCTCTTTCATCATTGGTTTTACTTATTTTGTTGAGCTAACAGATGAACGGAATCCATGTCTCATGAGGCTTAGAACTTAGGGCAACAGCACTCATTTTCCCTATAAATTCATTATTTGCCTTGCTGCTGTATCAATATCTCTGGTCCTTAAATGGCATAAATGATGCTTATTTATAGTTATAATTACTGAGATTTTCCTTTAGGGTTGCTATGTTGGAGATCAAGGTCTGGCTGCTGTTGGACAGTGTTGCAAGCAACTTGAGGATTTGAATCTGCGTTTCTGTGAAGGCTTGACTGATATGGGTTTGATTGAATTAGCCTTAGGTGTGGGAAAATCACTAAAGTCTCTTGGCGTGGCAGCTTGTGCCAAAATAACCAACTCCTCAATGGAAGCTGTCGGATCACATTGCAGATTCCTTGAGACCTTATCGTTGGACTCTGAGTTCATCCACAATCAAGGGGTGCTTGCTGTGGCTGAGGGATGTCGACATTTGAAAGTGTTAAAGCTGCAATGTATTAATGTTACAGACGATGCTTTGAAAGCTGTAGGGGCTAGTTGTTTGTCTTTGGAGTTGCTGGCCCTATATAGTTTTCAGAGATTTACTGATAAGTGAGCTGCTCTGCTCTCATGATTGCTTTTTCGGGATTTTACTTCATTTGACTGTGTTTGAATTCACGTAAAATCAAAATGCTCAATCTTCTTTTGTATGATATGAGATGCACTGGGCTTACTACAAATTGCAAATTCTTTTCTCGTGTTATGACTTGATCAACCATTTGTTGGGTTGATTAATTAATGGGGAATGTTCTAACTTTTTTTTCCTGTTTACTTCTAAAGTTTTAGTATTTTATCTTGTCAGTGTAGAGGAGCCCGTCTACTGGAATAAGGCTTGGGTGTATTGGTATTCTTTTATTTCCATTTATATGACCTCTAAGGGCTGTACAAGTGGGAAAAATCTTTCCTCATGTCTCCATTTATAAATTATAAATTATGAATTTGCATTCTGCTAATAATTCTATCAGCTTTTTTCCCAGTATAGTTAGTAATTTTTTTTTACTATGAATAATGTCTATTTTTCAGGGGTTTGTGTGCCATCGGGAATGGATGTAAGAAGTTAAAGAATTTGACTCTAAGCGATTGCTATTTCTTAAGTGACAAGGGTTTGGAAGCAATTGCCACTGGTTGCAAGGAACTAACTCATATTGAAGTCAATGGATGCCACAACATTGGAACTTTGGGGCTAGAATCTGTTGGAAAATCTTGCCAGTATGTTTTTATCTAAGCTAAATTGTATAAAGATGCATGGACTGGCATGTATGTGTATGGAACATAAGGAATTGTATACCTCATTCCCAGTGTAAGCTGGAAAGGCAAAATATTAAACTGCATTAACAACAGTTCATATATCTCATCACAGAAGTCTGTCTATCCCAAACTCCATGTGAATGGGAGAGACTGCTTCTGATGACATTGCTGTGGGTCCAATTGGTGAGGCTAACAGTCCTGCTTTGATGCTTAAAAAATATGATTGTGGGAGACTGATTCTAATAACTTCATATGTTGGGACTGTTGCTGCTGCTAACAGGCTAACCTAGGAGTAAAGCATTATTATACTCTGAACTGCAAAGAACATGAATATTAGCCCATCATATTGACATAACATTACCCCTTGGCATTGTTGAGACAATACTTGATGACACAAGTTACAAAATGTTGAAATTTTCCACTGATCTTTCATCAGTGATGCTAATTGCAGTTTTCTATTATAATGTACAGACATCTCACTGAGTTGGCATTGCTTTACTGCCAAAGAATTGGTGATGTTGGTCTTCTTCAGGTTGGACAGGGATGCAAGTTTTTGCAAGCACTTCACTTGGTAGATTGCTCAAACATTGGGGACGAAGCCATGTGTGGTATAGCTATTGGCTGCAGGAATTTGAAGAAACTTCATATTCGTCGCTGTTATGAGGTAATCTGTCTGCGGCTGTGTGCATGTTTTTCTGTCTGAAACTTTGTTCTGTCTTTGTAACTTCTTTATTGGCTTCAAACTGATATTTTTTGGTTGGCTCCCTTTCAAAATGCATTCTGTGCCTAATAATCTTGAAGAATAAGGGTGAGTCAGTTTGGCCAGGATTAACAATGTACACTACACATGGTTTTACAAAATTTCCGTTATAATATTTGAACAATCTTTTAAAATGGCTTCTTCTGATGATTTCACATTCTAAAAAAATATTACTTAATAAAATCCAAACAAAACTCAGTTATTACAGACTTTTCTCTTGTAGAAAATCATTCTTCCAAACCTACTTTTAGGTAAACATTTCTGAACACAAAACTCAATTCTTCCAAAAGTAAATACATACTTGGTTCTTCCGTAAAAATTTCATTTAAAATCCATTTTTCTTAAGTAATTCTACACGAAATATCCAAACTGATAGCAGGTTGCTCATATAAGAAAGGATAGGCTTGTATTGTATCATAGATGATTCAATGAATTCTAAGCTGTTATATATGTTCTTATTCGTTAGGAACTTTACTGCTTCTATTAAGAGAGCATGCAACACCTTGTTATTTTGGTTTTCAGTAGACTATGATATGATTAAATTATTCTTAGCACTACAGAAAGTTAATTGCTGTTTTTACTTCCTAAATGTAAGTGAGGAATGTAGAAAAAGAATTAGAGGCGAGTGTTGATGACAGTAACAGATCTTGGCTAGAATTTGCTATACATATTACATACATTGTAAAGCAGTTAACCCAATTCTGAAGTTCTATTTAGACTATTAAAATTTTATGATAGAGGCTTATACATTTCATGCCCTCTCTTATCTTTTCTTGCTTTCTTTCTTGACTTCATTAGATTGGGAACAAGGGGATTGTTGCTGTTGGTGAGCACTGTAAGTCACTAACTGATCTTAGCATTCGATTCTGTGATAGGTAAAACCTTATTCTAAGCTTTTTTTATTCTTCTCCATTGAAATCCTCAGTTACATGCAGTCTACATCTTTTCTTCCATGTTTTTTTTGTTTTTTTGAATTGATTACTTCAGAACATCTTTAGTATTGTTTGTCATGGACGTCTACCTTAACCTCTTTGTTAAATTACTACTTACTAGGGTGGGGGATGAGGCCCTTATTGCCATAGCTGAGGGCTGTTCCCTTCATTATCTGAATGTTAGTGGCTGCCACCAGATTGGAGATGCCGGAGTGATAGCCATTGCAAGGGGTTGCCCTCAACTTTGTTATTTAGACATCAGTGTACTGCAGGTGTGTATTCATGTCTCTCCATCTATACTCAAAGCTAGTTTGCTATAGCCCTTTATTATTTGTATTTTTGATTTGGTTTCTTTAAAGGGAGTCATTGCTTTAGAGGAAAAATAAGGGATCTCAACCGATAATGATAAAATCAACTGTTGGTATTACATGCATGTGCATAACCACCTAGGATTGGTTAGAAACTCTTGATTCCCTCATTTATATCACCCGCTCTTCTCTCTAAAGTGAACCCCTCACTTTAGAGGAGCCAAATTCTTGCATTTGACTTTTCATTCTTTTTTAATTTCAGACATTTCTTGCAATATCTTGGTTCTTTTATTGATTTTACTAAACTTGTTGATGAAACACATACATGATCGAGGACTACATGCCTACATTTATATTATCACATATTGGAGACATCATGATACCAAACTTTTAAGGCATATATGTTAGGCATGGATGTTCTCTGAAGTGAGGAAGGTTCTTTACTTTTGTAATATCGAAGAACCAGTTTACAGAAATGAAGCACAACGTTCATGTAAAATCTACATGAATGAGCTCAAGATTTCGTGCCTATAAGTTTTTACACGAATATCTGAACTTCTGAATTGATCAACATGCATGCAATTGCAGAATTTGGGCGATTTGGCGATGGCTGAGTTGGGTGAACGCTGTCCATTGCTTAAAGAAATAGTACTCTCGCACTGCCGTCAAATCACAGATGTTGGTCTAGCCCATCTTGTAAACAGGTGCACCATGCTGGAGTCGTGCCACATGGTTTATTGCTCTGGTATTACTTCAGCTGGAGTCGCCACCGTGGTTTCTAGCTGTCCCAACATAAAGAAGGTCCTGGTTGAGAAGTGGAAGGTGAGCCAACGGACCAAGCGGCGAGCCGGCTCTGTCATTTCCTACTTGTGTGTGGACCTTTAGATTCCCTTCAGTATAGATGCATACCCACCAACCCCAAGCTATTTACAGTTTCATGTGTGAATGTACATAAATAAAGCTGCTGCCTTGGAAAATTGAGGCAATAGTAGAATGCACGGCTTTATATATGTTTTTCAGTTAAGCAGAACTTTCGTACCCTTAGAGGATGAGGTTTTTTCCTTGTACAAATTCTCAATGATGTGAAAATCATGACTTTGCTGTAGGATATCAGGAGTGTAGTAACCAATAGGCTTAGATAAATAAGTGGTGTGGTGTTGTTCACCGTAACTTGATTTATAGCTATAGGTTGAAAAATATTATGACTCATCTTGATGTAACACAAAATTCTTGTTAAGTCAAAGATTCGGTTTGATCCTATTGCTCTAAGTACGGTTAATTGTTGGGTTACTACTCGTTCAAGTGATTTTTAAACTAGGTATATAGTGAAGACTTAAATACATATCTTATCCGCAATTAAAAATATAGAAATTTAGTTTCAAAATGTTTTACTTTAGTTTGTTTTCCTTGTTTTTTAATTTATGCTATTAATAAAGTAGATACAAAATGTGATCGTTTTTTTAAAAAAAAAAAATCAATTGAATAATTTGAGTTCCAAACTTATATTTGTTAAACATTTTTTTTTTCAAGTAAATGTAGTCACCATTGTCATGCTTCACTATTTATAACCATCCACATTTCCGTTCACTTTCTCCATGTTCCTCGCTTGTCGTTGTCCACTTGTAGTCAATAATTGACTTCTAAAGTCATTTAGTTGTGAGTCCAAATTATATTCACTTTTAGTGAGAGCAACTACAACCATTAAGTTTTGATGGTCTGGGACCATTTTCTTTGTAACACATTTCAGGAGGGACAAGACCACCCTTCTCGTTGTAACACATTTTAAGAGGGGCAATACCGCATTGTTGGAGTAAAATTGGAAGAGATCATAAAGAGGAGAGAGAGTGAAAAAGATTCCTAATTGGAAGGATTGATCTCTTTCTAACGAGAATAAATAAAATTATGACACGTAACATTAATATTATATTTAATAAATGCTATTTTTTTTTTAAAATTTAAAAAGACATGTAAGGTCATAATAAAGATCAAAATTAATTTCTTTTGTAGTTAAAAATGCTCTAAGAGCAACGAAATATTTAACCATTCAAACCATATAAACGCTCAATACCTCTCTCTATCTCTCACCTCTCTTCACTGCTTTTCTTTTTCTTTTTCGTGGTACATACTCTCTCCATTGTTTTTCATTTTCTCTGTGTCTTTGTACGTGAACGTGAGTGTAGGCGTTTGGTGTCCTCCAAAAGCAAGTCTTTCTTACACATAACATTATCATCAAATTAAATAAAACAAACGGATATGACAGACTTATGTTACGTATTCTCATGTCAATCAACTCACATCACATTTATTATTAAATAAAATAAAATAATAATAAAACTATGCAACTTAACATGGTCTGTCACCTCAAATCAAATATGCAAATATCATTTCTCAATATGAAATCAATCAATCTTCTATATCATTTCAAACACAGGGCAGACCATTTTTGGCGCTGCGCATGGTGTGTGTATATCCTTTTCTATTCTCTGAGTACTGACCAGTCATCAGAAAATGTATGACGTACGTCAAACTCAATAGAAAAAGAAGAAGAAAAAAACAATATTCAAATGAAAAAAGTTACTAGGACATGGAAAGGAGAATTAATAATTATTTACAAACTGCTCTCCATCCCCAAAGAATTACAATAAGCTGCTGGAGAGAGGCCCCCTTGTCCCCTTTATATTTTGTTGAGCTAAGTTTGAGCAAATCTAGCAGCACTGACACCCCTTCTCCCCTCTCTCCACATGCATTTTCATCTTATATCTTAAAATAATAATTAATAACTCGTCTCTATCCTCTTCTAGACAACTCTCTCACTCTCTCTCTCAAAATGCAAAATTCCAAATAAATACAAAATATCATTTCTCTTTATCGTCAGAATGACTGACATGCATGTGCTTGAAGTTAACTCTTTTTTTAAACTCACGTGATATCACCTTACTTATTCCATCCGCCGACCAACAAACGGATCAGGGCAATGTAGCAAAAATTATACTTTCTTGCAAGATCAGAGAAGTCTCTCTATCTAAGGCTAAAATAAAGAATAAAAGAATCTCTTCCATTCTCCTCCTCCAATGAAATCAACGGTGGTGATCGATCATTCTTCAAAAAAGTGTCTGGAGGAAGGGTACAAGTCATAAGGAGCCCAAAGGTGATCCACAGAGCAAGGCTTCCTAGAATCCAACCTCAACCAAGGCTTACCCTTCCCACTCCAATGCAACAAACTGATGGGCCCAGGGTGCAAGCTCCTACACCTGCCTTCGAAGTTGTCCCCACCCAACCCATGCTGGTTCCACCTATGGTCCACAGCCTTTATGTTTCCCGCCAAAACCAACAGAAATGGCGGCAAGGATCCCAAATGGTAGATCCGCTTCTGCTGCTTCTGCACCGCCATCCACCATTCCACCTTCTCCGTGTAATCCTCCTTCCTCCACTTATCTATATCCATCACCATAACCCCTGTGTTGAAGTAGCAAGGGTTTTTTCCTTCGAAATTTTTCGATAGATTCGAATCGTTCCAGAATTCGTTCGTGAAGTATGGAGTGAAATTCGCGTGGCAGTATTCCGGTGCGGCGACGACTTTGGATTCCAGATCTACGCTCCAGAGCTTAGCGATGTCGTCGACGACGACAAGATCTGAGTCGAGGTAGATCACGCGCTTGACGTGGTTAGGGAGCGCGTCGGCGAGGTAGATGCGAGCGTAGTTTAGGGGTTGGTCTAGGGCTTGGCGGATGGATTTCGAGATCTTGCCGCGGACGCGGTTCGAATCGAAGAGATGGATCTCGAATTTCAGGTACGGGAAGGTGGAGTTGATGGTGGTGGAGAGCTCGGGGGCGTCGTGCGCGGCGAGGAAGTGGAATCGGAGATTCTCCGGGCAGGTGGAGTGCTGGATGATGGAGAGGACCGCCGCCATTGTGCCGCGGAGGTAGTTCGCGTCGAGAGTCATGGCGACGTTGATGCGGTCGGAGGAGGCGGTGCCGCAGGCGCCGCCGTTCTGGAAGGCGGGAGCCTCCCGGAAGGGAGGGAAGGGGTCGGAGGAGGGGAGGCGGAGGACTCCGAGGCGAATGGCGGTGGCGGAGGGGAGGAGGAGGAGGAGGGACGACAGGATGCCCAGTAGGAGTATGGGGGACGATGGCGGCGGTGGTGAGGTGGGCGGACTACTCCGGAAGGCCATCCTGTCTATTGTGTGGGTCCCACCTTTAGGTCAGGAGGATGATGATGTTGATTTTGGCGGGTTTTGAGAACATGAGAGAATATAGGGGCGGGGAGGAAAAAAGGAGGGTGAATAATATTAGAGGCTGTGATGAGAGTGAAATGGGATTTGTTGCTAAAATTGTGAGGAAGAGAGGGAGTATCGGAGCTGCCCTTTGGGTTGCTTAGTATGGAGTATGGACTAATTTAGTAACACCGTTCAAGCATGCAAACAAAGATCAGGTAAGATTAATAACGATCATTTCAGTTATTATTATTATTATTATTATTATTATTATTATTATATGTACTCCCGAATATAGCAAAGGATACCGTTGGAGGTAAAGTATTTCAATAAAAGAAATTAAGAGAAAATTGTAAATATTTGTGATTGTGTTGGTAGTTGGTAGATGGCATATAAATGGGTGTCATTAGTTGTCTGTGTTGAGTGATGAGCTCAAATAACAGAATTTTTTTTTTTCTAATTGAGAGATCAATTAATATCTAAAATTTGATAGAGTAGTTTAGTATTTATTTATTTTTTAACAACAAATTTCAGGTTGGAGTTTGGATTGGCAAAATAGTGTTATAATTAATAAATTTTATCAAAAATGTTATTTGATTCCTTGACATGTATCTAAACATTCCTCAAATTGAAGCATTAAGTCTACCATGTACTTGACTTTCACTTTCTAGTATATGGTGTCCTTAGATTTTATTTTTTTTTATAGAGAAGGGTCTAATATTTATATATTTTAATAGTTTAAATAGCACAATTCTAATTTTATTTTCTTAAAGTATAATATTATTGTTTTGTTGAAAATATTAGATCAAATATTTATTTTTAGACAATGAAAAAATAATACCATGACAATTTAATTTAACAACTTTTAAATAATCATTTAAGGGGTGAGTATTATTAAGATGAGTCTTGCCATAAGCCTTGTGTGTGTGTGTGTGTGTTTGTGTGTGTGAGAATAGTCCGAGAGTTGTAAAATTGGGTTTGTTAGTAGCTTGACTCTCAAGTAAAGTCTAACTATTGTGTGCAAACTCGCCACAACATTTTGGACTTTGGTGCCCTTTCCTGCCTTGCTACCTATCCCACTTGAATATTACTATTAGGCATGCTTGCTTGTTTGTCTATCTTTGATCCCAGTGTTGTATTTGGGCCTTCTATTGAAACGAAATCCTTTGACCCAAAAGAAATTGAAGACACCGCCCATTGGTTGGGTCAAGATTTTTATGCGCAATGTTTTAGGATTAGACTCATCTAAAGCAAAGATTTATCACTTTAATAATTTAATGATAAAAATTCTCATTTTATTTTTTAAAGTGAGATTTTTATTTTAAAAGATTTTTGCCCAATTTTTTTTTATCACTGTGTTCTCCTCCATTGATCTTTCTTATTTATTTATCTATCTACTTCCTATTGAAACTAATTAAACCAATATACACCTGAAAGTTAATGTCAAGTACACAATACTAAACATGTCATGGATTGATAGATATTGATTGTTATCAAACCACTTCCCCCGGCAAAATTAACATGTTCATGTTTATTATGTTTATGCTGATTTGCTAGCTTGTGTGAGAGCAAATCAAAATGACTTGGCACAATATCCTTCATCTTGGCTTCACTCAGAATCAACAGAGTGACACGTTGTCACCCTATAAATCACTGGATTGTAATTATGCTTTGGTCATGTATAGCTTGTAGTATTAGTGTCAACAAACAGGTATAACTAATTATGAACCTTTTGGGAAGATCTCCTACTTAGGAGTAGTTTATAAAAAAGGCAGCTTGGAATTTGGAACATATATTATTATTGCTTCTCTACTTGTCTCCTACTTTTGTCATCCACCTGCCTTGTAGTATATGGCGTGTCAACTAAATTCAATTATTGCCACGTGCACTTTAAGTTTCTTAATTAATTTAATGGCTACAAAATGCGACCACCACCAGGTTTAATTATCTGCGTAATGCATATGCAGCTGTGCTAATTAACTTCCTTAAATTGCTCACAATAATTACAATGTACTCATGAAATTGAGATGCGAGGAAACGGCGCCACAGATGAAATAGCATATATGCTCTAATAAAGAAAGATTAAACTGTGTGATTTAAATAGTAAATATATCTTCTAAAATTTCAGATGCCCTTCATATATCTATTTCTGTGGTCTATGCCTTAATTTGCTGCATAAATTAATACAATAACGTGTGTTCTCGTGAAATCAGACAAAAGCCCATGCAAAAGAAAATGTGATATTACAACTCTATCAACTTTATTCCATTTAACTCTGGTACATGCACCAGCTTCCAAAACATATATAGTGCAGCAAATTATGGCAGAGCCTAATGTATTAGAGATACTATTGTGTAAACACAGCTTTAACGCGTCATTTTTGATACACGTATGATAAAAGTGCTTTATTTAATAAAACTCAAAAATACTTGATAAGATAACAATAAAGATAATAAAACTCATTTTTATTAAATGTGTGCTAAAAAATAATGTGTTAAACTTGTACGTACACAAAAAAATTCTCTTTTAATATAAAATATATGAGAGATTTTTGTTTTGATGCTATCTTAATAATTTGTATTTTGATATTTCATCAACTTAATTAAAATAAACGAGGAATATTTTTAACCACTGAACAAAAACCACAAAAAAAAGGTGATATATTGTGTTATAAATTATATCTAGAAAGAGATATTATGAGGCGTGGCTCCTGCAGCTCAATTAATTATGATCCATTTTATTCACAGCACATAAGGGATTCAAATCCAAGTTTAATCACCGTCCACTAAAAACTTGGTGACAAATTAACTCTGCAAATTAGAGTGGTGCAGTGGAAAACATGGTGGGCCCATAATCCACAGGTCCCAGTATTGAAACCTGGCTACCACATGAGTAGCTTACCTTGCCNTATATAAGATAGAAAAAAGGTCGGGAAAAAAAAACATGAAATTCCAATATAGCCTCTCAAAACAAGTGCACTTTTACCCCCACCACTACACATCTTCAAAAATCTGTAGGCGTGACAAGCCTAAGTGGGGTGCATTATGATGAATCATCCCAGTATTCCATTCCCAACCTCCCCCACCTTTTTTTTTTTATACCATTCCAATTTCCCAATCCTATCCCCTTCCTCAGATCTCTACCCTGAATAAGAAATAATTCTTAGACGTCCAAAAGAAAGAAAGAAAAAATCAATGTTAGGTCTCATTTATATTTAAACACCTAAGCTATTATATTAGAAATAGTAATAACATATGAAGCTAAGGCGTTGAGACATAAATAAAACTTTAAAATAATTTATATTATTTGTATACATAGTTGAAGAAACAAGATAAAGTGTTATTTAATCATATAAGTTAAAAGAAAAAGTAAAATTCACTTTCAACCAATATTTTTTAAAAAAACTTCATAATGTTTCTTAAAGATTGTCATAAAATGTGATATAAATAACATTAATCACGAAGCATAACACTATTTTTTTTCCTCTGCTTTTAAAAGAAAAACACCTAAGAATTTCTTCTTGTAAAACTTTTCCAAACAATTTCAACCCAACAATATTGATCATCCATAATAACCAATCACACTCAGCCATGTCAGCACCCACCCCCTCCCTCCCCTAAGAATTTTCATCTAAACTCTAACATTTTTTTTTTTTCATTTTCTTTCAATAACATTTTTTTTCCAACTAATTTGGCTGTCTACTTATGCACTTTTCCGGCGAAGAGCCGTAAACGTTTGAAAGACAACACTACCTGCCGCCGGGAACTGGTCCACCGCACAACTCCTGCATTTCAACCCCATACCCTCCACGGCCGCCATCACCCTCCTCCACACGTCGCCGCCGCCGTACTCCCCTCCGGCGAAGGTCGTGGACACGGACATAGCGGCCGGCCGGAAGATCTGAACAACCTTTCTCAACACGCGCGCTATGTCGAGGTCCATGTCCGCGTCATCGCTGCTCGTGGACCCCACGCACTCGAAGCTCGCGTAGCTGTAACCGTCTTCGGGTGTCACGTGGATGGTCGAGTACCAACCCCCGTGCATGCCGTTCATGGAGTAACCGCACGGATCGAAGGCGAAGTCGCATATCAGCGCTTCCTCGTTGATCTCCCTGATCCCCGTGAGCTCCGTCATCTCCTTACCGGCGGAGTCGGCGGTCTTGCCGTCGCACGGGGGGCGGAAAAACTTTCGCGCGAGGGTGGGGTCGAGGTCCGTCATACAGATCTCCATGGTGAATTGGGAGTTGAGGAGGTTGTTATAAGTAATGACGTGATGCGAGGTGGCGGTGAAGACGTGCCAGGCATGTGAAGAAGGTTTATTGGAAGGCATGATGGATGCTTTCCTGTGGACGAGGGTTGAAGGGAGGGTGTCCTCCAAGTAGGACACCTCGTCGTTGAAGCTCGTGTGAGGGAAGGGCTGTGCCTTGGGGAAGATGAAGCTGCCCCTCGTGTAGCGGCAGGAGGCGAGGCTGAGGCCTAGGTGTTCCCGGGCGAAGCGGATCAGGGGGCGTATGGACTTGAGCAGCTGGGTTGTCCCGCAAGTTTTGATGATGATCTTGGTTGGGTACACGAACAGGCTGGATTCCGAGAGGACGTACGCGTCCAAGTACGAGTTTCCCACGGCGGAAACCACCGTGCACTGGACCGCGCTTAGGATCTGTTCTATGGACTCCAACTCTAGCTTTCTCAGGCCCAGCTCCAGGACGGTTGGATCGTCTCCGAAGAAATGGAGCTCCAACCGTTTCTCGAACCCTTCAAAGCCAGAGAATGCCATTGGGATCGAGTTGAGATCAGAAAGATTTTGGATTTGGTTGCTGGTGGGAGAGAGGATTGGGGGGAGGATGGGATTTATAGGTATGATAGAGTGTGTGTGTGTGTGTGT
>QANU01092089.1:1285056-1320821 GCA_003254905.1 Nissolia schottii | reverse complement strand
AAAAAAAAAACCAGGCGTGGCAGGAAAATAATGAGAAAATCCTTGAATTGGGGAGGTCCGTACGTAAAATGAAAAGCAATAAAATCATTTTTATTCTTCATGCAGTTTCATGTTGATAGGTGGCAATATCATTATTTTACCCTATTTTATCAATTTGTTTCATGTATTTTTTATCCAAGCATGCATGCACTTGTTAACCATGTCAGCATCCAAATTAAATTGAAAAAGGGATTCTCTTCAAGTGATTAGCCTTAAAAGCTTGGATTATAAAGCAATTAAATAACGATTATCATTATGTTACCCTGAAAGTTGGACTTTTTTAAGTACAAAATTATGTTAAAAATACCCTTAGATGTTATGTTTCTCTGAAAAATATTTTCCTGCTTGAGCACAGTTTATAAATGGTGTTCATTTTGCAATTTTGTTTTTGTTTTTAATAACAAAACCCCCAAGTGAAGTATAATAACTGTCTTCTAACTTGTTGAGACATAAAGTAGATTTGGATCATAATGTTTTTACTGTAGTTTCAAATAGAAGTAACAGTAAATTTGAAGTAAAAGGGAGTAATTAGTGCTTTTCATGGTCTTTTAGAGGAAGGTTTAGGTAGCAAGTCTATGCCGACATCTTAAACTAACTTCTTCATCATGTAGCTGGTCTGTGGTCTCCTTGACTTTCAATTTACGAGTATTGTGAAGATTGTATCAATAATTCAGCATAATCAAACACTGCTGAAGCTTCCCATCAATCAGTATAAAGACAGGTATAATAAATGTGTGCGGGCTATTTAACTTATAAATAGAGAAAAGCAAATACACAAAAGTTAGGGCCGTCGAACGGATCAGCCCGGCCAATTTAGGCTTGACCTGGCTAATCTGTGGGCCTAAACGGATTTTTATTATTCATGAACTGGTTTTTATATGTTTGGTCCGTCCATTTATGTGGAATAACGGGTTAGTCTGTAGGTTATGTCTATGTTAACACTAAACGGACCAATTTGACCCGCGGGTTGAATGGGCCGGGCTGAAACGAGTTTTTGCTATTTGCAAAATTTTATTCATTTGGTCCGTTCATTTAACAGAGTAAACAGGTCGGACTCATTTTTACAATTCTAATAAAAGCTATATATACACTACAACACCAAACGGTAGAAGAGGGGACTGAACTATAAACTATATTTGAGAAGTTAGGGTAAAAGAGAAGAAGAGAAAGGTCCGTGATGAGAATTTTTCGTTTGGTGTTAGGGTGATATGTTAGATATATATTTATTAACATATATGTTTCAGATTAATTATACAATAAATGATATTTCAATATTTTATTTAGTATGATTTAGATTGTATTTAGTATTTTTTTTATGTTTAAATAAAGACAAATCTAAAGTTTGGCCAATCGAAGATACAACATAGAATCTCAATGGAGTTTGTCCTGCTGAATTTTTCTTAGGTTGCATTTAGTACGAAAGACAAGACAGTGAGATAGAGATGTAGAGACAGAGATAGAAAAATTATTATTCCTCTAAACCTCAATTATATGTCTCCCAAGATAAACTTTTTTGTGCTCTTTATCCCAATTTTAACAAAGTACAAAAAATACAATAATTTTATATTTTTGTGCCTCTATTCCTTATTTTTTACTATAACTAAACACAACTTAAAATTTTTTTAACGACACTCAAGATGCACATATCAGGCTTTGTTGTGACGCATTGGGTGTGTGTCCTAAACCATATAATTTATTTCCTGTTTCATTTCAAGGTTATTTTTGTCAATGGAATGATACAAATTACTTAATGAAAAAATCTTCCATAAGGATTTAATAATACTCTTGTAAAAAACAAGTCTCATTAAAACATCCTATAGGCAAATTTAGTGGGATAAATTCCATAAAAAAAGAGAGAATCCTCCGCTCCTACAAATTAAAAGCCATCCAAAACTTACATCAATATTAACCATAAAGATGCTTTAAGACCCCCATAAGAATTTCTGGATCCAAAAGGGGAAAGGCAATGATGGAGATTTGTGAGTTCAGGATGAAGATTTTGCAGTTTTAAGAGAGGGTAGAAATGATGCAGAATTGTATGGCATGATCAAAATATAAATCTAATGGTTGTGGCTGTCATCCACTATTATTATGACCACAATATATATCCCACCCTCTTTGTGATGCACGCGCACCACCAAACTCAAACACTATCTCTCACACACTTTCACTGTCTCACACGCAAGAAGGCAAACCAACCACACAAACACACACACTCCCTCTCTTTACAATGTTGTTGCAAGATACAGTCACTATACTCCCTTATTGCATCATATAAATAAATAAAGTTATTTAAACTTATTTTTAGTAAGATTTCCTATTAATTCACTTAGCATTTATCATTAGATGTAATTTTAATAAAATTGACATTTCATTACAATCAAATTTAAAAATAGATAAAATGAGAATTAGTGCAATATTGCACAAAAATGAACACATAACAAAAAAAATGGTCAACCACTTTGCCAATCAAATCTTTGCTTAAAAAGTATCAAACAAACTCCCCCAATCCTCTACCTTTTTCACGTTAAAAAGTTTAAAGCAAAATCTCAACCATCTTAAAAATTTTAATTGTTGGCTAGCACTTTGGTGATTTGAAGAGACAAAGAAAAGGATATTTGTGTATATAGCATTATTTTATTATTATTATTTTAATTTTAATTTCAAGTTAAAAAGTTCATTGAAATTGGAACCCACCTTTAATCCTAAAGTGTGGACCCCACTAAAAGTAGTGTTACCTTTCTAAACTCTGTATAAGCCAAGCCAGAATGCTAAGTGGGCCCCACATTCCACTTCAAACTTTCTTCATTCCCCCTTCCTTCTCTTCATTCCCCTCCATAGCTCGACTTATTAATGATCACAATAAAGCAATGGTAACCCCCAAAGGCCCAAACCCATGATTGGGCCCACTATGTTCCCCCAAGACAACCACCGTGGACGACCCTACAGAGAGGGTGCACATCATCTAGTATGTGTCCCCAACTTCATGGCACACCAAGGGGTCCATCCTTGTTTCAATTCAAGTGTTAAATTGTGAGATTCATTTGAGGGACATGTGGCCCCCACACATCCCTTAGCTGCGAGACAATGGTATCAGTTGGTAAGGAGCAAGCGGACTTTAGCCGCCATAACTTGCTTGCATGCCTATGGTTTCAGCTTGATCATCTTAAGTGAAAATTATACACAATATTATTGTGTACATATTTTATTATTAATTTGTTATTTTTTTTATATTTTTATCCTTTTAAACTAATTTAATTAGTAACGATGTACGCATGATAAGTTATCTATGTTTTTTTTTTCCGTTTTGGTGCAAACACTAGGAATTTTTGCACATAAATTTAGCACCAAAAATGGGAATGGGGTTATTGCTTGTTAGCATGGGAAATTATTTCTAAAGATGTGCACTCACTACTAATGTAACGTGAGCTTCTTGGAGAAGTGCTAGCTAGTGTGGTACTGTACCATTACACTTTGCAATATTGGCTTTGCATAGGAGCCCCCACTACTAGGGTGCAACTCAAAAATTTCGAAAAGTGTTCTCACTTATCATGTTTTCATTGAGTTAGTGCATGCCCTAAAGATTATAGATTTTTTTTGTTTGATAGAATTGCATAGCACTTATACTTTGTGAGACTATTGTATTCTTGGGTTCTATACACAGTAGACACTGACACGTAAAAGCATTTGTTTGACACATGTGTCACACATGTTTGAAAGTTTCTAAATAAAAAATTCGTGATTAATCGTATACAAGTGTGTTCGGGTTATATTCAAGAAAATTTTGAGATGTATCTGTGTCATATCCGAGTAAAATATATTTAAAATACTAAATAATTTATAATAATATGGACTTTTAGAAAATTAACAAGTATTAACATATAAAAATATCTTGGATGTTCCATATATTTTAAAAGAAGTTTGGAAAAGTATTAAAAATTAGGTGTTTGATATCAATTAAAATATTATTATATTATTATAAATATTTAACTTTATACTTATATATGTCGTGTCTGTGTCCTATAAAATTTAAAAATTGATGTAATGTTATATCGTGTGTCTCATGTTTGTGTTAATGTTTTTTAGTTTTAGAGTAAGATTTTTTTCTTATTCTATTTCATTCACCGACGTGACAACTTAATTTTGTGAGTCATCAATATTTATTACTTTACAATAATTTTAATGAAATTATTGAATTGTCACATGGTGAAAGAAGCGAATAAGAGAAAGTTTTACTCTAGGAACCAATAAGAATTTGTTTGAAGACTACATGAACAATAAGCCATGATAAGTTGTTGGATGCATCATTCTTTTCTTTTTCTATAATTTTGTAATTTTTGTAACTAGGCATGTCCTTCTTGGGCTTAATTTCACCGGCTAGCTACGTTTGATACTTTTTTCCCTACAATTTTTTGGGGTCATTTTTACCCAAAACATGGCTTTAATCCCGTGCATTTCAGTGGTAGAGGCTATTGGAGCAAATATATAAAGAAATTAAGAAGAAAAAAAAACATTTCCTATGCTTTAGGTAGTTCATTTTTTTTGTTTCATTCTACCACACCCCAGGTGTTGATTAATTGAGTATAAGACTAACAATTATATTGTATTGAGATCAAAGTAGAATCTTTATGATCACATGAACATGCTTAATGAAATCTTGAAATAAATAACCATATGCAAATAAAAATAATAAAAAATACAAGACTTGATGCTAGACCGGACTAGTTTTCTTATTAAAATAACATGGACTTGAGACCTCGTGGAGTGATCCTTAGGATGATATTCCGCGTCAAATTGAAAAAGAATAATTATTAGTTAAGAGAAAGAAAAAATGGCAGTGGTAATCTAGAACTGCAAAGTATATATGGTTGCCACATAGAATCATTTCTTCTTCATAGGTGTGCTGAGATTATTCATTTTTGAGACAAACAAGACATGTTCAAAACTTGTAAAGCGGTCTATATCTCTTGGGAAAAAAGTCCCCCACTATCGGGAAAAAAACAAATGCAAATAATTTCAGATTATTTTAGTCCAAGTTGTTTATAATGTGAGACCAACCTCGAGCCCTGCCAATGGCAGAGCAAAATCTATCTCGAAAAATGGAGATATTAGATTGGCACACACTTTGTCACATTCAATTACTACAAATATAGGAAGATAATATATATATATACCCGCCACATCATTTTCTCTTGTGATTTAGCCAAACCAATCTTTCTCTCCTATAAAAGTTCTTGTATATTTATTAAGTTTCGCTAAAAATGTTTTCTTTTACATATACATATCGACATTTTAGTCTTTATTTTGAAAAGAACTCACTACTTAACATTGAAATATTAGTTTATGTGTAGTTAAAAACTTTAGCTACGAAAAGCAATTAAGAATTTCATCTCTTCTCTCCCATCCTCGTTTACTTCTTTAATCGCCCCATTCTACGAAGGACGGACACTTTGTTGGAATGTCGTATTCCCGTGTATGACATATTGTGGACACTGATTCACGAAAACACTCGTTCAACACACGTGTCATACGTGTCTGAAAGTATTCAAAAAATTTACAATTAGTCATGTTCAAGCTATATCGGAGAGTTTTTTGAGTTGTGTCTGTGACATGTCTAAATAAAAAATATTTTAAATACGGACTCTTAGAAAATTAGTAAATATTAGCACATGAATCTTTAATGTTCCATATATTTTAAAAGGGGTTTGAAATTAAAAATTAGTAGTTTGATATCAATCAATGAAAATATTATGAATTTATTATAAACATTTAATTTTATACCTATATATGCATTGTGGTTGTCTTGTAAATTTTTGAAATTGGTGAGTCGTGTGTCCTGTGTTTGTGTCAGTATTGATACTTCTTAGGTTCCACTATTTGTACACCAAAAAATAATTACTCAATAGAGAAATAAACATTACAAAAAAGATAATCAAATATTACACAACATAGAAGCAAACATGATCACAAATAGAATTTGATTGTATAAATACCAATCTATAATGTATTTGGGAGTAGAACAAAGCTTATGTATTTCAAAAACTTATGTATTTGGGAGAAGTAGAACAAAGCTTATGTATCTCAAAAGCTCTAGTCCCTGGTTAGATCACAAACCTTTTAAGTGTTTATATATTTTTAGTAGTTGTTGTTTTGGTAAAAATAGTTGAGAAGGGAGTTGGACTCGTGCGCATGAGTCCAAGCCGGTTGGGCCCTTCAAAATGCAAATCGATGGATTCTCCCCCTACGCGCACGATATAAATAGTGTTCCGGTCTTTTTACAATTTTTTTTTTGATTTTTTGTAACTTACTTAAGAATTCACGATTTCCGCATGTATTAAATTATCCGTTCACCATGTGCTAACATAACGCATATACAAATATTTACTTTTATTTTAATTAAACAAATTAATCACAACATTTCTCGAATACAAATGCAGGTCATAGTCTTATATTTTATTTTTTTTGCAAAATCCAAATCTCTGTTGATTGCTCCACGCAGACATCATTTCTAGTGCGTGACCCTTGTAATCTGTCTGTCTGCTGTCCTATTCGTATACTTTCCCGTACAATACAAGTAAGTATGCTGCTTGTACAGGGAAATCATGCCCTCTTTCAGCCTACAACCCCTACACTAAAATTCATGCGCATGATATATTATGAGATTATCCAAATATATAAACTAACCTATAAATAAAAAAGAATCTCATGCCAATTGTTGTAATTTAATAAGAAAGTTCTACTACCATACCACTTATTGTTGTATGAATTATTCTTTTCAGTGACATAAAAGGCCATGGAGGTAAGATTTTGTGTTGTTTCCAAGGCAATGATGATTAATTAGTACAATAGGCAATCGTGAATTTGATAATTATGTTATAGATGTAAGGATTACTTTTTCTTTTTTATTGAATCACCGACATTTAGATCTTATTATTAGAAATTTGACTAATCTAATTTGATCTGATCATAAAGGTCACTCAACGATAATCACTTTTATAAATAAGTGATTTATAAGTATTTTTATAAGAACTTTAAGATTCATAAAACATTTTTTTAACATATAAATGATGTGTTAAACTTAAAAGATAAGCAAGTTTAGACAAATGACCACCCACTGAGATTAAACATACCTAATATGTAGAGATTAGACCTTATTAAAGTTTTTCTAAGAAAAACTCAATTGGATAAAAAAAATTCTGAACTTATTTACCATTTAGGTTTAAGTCATTATTTACATATTAAAAAAAAATTGTAAGCATGTTCTATCCTTAATGAATTAATCACCACCACATTCACCTAAATTTAATCTACCAAACAAAATTATACTCTTACCGATCAGGATCTAACCAAAAAGTAAAACAAAAAGAAAAACAGAAACTTCTCTCTCATATCTAGGTAACAATTTGGCTCCCCTAGCCTAGCAATGGCCTAGGGCAATTGGCTCTTTATAAATAATAATTGACTGAATTAAACCCTGATCCTTAAACTAATCATTAACTGTTTTAACCAGCTCTTGAATACCCAACAGCAACTACTAACACTATAGTGTCTAGTGGACTGCTGAGGAAGTGCTGACATAAACATGGTGTCATTCCAACCATTGGAATTGGACTAATTAAATTGGTTAACACCCAATGATCCACCTTAATTTGAAATGTGTTATATAAATGGTTAATTTTCTTTAGTTCCTATACTTGGAATGAAACTTTGCCACTAGATTCAATTTGGGTTCTGTTCTGTTCTATTCATTGTTGTACTGATTTTCTTTTTATATATGAAGAGAAACAAATCACAACCAATGAAGCAAATTTGAAACAGTACATAATGGTCCTGCAAAAATAAAACACACAGACAAATCCAACCCCAAATAATATAACTCAATAAGGGCATGTTTCAATGATGCCAAAGTTTCCAAATTTTTTCAAACAAGAGAATGAAAAAAAAAATTTAAATGGGACTTATTACTAATTTATATTCTTGTTTAAAATATTATTTTATCATTAATTCAATTTACGTGATGTTTTACGTGCATCTAAAAATTTATCGCTGGCATGGTTGCACATGTCAGATTATAGTCCCTTTTTCTTTACTACTAGTAATTGAACTTTCCACATACCCTGACTCCAAGTTATTTCCAACTCCATCAATTTCCATGCAAAATCTCTTGGACATTAAAAAAGTTTTAATATCAGTTTTAATAATGTATAAGAGGCCATATCTATTTTTATTTTTACCTTTTCCCGAAGGGCAATTGAACTAATAAAACGTGATTAATTAGGCTTTCTCATGGGCATGTATATCTTATAAAAGGGTAGCAAAATCTTTGCCTTGGTACTTTTAATCCATAATTAATCTACAGTTTTTTAGGTGCTAACTATTTTAATTAGGAGTGTCAGAGTGATGAAGTAATAGTATGGCTAGCAGTGAAATACTTAGTCTAAGATCTTATGTTAGATTTCATGATGTAGAAAACAAATATAATAAAATAGCTAACAGGTTTCCAAAATAAGCCAATTTAAGCAGCTAGGCATGCGCATGTTATCAATTACGCATCCTAAATTGAAATCATAACATGATTCCCTAATATATATTTTTTTGGTATTCTGTTTTTGAAAAATAAACCTTCAAATTGATAGCTGTTGGGAAATATATGGCATGCATTAGAAGCCATGGCCTTTTCTGGGGAACTTTTTTCCCTTGCTAAGAATATTCTGTGTCCCCCAAACATACGTAGGATTAATAAATTAATTTACTTTATATTATATAATGAACTGGGGCATTGGGCAATATAATAGTAAAATCTGTAGGGGCAGGGGGGGTGGGGGACAAGAATCTTCTAGTATGTCATTAAGATATTGTTTATACTGAGATTAGGAAGGGTAGCGAATCCTTATATTGATGTTATATGATCATCATGATGTTGATATGTTATGAGTAGTTTGCATATGCATAACGTGAAGTACTGAATTATACAGACTCAGTTTATCACAATGGGTCATAAGGTGTGAATTAAAATTATTATTCAGCTAATAACCTATGCTTCAAATGACCTTCTTGCCCTTCCTTTGCCAGGATTATGGCCACTCCTTTTCCAAGTTTCATTTTATTCAAAAACAAAATAAAAATGTATATAGAGTTAATTAATCTGTGTGTAATAATTATCATTCAATTAAATTATTTTAAATATATAATTTTTAAATTAATGGATATGAGAACCAATATATTTACTAAAAGCTCTTAAATTCTTTTCTTTATTCTTTTATTTGATTTTTTTTAGTTAAATAATATGGCAAAAACGCCTTAAGAAAACACAAATTAAAGCCCCATAACACGGGGAATCAAAGTCCCAACCCTATCCATACTTCTTTCTTTCCTTTATACTTAGGGGGGAAAAGAGCACATGCTTATGGATCGAAAAAATGAAAAAAATTATAGCATGTTTGTCTTCGATTTTTATTTCATGTTTTTAATTTGTTTCATATTTTTTAGGTGTCATTTGGAGTTGTTTATTGGTATTCTTAATGCTTACTGGTTCTGTCAGACCAATTTGATCAAACTACCAGATTGTATTCTCTTATATTAAATATAATCATGTTTGGCAATGTTATGAAAGAGAAAAACATAAACATTTAAATTTGGTACTACCAATTTTAAGATAACTTTACTTGTTCAAAGTCTTCATATCTTTCTCTCTCTTAGCATGACCACATTTAATATTAGATGACCCATTCCCTCAAACTAGCCTGCGAAAAAAATTCTAGGATTATTGGCCACTTGAGGCTAGTTAATTTGGCTTTTTGGGTGGTTGTTATTTTCAAAAGAACAAAAAATTAAATTCAAAAGGGAATAACGAACTTCCTAATACAAACATGACTCAATGCTCATGACAAAAAAAAAATCCAGACTTGAATTATGTAATTATTTGAAAATCGTGGTGGTTGACGAGGTCAAAAAGAGATGCACTTGAAAGTAGCGAAGTCTCATACGAGCAAAAATAGTTTAATTATTAACATTAAGGCGACAGTAAAAATAATAAGCTGGTTTGCCCGAGAGGTTAAGGGGGAAGACTTAAGATCTTCTGCATATAAATGCGCGTGGGTTCGAACCCCACAGCCAGCAATTTTTCATTTTTTTATCCTTTTATCTTTCTCTAGTTGGGCTAATCGATTTCATTGGGCTCTTTTAAATTTTCATTGTTTTTAACTTTCTCTAATTGGGCTCCCTTAGAGCCTTTTCATCCTTCGTTTCTATTTATATTGGACTGGCCCAAATTAAATCCCAGTTTACAACATATATATTGTACGATGTCCATTGAAAATGACCAAAGTCACACGTGTAGATCCAAAATACACGAGTATATATATTTTTTTTTATAAATTTTTACCAATGCAAGATATTGTAATTTGTAGGGTTGATTCAAGTTGCGAAATTAAATTGTGTTTGATATATGAGTTTGATATCTTTCATATATTAATCGTAACATGTTTCACAACAATGTCACGAAATTTATTTTTATTCCACGAGATGCTTCAATTTGTCACGCTTGAACAATATGCAGCATACCTTCAATGCAGTCAAATATTTCGTTAGCACTTTTTCTTTACAATATTACAATATATATGTAATTGGTTTAGGTGTAAAGCATGATATGATAGTAATATGGAGCATTTATTACTAGTTCATGAGGATAAGATATTAAAAACTGGCTTTTAACAGCAACAAGTCATTCTTCTCACGGAGCTTTAGTGCTATATGAAATGGCTCCAATATTGAAGAGTCATCGCTTAGTCTTATCTGATTCTGAGCAATTGTGAATTCTTTGGTCCATGCATGATTTGCATATTACCTACTACTACTACAATGAAATCAACGTGTCAACTAGAGAAATAAATTATTCTCTATTATAAAAATTGATTCCGTTTTTTTCATTGGCACAATTTCAAGTTGGGTTGGTGTGAGAGGGGAAACCAATTTTTGCCTTCTTTATTTTGACCCTTCAAAGTTCAAATTCAAAGCCTAGCTAGATAGTGGTGATTCCTTAGATTTTCACAAACACTACGGAAGAAAAAAAAAATCTTTCTTGTTCAAAACTTTTTTTTCTTTAGTGTTTGCGGTGTGTTAAACACGATGACACAATAGTCTCACATATGTACTTCTTATTTAAAATATAATACTAGTAAAAATAAATGTTTACACTCTGTTAATGTAAAATAATTTTATATTATTATTTAATTATGACAATAATAAAAGCAACTCATTTGTTTTTAAGATAATTGATATAAAAATTAACTATTTTCATTGATATGAAATTACATTATTAAACAACAAAGAAAACTCTTTCACCATAACTAGTCCATAAAAATTTAAGTCATGAAGAAAATGGTAGCATGTGACGTATGAATTTCGAAACCAGTGACAAATTGACAATGACGCAGAAGGAATTTCATATCAATACTCGTACATCTCAAATATTTTTAGTCTTCAAAATTCACGCATATTAAATCTCTTTAATAAATAAATGAATCAACTTGTGGCTTCATAACTTTCATGATAGATAGATAGAGGAAGAAAACACAAGAAAGAGAATCTGGGTGGGCCATTCCCCTGGACCATGTGAAAGTAACCATTCTATCATGCAATTGGTCCAACCCAAACACTCCTATCCAAACCTTTATTGTATTCAAGCTTCATATATTAGAGGAAGAAAAAAGAAAAAAAGCTTGAAAAATATTGACCAAATAAATGCTTGAAATAATACGTTTTCCCCTCATTTGGGACCACATTAATTGTGCTCATATTTTGATCCGAGAAAATAAAGAAAATTCCTAAACAAATATGACCTGAATTTTGAATGACCAAGTTAGTAGAATTTTCCATTTCCACTTATTTTGAAAATTCAGCTAGAATTTAAGAAGAAAAATAATTGGCATACACCCTAAAACATACCATCATATTGCCACTATGTTATACGTTCAGTAAGGCATTCCATGTCTTGTATCTAAAATAGAAAAATTGAATCCTAATGTGACTTGTACTTACACCTAAATGAGTGTTCACTCACTTCAACGCAGCTCCAACATAACATAACGATCTCTCACGCAGCCATCTTCGATTCTTCACGCAATCATCTTCTTCCTCTTTATCATTGTTCTTCGTTTTTTGTGGAATCATCATCACGCATCATTATTTGTTCTGTCAATTTCTTTTTCTATTCCTAATTCATCATTTGAGATCCAAATCCATCCATAGATTCTCTTAATCAAATCGAGGGAACGAACAAGGCATACTTCTTTAAAATTTTATCCAAACAAGCTCCAAATTATATGAATGAATTGTCAAATTTTGTTAGAAATTGTTCAAATACTACTTTGTGTTAATTGTGTTATATGTTTGTGCATGGATGCTGTACATGTTTGCATTAAAATGTTAAAAGTTTGTGCAATAATGATTAGGAATTATGTACCCTAGTGTCTAAATATGCATGACTGAAAAGGTTTGTGCAATAATCGTAAAATTTTGTGCGTGATAATTTCTCTTAAGTTTTTGCATTCATCTTTTATAGTTGAGTGTTATTGTATTATTGATTAACATATGTTTGTGTATCATGTATGTTAATTCAAAAATTTGTGTACTTAAGATGCACATGTTTGTGCATACAAAAATTCTCAAAATTTGGTGCAATATATACTCAAAATTTGGCGCAAGCATTGGAATTGTCATTGACATATTAAAGAGTTTGTCCACGTCAATTTTCTGCATTTTTATGTTATATTTGTGAATTATAATACATGTTAGTATGATAATATGTTTGTGTATATTAATTCTAAAGTTTGTGTAGCAATGTTCTATTGTTTGTGCAAACATAAAGAAAAGTTTTCGCAATACATGCTAAAGCTTATTTTCTTATCAAGTGCACATCATTAACCGTATGCACATGCTTACCAATTTGAAGGTAATTCAATCATAGATGATGATGAGGTTCCCAAGATTGAAATGTAGTTTGATACATAGGGAGGTGCCAAAGCATTTTATAGTAATTATGCTAAGAAAATTGGATTTACATGGAAGATAAGGAGTACTAAGTTCAATGATAATAAACAACATTTGTACCTTTAATGTTTGAGTAATAATCCAATAATGTTTGTGCACTAGTACTTATTGATTTTGTTTATGAATCTTCCTTTTGTGAATACTAATATCAATGTTTATGCACTAATACTTATTGGTTTTACTTATGAATATTCATTTGTGAATACCAGTATCAATGTTTGTGCATCTATTCCTTAATTGTTTGTGCATTTCTCCAATAATGTTTATGCACTAGAACTTAATGCTCCTGCTTATGAATATTTATTTGTGAATACTAGTATCAATGTTTATGCATCTGTTCCTTTAATGTTTATGCACTCTAATAATTTTTGTGCACTAATATTATTGATTCTGCTTATGAATATTAATATCAATGTTTGTGCATCATTCCATTCAATGTTTGTGCAATATTTCAATAATATTTGTGCACCAGTGTTGATTGTTTTTGCTTATGAATATTTATTTTGTGAATATTACTATCATTGTTTTTTTGCATGTTTTTGTGTATGTATGTGCAACAAAATATTAGAAAGTTGTGGATTTCGTATGATGAAAAGGGAGCTGTGAGTTTCAAAAGAGTTCGTAATTAAGAGAAGCGCAAACGGTTTTGCTAAGCGTGTGCACGTGTGTTCAAATTGGAAGTGGGGTCGTGGGTATGGAAGGTGATGGAGAAGTATGTGGGTGGATCTGGAGCGTATTTGTGTTGTGAGTAGCAGTACGGTGGTAGAGATACTGATGTACATGTAACATTGTCGATTTAAGAAAGCGTATGTAAAACGAGAAAAATGACCATAACAAGAGTTGTGTTATTCAATCAAATTTAGACAAAACAAATAATTATTGTAATATAGTGTAATTTTTATGTATTATTCTTTTTAAGATGAGTTTAAATTTGATTTGTGGTAATCTCTCCAAAACTCCTAATATTGCAAAATATTGTCTAATGTTGAAAAATGCCAATGATATCTGGACATTCCAAGTTGGGTTGTAAATGAAGAAATTTTTTGTATTTTATTGGATATTTTTTTAAATAAAAAAGAAGGGACCAAGCACATGCCAAAGTGAAGAAAAAATGCAAATAATGAAAAAAGAGATGAAATTCTAAAAAATAAACTACTTTAAAATGTCCCTGTGGTATTTGCTGAGACAAATACAACTAGGGTTGTCAAACGGACCAGCCCGACCCAACTAATCCGCGGGTCTAAACGGGTTGAGCTTAAACGAGCTTTTACTATTCGCGAGTCAATTTTTATATGTTTGGTTCGTCTATTTATGTGGATAAACGAGTTAGTCAGCGAGTTATGTATATATTAACACTAAATGGACAATTTGCCTCGCGAGTTAAACGGGTTTTTGCTATTTGCAGGCCGAATTTTATACATTTGATCCGTTCATTTAACCGGGTAAACGGACCAAGCTCGTTGGCGGGGGCTCATTTTGATAGCCCTAAATACAACATGCTTTTATTTCTGAAAAGAAAAATAACAATAATATACAAATTGTAATGCATGACTTATGTATGAACATTGAAAATATTCCAGCTATAATAACAAGAAATAATATTTCAACTGCTTTAAGTAAAACTTAGATGCCATGGCATTAAAATGATTTCAATTTGATGAATCTGTTTTGTTGGATTTGCTATTATTTGAATTTCATTTCAAGATGAACATCAAACTCATTCAAATTCGAATGCCCATCTTTCATTCAACTGAAAATGAAACGGCCATTTTTCTTTTTGTTTTTTAAACTTCAACCCCAACGATTTTTGGATTAAAATTTCAAAATGCTTCGAAAATTCAAATATATGCGTTCCAAACTGATCTCGCACTAGAAATTTTCCCGTCCTTTTCTGTTTTCTTTTGTAACGCTACCAAAGTGAAAAAAAAGAAAAAAAAAAACCGTAATGTTTGGTACTCAAAATTATGAGTTTAATTAACATGCACGTGTACCAAAAGTTTTTTAGTACATCCAAAAAAAAAAAGGTACATTGGTATTCAATATTCTGTGTTGTTTTAAATGTCAATATTTTACTTTTAGGGTTTTAAAGTATTGATGTAATGTTTTTTTATTCATACTCTCTTTGTTATATTGAAACATTTATTAATATAATAAATATAAAGAGAATAATAATTATATTAAAAATATGAATTTATCTTTTTATAAAAATAATTTTATTAATTCATATTATTTTATGCATTTATTAATATTTTTTTATCTTGATATGTGTAATTTTTAATTTTAAGTTAAAATAAAACATACGAAGTATAATATTTTGTCACAGTAGTTGACGCAATATAATTTCTTTTTTCACATTAAGCATACATAAAAATTCAACTCTAAAATTATTTGTAAAATAAAATTGTCAAAATTTTTTTTATAAATTTTTAATATATTAAAAAAATGAAGAAAAAAAAGACTCAAAACATTTTTTTTTACCTTCTTGATACACTAGTTGATTTTTCTCTTATATAAAATCGTAAAGTTTTGCTTATAAACTCTCTTTGATTTGAGTTGAGCATTTTTTGTATTAGAAAATAAAAGTTTTGTCATTATGCACGTTTCCTGTTTTGCGTTTAACATCTGGGTTCGGCGTGGGTTGTGGCGGCGCCACCGATGAAAGAGACCTGGACAGACCAAGGTCGTGGAGGGCCAGGCACGGTGGGCCGACGGTTCACGCAGTAGAGCTCGTGATGGGCTCAACAGACTGATCGACGTCCGGCAATAGCAGACGCCATTTCCTCCGCAAAGAGATGCATTCCAATGTGCGGTGCGGTGCGGTGGTTGAATGATGGAAACAATAAAGTACAATCGAAAACCCATTTGGAGTGGAAAACATCCGAATACATTTAGTATACCTTAAATTAACTCTAGTTTTTAGCCCTTCGATCTATGCTCATTTTAATCAAACGGTGCATACACAGGTGCACACTCAAAGTGTCACTTAATGAGAAATATTGAAAACTTGAAGTCATTCTACTTTAAACATTTTAACAAGACACTTACGGCACTTAGCTAAACCAAAATTTTGTACAAAAATATTATTTGAACGTGTAATAATGTATAAACAAATTGTGATTTTCATCACACACATCATGAAATCCACTAATATAATACAATAGACCTCATAATTTATGAGAGAGAAATAATAATGTGTTTATATCATTTTTTTTATATGTTCAAATAATAAAACTCAAAAAACTTATACGTGCAAGTAATTGAAAAAAAATTCTCTAAAGTAAAACTTTTATCTTAAAGAATAATATAAATATTTTTATCATTAAATTATTAAAATAAAAATAAGATATATTATCCACTTACATAATGTAATGATAAAATCAAAATAAACAATTTGAGTATTTGAAGTCTCTCTCTCTCTCTCTCGCTCGCTGACAATAGTAACAAGTAAAGGGGAGTAGTGTGTTGTTGGTGTTATTGGGGAGTGGTTTCCTTGGGATACGGGCTTTCTTCCCCATAGGCAAAAACCCAAACATGCACTCATAGAATCTCACATCCTTGTCCCTGTGCTTGTGTGTGCGTCCCTGTCACATTCTCTTGGGAGAAACAAACCACACACACAAAATTCATTCTTTCTTGTGTGAAGTGTGAACCTTTTCCTCTTTTTTTCTCCTATTTGGACTCTTGCTTCTTCCCACGGTTTTCCCTTCATCTCTCTCTCTCTCTCTCTCTGCACCCTTAAGAAAAGTACAATTCTTCCTTTCCTTTTCCACAACCCCACACTACACGCCTTCTGGTTCTGAAGCCCCCTTTCCCTTTTTCCCTTCCATCAAAGGCCAAAAAAAAAAAAAAAGTCTCTGCCTTTTGCTTCTTTTGTGGGGCTGCTCCTCTACACCCTCTAGGGTTCTTGTTTATTCACGCCCCCCTTTTTTCTAGTGTTTTTTGTGTGGCCTCCTTCAAATCATTCCATTCTTTTGTTCGCTTCTCACAAATTGAAAAACGACCCTTTTGTTTTTCTCAACCTCTGATCACAATTCACGCCTCAAAATCTCAACTTTCATTCTCCCTCAAGGCGACCCTTTTGCTGATTTTGTCCCTAGGGTTTGTTCATGTTCCTCAGAGCTCTTCTGTGCTGAAAAGGCTCAAGCTTTGAGCTGCAATGCGCATTTTTCAGAAGCTCATACGTTGTAGTTCCCACCCTGAATTGCCGTTTTGAGCGTAAAAGCTTTGTGCTTTTTGCATTTTTCTTTCAGGTCTTTCGTTTTCAGCTTGCAGCAGCATATAACTTCTCCTTTTTGCAAGCATGGGTTGTGTCCATGGCAAGTGTTGTAGCAAGTACCCTCCACCATCAGAGGGTGGCTCCAGGGACTACAGAGAGCTTGGCCCTTTCCGTGCACAGAGGAAGCATGTACTCACTCAGAGGCCATTGGAGGTTGCTTCTGTCCCTTCACATAACTTCACTTTGGAGTATTCTGTTCTCACTCAGAGGGGTTACTACCCTGACTCACCTGAAAAGGAGAACCAGGATAGTTTCTGCATTAGGACACAGATTCAAGGTAATTCAAGTGTCCATTTCTTTGGTGTTTATGATGGTCATGGTCAATTTGGTGGACAGTGTTCGAACTTTGTTAAGTATGGATTGGTAGAGACATTGTCAAATGATCCTGCATTGTTGGAGGACCCTGTTAAGGCATACACTTCGGCATTCTTGACAACGAATTATGAATTGCATAATAGTGACATCGATGATTCGATGAGTGGCACTACTGCGATTACCGTGCTTGTCATTGGTGATACCCTTTGTGTTGCTAATGTTGGCGATTCGAGGGCGGTGCTAGCTGTTAAGGATGGGAATAGAATTGTTGCTGAGGACTTGTCCTCAGACCAGACACCGTTTCGGAGGGACGAATATGAGAGAGTGAAACTTAGTGGAGCAAGGGTGTTGAGTGTTGATCAGGTGGAAGGGCTAAAGGATCCTAATATCCAGACTTGGGGCGATGAGGAGAGTCAGGGCGGTGATCCTCCGAGATTGTGGGTTCAGAATGGGATGTATCCTGGAACTGCTTTCACAAGGAGTGTAGGGGATAATTTGGCAGAGACTATTGGTGTCATTGCTGTTCCAGAGGTGTCAACAGTTCAGCTTACGCCTAATCATCTTTTCTTTGTTGTTGCAAGTGATGGCATATTTGAGTTCCTATCAAGCCAAACTGTTGTTGATATGGTATGGCATGCTACCTATTTCTTCCTTAGCTTTATATATTTCCCTTTTAATGTCTAAACTTTTCTAATTGTTCTGATAATGTCTTCACTGGGTCTGGTTGAGTTTCACTTATTGCCATGCTTGTAAGACTAAGACTTGTCTCTTAGTGGCTTGCAAGATGCAATTACGATGTTGTGCTTGAAAATTTGGATGCATATTGTGTTGTTTTCCCTGTTGTTATGTTTATGGCCATATAGTATTGTGAAAGATTTTCTGTTGTGTATTTCCTTTTTACTTTCTATGCTTTCCTGTTTGGGATGCTTGATGCATGGAATATTGTTCATACCTCTTTTTTCCATATTCTGTCATATAACTCAAATCAGAGTTTGGTAATATTATCTTATCTGTCATGTTGACTATCTGTAATCTTATATATCAGTATTATTCATTTTGTCTTGTTTCAATTATTGGATTTTATAATGGTGGAAGGGAGTGGCATTGGGGAGAATCGAACACGTCCCATTGACACAACAACAACAACAACAACACACCACCAGTGCCATTTGAGCCAAGGCTCATTGGTTGTTTTAATTATTTTTATTACCAAATTATTCTTATGAGGGAAGGATATATCAGTTAATGTAATCATGTAACCTTATTTAATATTCTCTTTTAAGATAAATTTCCATACTGAGTTTTAGTGTTGTTACTTGTTAATACTCACGAGTCACGATCACTAGCCAGCTCATCGGATTATGCGATCTTATGATCTCAGTTGGAACACTTAAATGGTAGGAAACTAGAAAATTTTGATCCTGCTGTGTGTATTGTGGTTGTGAGAATGGGTGGTTCTCAGTGGTTTGGTGTTGTGTGTGCTGTCATGGGTGGTGTGGTAGAGGTCTTGGACCTTCTTCTTAGACATTAATGTAGTGTCTTGTTATGCATTTTCCATTATAATTTTTTGGCCTGTTTACCTCAACCTTTCTTTTCCCATTTAACTAGTCTTGCATAAGTAAAAACCATCTAAATCCACATCTAATTTGCTTACACACGTTGAATTTAAGCTTGCTATTTTAGGTAAGATCCTATGATCCATGTTATGATCTCACATTAACTAGTGTACCTCTTAATAACATTGCTGATGTTTCCCATGTTTGTTTATCATATCTATTCATTCTTGAAGGCCATGATTCCGTAAGTCTGATCTCTAAATAGATCACAAGATGAAATTAGCAATGCTAATTGCTTATCGCTCTTTTACCTCCTACTGTTTGCACAATTTTTGTAAGTTGCTTGGTTTGTGAGAGCTTTTTAAGCCTGATCGGTAGACAGTCATGACAAAATACTAATTGCTAATCATTCTTTTACATCTTAAATGTTTGCATAACCTTCACAAGGTTGTTGATCAGTGAGGGAAACTTTAATTTTCCTTTGCTTGGCGCTGATCATCACTGGTCTGTTGCATTGCTGTTGAAAAGATTTCAATGTTTACCTCCCTTGTTAACATATGTTCTCAAATTATTATCAACTGCTGGTGGAAAAATTAGTGACGTTTACTAGTTGACATTTATGCTCTTTTAGCACTAAAGCTTCTATTAAATCTGATTGATAGAACCTGCATTGTGATTATGATTTGAAATCGTTTAGTAAAATCCTGACTATGTTATGATTCATTTTCTTATCTTGATAAGTTCTATGATATTTCTATGGTGCAGGCAGCAAGCTATTCAGATCCCCGGGATGCTTGTGCTGCCATTGCTGGAGAATCATATAAACTGTGGTTGGAACATGAGAACCGAACAGATGATATAACAATTATCATTGTTCAGATCAAAGGCCTGTCTAATGTATGAATCACTTGAATATTCCCATTGGTCTCATTTATTTTTTTACGTTTTCTTCATTTAGGCTTGTATAATTATTTTGAAAATTGTAATGGCCCACAAAATTCTTATCCCCACATCCTTACAAAATTGGTTGTGTTAAGAATAATAAATGGGGCCTATACTATTAATGTGCCTCCTTGTTAAACTTAGCTTAGGCTAATCCTATTCAGATGATGATTTTTTGAAGGCTTTTAATGTACTTAGTATATCTAGATGTAGGGTGGAGATTTGTTAATGACTAATGATGATTGATAAAGTTTAATCAACTTTGGATACTCATGTCTGCTATATGGTGATCAATAGTTACTGGCAAAAACACAGCAATATATTACAAATTTGTGTCAAACATTTTCCTTGCAAGTGTTGGCAAAAACACTATTGGTGGTTCCTTCATTTGATTTTATCGCATCATTTGAATGGCTTGTTTATCTAATTTTTGGTTTTTTTTGTAGTTAGGTTCATCTCGAGTTGGATCAAGTGAGATCAACGGCAGTACCATAACAAGGTCCAAGAGGAGGGGGAACATGACCTCTGAGATATCTGCTACGACTGGGTCAGATGTTTCTCATTTTGTGAGGAGCGGTATCTCTGAATCGCAGTCCTGTCAGCACGTGGTCTCAATGAGAAGTCCGGCTATAGTGGTCCCCTCTCCAACAGGTCAAAGGCCAATTGAATTGGTACAGTCTCACTCACATTGCTTCATACTAATCATTTGATCATAATTTGTGCAATAACTTCCTTTCCCTCTTCAATTTTCAGTGACTGTAGAGAAGCTTTATGGAAGCATCACCAAGTCTCCTTGTGATTTGTCCTCAGTGGTACAGTTCTATGTTCTATCTTTTTGCCTCGTCTGCATTATTGTCATAAATTTTCCTCTTTTCGCCGAGTCAAAATGCTGACTCAATTTTGTTAGGGTGCATTATCTCCGTTTTTGAATAACTGTTAAATTAGGGGTAACATACAAATTGAGAAAATTGGTAATGATACAAAATGTATTAAGTAGACAAAAATATCCTTGTCAATTACTCTAATGTAAGTAATACTATTTTTTGTAACAGTATTATTTTGAAACAAAAAGTATCGCTACCTTGATATTCGAAGTTGAACGGATATTCGAAAACCCTAAAATACTAAAGTTTACAGTTTTTTTGAAACAGAGGGAGTAGAAGAGATAGCTGGTATATTGTCATGTTTTTGTCCGTTCTCAATCTTTTTGCTAATTCAAGTTACATAATCATGCAGAACCACTCAGGAGTCACTGAAACTTGCCTTGTCGGATCGTACTGCAACTTCCACGCTCCATAGTTTTATAGATTGGAAGGGGATTTATAAAGAACTTGAGATGGAGGAGAGAGTGGTGCAGGGAGATTGGCTGTGGTGACTAACTCTCATTTGCATTGAATTCTTCTGGTCAGTGGTCAGCTTTGAAGCCAGGCCAGATGCCGTTTACTCGGATTATGTAAATTCATTGTCCTCATTCTCATGCTGATGCTGGATCCAGTGTATCTTTTAGAAAAATAACTGGATTTTCTTAAAAAGAAAATGCTTTTCATGATTAGTTTCATGTTCTTGCTGCACATTGGTAACTGAAATGGATGGTTTTGGGTATAGACAATTGACTCATTTTAACAACATAGTAAATTTGAATTATTGTCTCATGTATGTATTGGGATCTGACGAATGGCTTCTCTAAATAATTACCAAGCTACAAGTTTAAACAAGCATTCCTTTCATTTCATCATGTCACTTTTCAAATTTGCTACGTTATTAAATCAATGTATCTACCCAATTGAATTTTGCCCAAATCTATACTTCTGTTATGCCTTCTGTGTAGCCATTTTGACTACTATTTTGGTCCTTTCTTTCATATTTCAAATATAGGAAGTTAAATTATTTGAAATCATCGATAGATTCATTAAATGCAAGGCAATGTATGACTCCCTTGGCATCTAAATGGCAGACTCATGGACCATACTGCATCATTCATTTTCATGGTCCACAACTATCTCATCTTGTCTTCCCAAGTTTCGACATTCTTAATCCTTAAGGCTACTAATTGTTTGATGAGTGATGGGTCTCACACATAAACCAATCACTCATTAAAGAGAGTACGGTATTGTCTCTGATATGGATGCATATCAAAGATGCGCTACCATTTTTTAATGTTCATATCTGGTTAACATGTTTCGTAAGTTGGCATCATATTTTACGTATTTAAATATGAAACATCATGGGCATTCCTTCCTAGCCTCGAAAAGCATGGAAATAATATTGAGCACATAATATACAAGAGAATGTACTTGCTACAAAATAAGGAACATCATATATTGGTTTAAGATTCCGAACTTCATTTATAAACTATGCTTTGATGCCCGTTATATTCTGCTATTTCATTAGAGAAACTTTTACATTAACATCTGTTGACTATTAATTCCTTTCCAAATGACTATGAGCTCAGAGAGAGGGAAAACTAAAATGCAAAAAAAAGCTTTTATCACAATTTACTTATCGTACAAAATTTCCTAAAAATCATCATCAGCTTGGCATTCTTTTTTCTTCTTTTGGTTGAGGATACATAGAAACATAAAAAGCTTAGAGAAGTCAAGCCAATCAAAAGTATACCGAAAGCTTCTTATCTATGCCATCCTGCAGCAAGTTACAATGTTCCAACAACTTGCTTAGCTTATCAGCTTCTTTGGTTGGTTTCACATTCATTAGTGCTTCACTGCTAGCATTGTTCAAACCATGTGTGAAAGCTGTGTCCATGCTAGGCACTTCATCCAAAGGAAGATTGGTTTCAGCATCCCTTGAGTTAACAGCCTCACGAAATGCATCATTTGAGTCTCGCTGTGGAAGATGTTGAAGTGCTTCGGGCCTTGGCTGATCGTTGACAGCAACTGTAGTGTCAAAGTTAACGCTGATTAATTCATCTAAAGTGGGGTTGAGATGATAAGACGAAGGAATATTTGCTTCAAAGCCAACATCCATATCCGATCTCGGGATAGCAACATGATGACATTCTGAGATGTAAGCCATGGAGAATTCCCCACTAGATAATCCCATTAATTGCCAGTTGAAAATTCGACGGAAAATCATACCCCAATGAGGAACGACGCAATAACTTAAGCCACACAGCTCCAGCCTAGCATAGGTTTGCAATGTGACGCGTGCCTCTCTTGTAGCCAACGAAACTCCCATAATCTTGCTAGTCTCAGTCAGGTACTGGACCAAGCAATTTTCAAGCTGTATCCTCTGGTTCTCAATCTCATGCCCAACATTACAGCCTCTGGCCAACCAAGACAAATCATTGGGAAAAGGAGGGAGCTTACAGTTTCGCAAAGTGCGAATTATTGGTCCAATTTTCGCATTCGAGTTCCATCCCAAAGTTGGCAAGTACCTTTTTACAAACCTATCCTCATCACATAACTTGTCAAGTAAACCAATCTCAGGACATGGCCAACCAGCTGGATTTGAATTGGCAGCAGCAATGATTTCCTGCACAGAGCAATCTAAGGCTTCATTGAACAACGAGATACAATCATTCGGACCAACCTTCTTGTTGTTGAGGATGTCCTGAACCCTTGAGAAGGAATTAATATGTGTGTGAACAAGCTCTCGTACTTTCACACATTGAAGAGCGGGCTGTAAGGGTGATTCACCTGCCAGCCATTGCAGACCGTCTCTTAATCGCTGATCACTGAAAAACCCACTTAAGTGTTCCACCTGCTGGTTTTCAATGAGGAAAACAAGCTGAAAGCAACTAACCCGTGATTTATCAATGTCTTTAAGGCCCAGTTCATTAATTATTGTGGAAGAGAACCCTTTGTCAGATGAGCCACATAAGATCAGTAGAGGCAAGCGAGCTCCAGAGGGAATTGACATCAGAAGATTATGGAGATGAACTCTCTGAAGTTTCCATGAAATGCTCTCGGAAACAAGAAACACAACTGCACTTGCCCCGGATACTGCCTCGTCTGGACTACCAAATGCAACATCCCTAAACACAGAGAGGCAGCAGGTACGATCAGTGCCAGATTGACTAGGAAACCACTTCCTCCATATCGTCAAGCCATGAGATGTAATAAGCACATCATCTTCGCTAGAAGGCATGAGCTTTGAGGCCAACCACCAGCCTGCTGACCCCATTTCATATCCACTGTTGATCTGAGAACATATAATAATTTTCCAGCACAAGCATTTAGCATCTGAATTTCTTCTGCCTAGTGTACCAGCAACTATTTCTGAAACATTAAGTCTTGCCGAGGACTTCTCCTGTTTTTCATATCTCTCCCTCATAACTATATCAATATCAAACTTGTCGAAGTTACCAGGTTGCTACATAGAAAAAGAAAACCACCAAAGTCAATACATATATGTATCAAAGTCAAGGTTATGTTATACTCCTAGTACAGCAAAGAAACAAAAAGTTGGTAAATGGATTATGTTCATGCATGTTGTCAATGTTCAATTATGGAAAATGGTTTCATTAATTCAGCGACAGTATTAACTGGAAGAGGTCAGCTGGAAGTCATTGCATAAAAAGTCCAATTAGAGTTAAAATGATAAATCAACAAAAGGTTTCATTCCTACCAATCTTATGTCAATATGATGTCGAATTGGAGGTCCCAAAGGCAATGAGTCTAGTGCAGCATTTGATGCTAACTGCCTCTGTTCACGTAACATCCTTAATTTTGACACCCGTCTCTTCCATAACCTGGCAAGACAGATGCAGAAGAATAATCTGGATTATAAAACATAGGAGATATGCAGGAGTAGTTCACAAGCTAAAACTCTAAAGCTGTTTAATGAAAGCAGGCATGAAAACCTTAAGAACAACTTCAGCTTGGCCTCAGCAATTTCTTTATCTTGACAAGTTTCTCTAACATCATGCATTTGAACTTCATCTTCTTGGTGAATAAGAGGAGATTCATCCTTGGTTACACCCTGGCCCGGAGGAGGCGGCATGGAAAAACTATTAACTGGAGGCGGCACAGAAAAACTATTAACTGGAGGCGGCATGGAAAAACTATTAACTAATGAACTCTCAGATGGAGCTGGTTTTGGTACTATCTCCAGTGGCCTTGCATCCACATTAGAGTGCAAGTTTCTCCTTGGAGAGCCACACGAATTCAGATCAGAATTAGTACTCTTCAAAATGTCAATTCTAGTAACCTGTGGTTCAGGAATATTATTAGGAAATGGGAAGCTCAACAGTGATGGCCGAGGGCTAGCTGTAACATGATCTTTTCCACTGTTATGAACACCAAATAGCACTTCCTTAAATGCCTTTCCTGATTTGCTATCCTTTGGGGATAAAATAGCTTTAGAGTCGGGTATTTCCTCATCAAGCTTCTTGACAGAATTATCATTTTTGACAGATGAAATTATTTGTCGCTCAGGCTTGTATGCCTTTCTCATCTCTTTCGAAATCTCCACAGGTGGTACTTCTGCTTGACTTGAGGGTGAAACATCCTCGACTATCTTTCCAGACCGTTTCTTGTGCACAAGTTTAGAACGCTTCGTGGGATAGTCCTTATCAACATTAAGAAATGGGCCTTCCTTCACCATGTATGGCTCTTCAAATGTCTTTAATGAGAACCCGTGGTACTCCAAGAGGTCTTCTATTCCCTCATCCTAATTTTGATGACAAAAAGTCAATGCAAGAGGAAGTTGGAAAATCCAGCCATACACCAAGCAAAAAGAAAGGGAAAAGCATTCATCCACGTCTGTCCATGAAAAATACCTCCATAGCAAGCCAGTTAGCAACATGAGTAACAGGGAGACCCTGGTTATTCTGCAGACCAGAATGTAGAGAAGCAAGTGCCTGGGTACGCAGCTGGTGAAAGAGACACGTGACACGAAGGTTAGGATCACGTCTAGCTTAGTGATAGTCACATAATTACCAAAGCTTTATGTAAAGAAAATCCCCGATATCTTTACATTGATGTATAGCATATTCAAGAGGGTGACATAAAATCAAATTAATTTCACTTAGTTATCCTTCCAAAAATTAAGCACCCTGATACAGATATTTATACAAAACTGAGAAAGAAAATCATGCCTTTTAGCATGAAAATATTGTCATGTATTATGTAATTGATTGTGAACCGCATATACAACACAATCATTTTATAGAAGAAACTACAACAGTTCGTCTCCAAACAACTTATGCAATATCCCTAGTTTCGTAAATTGCCTGCAATGACTGATTAAATGAATGCCCAGTCAATGCATGGCAGCCCTAAGCTTTATAAGGACAAGCCCAATAACAAAGTTTTTATTGAGCACAAAGTAAAACACAATAGTATTCCATACCTTTGCAAAGTGAGCATGAATTAGACATGCTTGAAGATAAGTTGTTTTTTTTGCAAGCCGAAAGAAGGCGATAAAATTGCCAGTCCTGCAAGCTCTGCAAAGGCAAACAAAAAGGAATGATATGGTCAGAATGCAAACATGACAACAAAAAAGTAACTAACTACTATGTGAATTAGCACCTTGCTACACTGCGGGCAAATAGAACTTCGGGAGTCTGCCTTATCTCTGGAGTCATCTTAGCAAGATCGAGGGAGAGCTCTGCAGGTTCAACCTACAATAAATTGCTTATTTCCTTAAGGTTTTTTTTTTTAATAATGAATGAAGCATTAAAAGGTCGAAACACTAAAAGGAAACTTACTTTATAACCAGGGTGCTTATCCAATTTAAGAAGAGCATAATAGCCTCGGAACTCTTTTTCTGTGGGCACATATATTCCTTTCTTTCTGTGATCATCATACAACTGGAACAATTCAACTGAAGTTTTGTTCATCTGTTCAATATTGAGGTGAGCATCAAAGCCCTCAGAAAATCCCTCTCCTTTTGTGTATTCACATAATTCATGCATTGCAATGATGTGTAATTTTATCTGAAACCACAGAAATGAACAGCTTCATTAGTTTTCATAATCATCACACCAAGCAGATGGATGTTGTGAATAAAAGTTAATAGAACTTCAGAAAATTATTCTACCAATGAATAAATATGAAACTGATGTATATGGACACAATCAATATACACGGTATTGACTGTCTGAACCAATATGGCTTTTAAAGTGCTATCAGAAAAACCTTGATAATATCACTAAAATAAGAGCAATAATCTGTGGGGAAAGAAAAGGAAGAAAAAGAGAGTAAATGACTATTTTGGAAGACATAAAATTGATGATATTACATAGGGATTAGCCAAACAGACTGGAATGTCAAGGCATCTAACAAGTGCTGCATGTTGAAGGGCAGTACTGTCACAACAACAGGCATGAATAATGCAAACGAAAAGGAGAAATTCTTGAGTGAATACAAGTCTAACACATCATCTTTGGGCACACAAGTGTGTACCAAAAGATGATGTGTTAGATTTGTACGTACCCAAGAATTTCTCAACTAAAAGTTCAGAAAGGAAAAACCAACAGATGCCAAGTTCAAAGACATGAGGGCCTGTAGTTGACATAACAAATAAAAGTAGTTCAGACAGCATAATTTTGATTTACAAAAGATAACTGACCATAGCCCACAAAGTATGAGTCACATACTTCCAAATTTTAGGTCACTAATGGGAGTTTTCCATTGTTAAGTAGTAAATGTCTGCCAAGTGGATTTTCAACCCAAGCTATTTACCATGCACCCTCATTCATAAAAAGGACAGGTAGACCTAGAACCAAAGGCTAATGGAAAAGTATGCAAAAAGAAGCTAATAATATGGCGACAAGGAAGCACCATCTGTTCCAGCATAGCAATAGCTCCTTGATTGAAAATGTGCTGCATTCTCAGGTCCATCCGAACTGCTCTCATCCTGTCCCACAAGAAGTTATATACACCAAGAAACCTCTCATCATAAGGCTGATCTAGCAGAGTGAGTAAATAATCAATTGTCCTCTGCAGGATGGGCATAGGCCGGATCAAGTTTGCTTCCCTCTCTGCTGTCCTAGTATACTGTCATGAATCATGATTTGTGTTATTAATGAATATTGGCAACAACACTTATAAAAGAAACAAGCTTTAGCATTGGTAATATGACAATCACCTTCTTAACTGCAAGAGATCTACTGGTTACATTTCTATCTCCGTGCAAGCGTTCATACAGGTCAAGATCCCCTTTCCTCTCACGCTCTCCCCTCTCAGACTCTGAAATGCAAAACAAATAAAAAATAAAATGAAGCTACATTCATATACTACCCATAAGTAGAAGAATCTTCTGATTGGAAATACTTGGAAGTTAAAAGGAAAATGCTAGACAGCCAAAAACAATTGCAAAAATTTCTGCCAAGTAGGCATGATTTTCACTCTTACGGCTGCTGGGTGAGTAGTCCCTAACCACTTTATCGCATCCAAAAACCACATCCATGAATCTAGGTGAATTATGTCCAAAGTTCTGGCTAAGTTTTTCAAACTGTGCAGCATTGCTCTTGAAAGAAACTTCAAAATGAAGTAAAAAACTGGACTTCTCTCAAACTGGACTCTTCCTTCCCTAAAACAAAAATGGAATTCCAAATGCCTCTCGAAAACCTTTCATTGCAGATTTGGAATTTGAGATCAAATGAACATATAACAACAACCTTGCTATTTGTACACCTCAAAAATAGTCACCCAACAAAGAAACAAACATTACACAATAGAAAAACATACATTACATAATAGGGAAACAAACATTGTCAAACACATAAAACAAGTAATATTAAATGCATGTGTACATGAGCACATATAAATGTTCAACGACAATGTTTGTTTTACTATTTTGTAGTAATATTAAACTCGCGTGCATGGGCACGCAAAAATGTTTAGTGACATTGTTTGTTTCTTTGTTGTGTAGTGTTAGTTTCTTTGCTTTGTAATGTTTCTTTCCTTGTTAGGTGATTATTTTTGAGATGTACAAATAGCATTTCTCATATAACAATTGCCACAGGTTCACTTGTAGACATATGATTATAATAATCTGAGATACATACCAGGACACATATCTGGGCATAAGCCAATAATTACATTGGATGTTTCAAAGCCTTCATGATCAGAAACAACATGGCCACTGGTGAAGTTGCCGGCTGAATCCATCACATGCCCCCTCATATCTTTCTGCTCCAACACAGACTGTTCATGTCTATTTGCAGAAGCCTTCTGGTCTGGTACATCAGCATTATTCTGTTCAGATTTGCTTAGCTCTACCTTGAAGCGAGCTAAGCGCTTTGCCTTGGCTAACATTTCACTGCACAACACAATAGGAATAAATATCCTCAAAAATTAAAAGTTATGATAAAGTAAAAAACATAATCGACAGAAAATAATGCCAGTGCACATAATATGATACCATTCCAAGTTGTCTTTTGAGGAAATGGATTTGCCTTCAAGGGTCTCATTGGCTGAAAATGATGGAGGAGACCTTGTTCTTTTAGGAGCAGTGGAACTAATGGGCCCGCTTGTAATGGCTTCAGAAACCCCAGACGGTAAAGATTTTTGATGAATTTGAGAATGCACGCCAGCCCTTAAAAAATTTGATGTACTTCCCATTCTAGGAGGAGATATAGAAGGCCTGGAAGAAGAAACATAAAAAAACAGTATATTCTCTTTCATTCTTAAATCTTAATAATGAGATATTTAATGACTACAGTAGCACAACAGGCACTCACAAACAACACTAAGCTCAACAAACATTGATAGTTTATGACAACTGCCTACAAAACTACAGGTAGATCAATCTTCGTAAGATTTCACTTAAGTTAGATAGAATGAAAATCAATTATACTGCTTCAATAATCATATAAACTAGGTTGCAGCCAATTTTGAGAACCACCACCCCACAGAAATAACAAAATAACAACTACAACACGAAGGACAGGCAGAAAAAAGGAAAATACAATAGAATAGACGCACCTGGGTGTGGGAGAAGAAGAGGGAGGGCGACGAAAAGGGTTGTTGAGGCCGAAAGAGGGTTGGGAACTTGGGGGTCCAGTGGGTCCTGAACCCTTCCCAAATCCCGCATGCGCCATTCTCCTCCTATATATGATTGGGTTTAGAGAATGAAGAAGGAATGGGTTGAATTGAATTGAAGCTCCTCCTTCTCCGCTTGGGCTTCAGAATCACAACAGCGAAAACTGAAACCAGCCTCTCCACAGCAGAGAAGAGAGCCTTTCTGCTACTCGAAACAGGACCCTTCTTTCTACGGTGAGAATGGTAATATTTTGACAAATGACGATGAGACACGTGGCAGTGTATTAAAAAATGTAGCAAGGGCAATTTTGTATTTTTGAAGAACAAATAACAATCGATGAGACCTCCCCTGCAAACACCGGAGAGGTCGACGGCAGCAACGGCGCCAGCGCCGGTCTTGTCGGCGACAGAGAGGAATTATTTTTTGTCTATATATTGACATTGCCCTCCCATGCCGTTTCTTGATTCCAACAAGCGCCGCCGCCATCAACGGATCTGGAAAGGATGGTCGCCCAGCGAGGTGTGGTACCTCGAACAAGATCTCTCCGTAATAGATGGAGGAGGGCATGTGGCGACAGTGGACTCGCCGTTCTCTTATGCAGCAGCAGCTGTGCGGGGGATGGATGAAGGAGGGTTGGGTGTGGCACGGGGCAGAGAAAGAGAGAGAAGTGGGAGGTGATGCTTCTGTGCATCATTAATCAATGGTGTATAGGTGTTTCACATATAATCTGAACCGTTGATATCAAAACAAATGGTTAAGATTACTTGTTGCTGTATTTTAAAGGAAATAAATTATTTGAATTTGTATTGCCATTTAATTGAGATGTCAAATGCAGATAGATAAGGAGGGTCCTATAATGGAGGAACCTAAATATGAAACTTAAAAGTTATAACAAGAATAAATCTTAACAAATATGATGTGTTAATTGACTTATTCAAATATCTTCAAAATGTTAGTGTTGATTTGATGGAATAGTCATCTTTTCAAACTCACTCAATTTTTTTTATTTAAAAAATTAAATAAATTTTCAGTAAAAAATAATCAAAGGTTATGATTTGTCAAAGAGTAACAATTACCATGCATTTATCATTAGTAAATCAATAATTATTTTACTGAAATGTCTATTGCAATAATGATAAAACTTGAAGAAATATCTGAGTTTTATGACACTATTTTGAAGGGAAATTTTTTTTCCCAAGCTACTTTCACAAATATCTATTAAATCTTTCTTAAATCTATTTTAAATTTCGCTAAACTTATTTTACTTGACTCCATTAAATCTTTTCTAATTTAAAATCAACATTTTTTCACTTCTAACATTTAAAAATATAAAAATAAAAGCTAACCAATTTATATAAAACATAAGATCAATAAATTTAAATTAATTTTTGTGCATAGCACAGGTACTAAACTAGTTAGAGTAAAAACAAAGTTAACCGTACTTATTTAAAAATAAATAAAAAATAAATATAGACTTCAAGGTGATTTTCTACAAATTTTTATTTTTATTTTTAAAAATAGTGTTACGTTGTTGTTCTCAATTGTATCTTCCCTTAATTTTCATAAATATTTATGAGCATTATATAAGGAGATAATAAAAATTTAATTAACTAAGTAAAAGATTTGCACTCGTATAGATAGTGACGAAAAATTTGCAAAAACGCTATCTCACAATTCACAAAACAATCTTAGAATCTTCCCTAAACTCTAAATCAATAGTCAACTTCAATCAATTTTAATATTAAACACAAAAGCTCCAAATTGAGCTCACATGTTAAAAAAATAATAATGATTTATAACGGAATTATTAAATTCGATCAATATTTAGAAAAACACTATCGCATTATACCATCTTAGAATCATACATAAACCCAAAAAATAAAAAGGGTAAAAAAGTAACTTTATGATATTTTAAAACTTTTTTAATGTAAGGAACAACTTGATTCCTATCAATATCTGGTCCATGTTAGCTGAAGCCTCAAAACAAAAATACGACCCTATGATCTTCCTTTTTTCTTAATTTTTTTTCACATATAATAATAATTACATAGAAATAGATTTGAATGTTTTAAACGATCTAATCAAATATAAGTGCGAATAACGAGGTAAAACTTTAGAGAGAAAAAATGTTGTTTTTGTTTTTATTTTAAAATGTTGTTTAGTAATTAAATATGAGTAATGCTTACGAAACTTAATAAATTAAGTTACACATTTTTATATATGATATTTGACATTTTTATGAACAAAATAAAAAGAAAAATGTTAAATGTTATTCACAAAATTACTTGAGATTTATAAATTTTTTACTTAAAATTCACTTATGCATTTCAATCATACACTTGTCACAATCTCCATTTATTTTTTTAATTTCAAATGAAAATTGAGACAAATTTATGATTGAAATGTATAAATGGATTTGTAGGTAAATGGTTTAAGTCTCCCAAACAATACTTTGGTATTCATATAAATGGATAGATGATTTGTAAGTTGATAGGTTGAGTTTTCCAAAAGTAATGCTTTTATTGCATTGTTCTCTTGTGTCAAGCCAAAATTCTATTAGTAACCATATGTCTTTTAACTTTTTGGGTTCTCACATAGGATATCCATAAGGCCTAATTTCTCCTTGAGTTTGTGGACTCACCAAAATGGATATATTTGTTGTCATGAGACTCACTCCGTATATACTCGCAATGATCGAACTCCTTATTAAGAAAATGAATCATCTCATATTAAATATGATTATATTTAGTCATATTATGAGAGAAAAACACAAATATTTTGAATAAATGAAATTATCATAAAAATGGCAGGACTCAATTCAAATATTTATGTCTTTCTCCCTTGTAACATGAGTCAACGTAACCATATTTAACATTTCCCCCCCTTACTAGAATAGGTTTTTGCTTCCATTTAATTGGGCTTTTATTCCCTTATTTATCAAAAAGTTGAAAAAGAAAGAGTGCCCAATTACAACAGGCCCAAAGGCCTTTTTAGTTTTATTGGGCTGATTTGGTAAAACAATGGGTTTCGACCAGAAAAATTGGATATTACTGGTAACCCGCGGGTGACACAAGGTTTGAGAACAGCAACTTCACACACGCGCCACGCGCCTCACTGTCGTATGTGAATGCGCCCCGATTTTTCGTCCAAGTTAATTTTTTTCCCGGAAAATCCTGTGAAGTCAACTGATCCCAAAATTTCCCTAACACCCACTTTCGCAGATTCTCTGTATCAATTGGACGTTAACACTATAATACAAAGGGTTAGTTTGCGTCAGAGCATAAGCATTGAGCGACAACAGAAGAGAATGGCAGAATCAACACCGGTTCATGTTCAGAAATCAGAGGACGAATGGAGGGCCATTCTCTCCCCTGAGCAGTTCCGGATCCTCCGCCAGAAAGGAACCGAGTAAAATTCCCCAACCTTTTTCTTATTCTACCTACTATTTTGCTGTGGTTGCTATCAATCTATGTTGCTGCTTGCGTTCTATCATCAGATTCTGTTACTGTCTGAATTAGAATTTGGAACTTGAAAAATTTTCCTCCTTTTTTCGGTTGTGTATGTTTGTGAGGAGAAGGGGGTGGGATCTGTGCTTTTGGGTATGTATGGAAGTGCCAAATTTGTGTTTTTTTAGGTAGAAGTTGAAGGTAACTCAGGGTGTTCATAATGAAGTGTAAGATGAGGAAGTGCAAAGGTGGATGCTGTTTTTTTATGCTTTACTGAAGATTCATTTATACTATGTGCAGATTGATTGTAGTTCTTTGTCGAAAAAATATAAGTTCCATTTTCCTTTCCTTGAAAGGATGTAAATACTAAATGGAACTTTGGATTACATGTTTGCATGCCATTAGTCCATCTTGTAAGCACAAACCATTGATGGAATAGATTGGCCCTGTTTAAGCCATGAAGTTGGTTTAGATGAGCTGGGTTGTGCCTTTGCTTACACTGGAAACGTGCAGATTGAAGGGTACGGGAGAATATAACAAGTTCTTTGGAGAAGGAGTTTACAACTGTGCTGGGTGTGGAACACCTCTTTACAAGTCTTCCACCAAATTTGATTCTGGTTGTGGTTGGCCTGCTTTCTTTGAGGGTTTTCCCGGTGCTATCAATTGCTCTGTGAGTGCTTCTTCTTCAAACCAAGCCTTTGATTATTTGCTAACATTATCGATTCATTTGAATCAGCCAAGTCTTTGATTGTGTGCTAGCATTTTTGATTTGGAATTGTATTGTAATTTTGGAACTTGCCATTTTTCAGCCAGACCCAGATGGGAGGAGGACTGAGATAACATGTGCAGCCTGTGGTGGGCACTTGGGTCATGTCTTCAAAGGAGAGGGGTTCAAGACACCCACTGATGAACGCCATTGTGTGAATAGTGTTTCTGTCAAGTTTAATCCAGCAAATTCTCCTGCTTAATCACTTTGAAGTCTTACTTTACTTTATTGGTGGTTCAGAATGAGAACTCTGGCAAAGGTTACATGTCTTGTTTGTTGGCCTTATTTGGTGACTCTAAACATGAATGACCCAGCAGGGAGTGCACCTCATGCTAATAAAATCCTTTTCATTTTGTCCAAAAAGTCCTTTTACATTTCTTTCTCAACAGTTTTGGTATGTATGTCTGTCAGAAACATGACTTGTGGTACTGCTATAACTTAAAACACAGACAAAATGATTGCCTGGCAACAGATTTACCCGCACGAAGAATGAAGTTAATTAAGTTCGCCACGCTCGAAGTTTTACTGTAACATATTGCTAGGGAGTTCTATTATTATTTTGGTAATATTTGGCAGAATTGCATAAGCATTTTTGTCTTCATCTGCAAATATTCTTGAATAGATTTGATTTGATCCACACGAAGAATTTCTTACTCATATGACACATCCTCCACACGAACAATTCGGAAATACTCGTGAAAAATCAGTATTGCAGTGTTTCAAGTAGACAAATTAAAGAGAAAAGTTACATATACTTATTATCTTGTCGTGGATACCGTGTTGACACATTTAAGATGTGTTAAAAAGTGATAAAAATCACTCAATTGAATGGTGGATGTGAATTGAGTCTACACTTTGTTATGTTCACATAACATGCTTCTGGACTAAGATGACTCCAATACAACCAAGTGATCATGATTTACATTACAATCAAATTAGTGATCATTTATGCTTGCAGAGTTTTATATACTCCAACCAGCGCCATGAATTCCCAAATCCTCAATCAATATTTTCGAAATAAACACATTGAAGATTGAACTATATCACTAGATCAGCATGCCAAATTGCTTATTGCTTGAAAGGGTATTATTCATGTACACACTACAATCAAACAGTAAGAAATACATAATTCAAATTGTTCTAGATTGTTCTAGGAAGTAAAATCAAGAAGTCAGGGGGGGGGGGTTAATCATCTTTGGTATTTTCCAACTATGAAGCAATGTTTATTCATGGATCTCAGTAATAATCAGTATAAACGTCCCATACTCAAAACTTCAATCTCAACAAGTTTCAATTGAATCATGCCCCAAAAACATTCAGTTTGGTGTGTGCTAGTAGTGTCGTACTTGCGTAAGTTGCCTTATTGTTTGTTCATCTTCTTCCTTCTCTCAGCACAGTCCTTCAAAGCTTGCACTTCTGTACAAAAA
>QANU01092089.1:1259209-1284491 GCA_003254905.1 Nissolia schottii | reverse complement strand
GAGATTGAATAATTGATACCTAGCTGGCATTCTTTCCAATTCCTGTTCGATCGAACAATGCACTCCTGAAAATCAACAAAGAGAACTTCATCTACCAATCAAGAAAGCGATCAATTTGAAAATCGAAGGGTTTAGGGTTTTAGGAAGAGGTTTTTTTCACCTGCATTGCAAGGTAGAGAGAGGAACACACGTCGAGCTGCTTCACGTTCTCATCATCCTCGTCTGCGTCACTCTGGTGAAGCGGTTGCGGTGGCGTCGGCGCCAATGGTTTCGCCCCGCTCTGCTCCAGCTGCGGTTGATCCATTCTGTGTTTGAAGCTGCAAATGAAATGATGATGATGAACTGATGTGTCATGTGTGTGTGTGTGTTTCGGATTTTTATTTTTTTTGGGTTGTAGTGTTTCATATCTATTAGTTGGGTAGGTTAGTGTTTTTAACTTTTGGGCCTTGAAATGATGGGTCACTGGGTTGGCCTTCGGGTTGGTCAGGCCAGGTCTCGAGTCATAGTCCAAAATCTTGAAACCGAGACCCGACTCACTTAACCTTGGTTTTGGTGGCTTTCTACCTGACTGGACCCAGGCCAGCTCCAACCAAATAGGTTGATTTGGTTCAATTTAGTCAGGTTGACCCAATTCATTTAAACTAGTTGCACTGGCTATGCTTTTAGTCACTCGATGAATGTTATCTCAGCTAAAGTGAACAAGGATGTAATGCCATTCATTCTATGGTTCGGACTACATTTAGCTTAATGTTTTAAGACTACATAAAAATTTCTCATGAACAATGATGAGATGAGATCCACAATATAAAATCTTAGCAGGAAGTGTTTCTGTTGGACGTAGTGTTTAGGTGAGATGCAATTTCTTCAATAGTTTAAAATCTCAAGAGTAGTATTTGTTATTTATTTTATGTCTATTCTAATTATAAGGACATCTAATATTTAGAAAATCAAACTTTTGTAATTATGTGCATGTATATCATCATCAAGAATGTGTTTGACTCTGTGGACAAGACATAAATATAGGGACATAGAGACACAAGTTTGGTTATGGAGCCGTATACAAAAAGTTGAGTCCTAAGATAGAAAATAAGTATTTTTTACGCCTCCGTTTTACTCGGACATGAAGACAGGGAACGAGGACAAGGTTTTAATAAAAATATTCTTCCAATTTAACCCTTACCATATTTTCATATTACCAACTTTACCCTAAACCTAGATCTATCCTTCGAGCTTGGGGTATTCATCCTGCTTTTCTTCCTTGTCGTTGCTATGCGTCGTCGATGAGCTTCATCCCTACCATTCGTCTCCGTCATTGCTTCCTTGTTTCTTTCCTCTTCATCATGCTTCTCTTCCCTTGGCCGCAGCACTACTTTTCTTTTGTTGCCGCCATGGCTCCATGGCTGCTTTTCTTTTGATGGTACCATCACTGCTTTTCTTTTGATGCTGGTGTGCTGGTTCTAATTTTAGATTCTGAATATTACTTTGTAGCTGATTTGGTTTCTTTGCTCCCATCGTTTTGTTTGTTGAATCCCATATTTGTTCCCAATGAAACTCTATTATTGTGATTTCTTTGGTTTGATTGCTTATTCTATATTTAATTAATTTGTTTGTTGAAAGTAAAGGTCTCAAAATAGGGGCTCTCTCTCCTATTAGGCCCTATTGTCAATGGACTTGAAAATGCTTGGCCCCAAAAAGCCTGCAGGGCTCGAAAGCCCTATAGACAAAAAGTTCATAGGGCCTTAAGCTCACGTGGCTAGGGTTAGGCCATGGGCCCATCGTAAGTTTAAAAAAATTGATTTTTTTTTTGTTGTCTAGTGTTGGCTCGTAGATGCGGCCATAGGGCTCCAAAAAAGCTCATGGGTCTGACCCCCACACTTACTTTTTTTTCTTTTTATTTATACTTTAAAAATTGATAGCAATAACGTTATTGACCAACTCAGGTCCATATGGCTCATGGGGCCACATGCCCAAAAATGGTCATGGGTCTAACCCCACACCTATTTATTTTCTTTTTATTTTTATATTATAAAGATGGCTAGTAATAATGTTATCGATCAACTCGGGCCGATACGACCCATGGGGCCTATAGGCCCAAAAAAGCCCATGGGTCTGGCCCACACCTAATTTTTTTTCTTTTTGTTTTCATGTTTTATACATGGCTAGCAATAATGTTATCGGCAAACTCGGGCTGACATGACCATGGGCCCAAAAAGCTCATGGGTCTCGCCCCACACCTAATTTTTTTTTCTTTTCGTTTTTATGCTTTAAAGCCTTTTTTTTTTATAACGGATTGGTCCTAAAAATTGTCCAAGATGATCACAACAGTTCAATTTGTCAAATAAAGCACATAAACAAACAGTGAACAGAAAAATATGGAACTAATGGAAGAATAATTAATCCCTGTGACAACAAGGTAAAAGTAAAATAAATCTCCACCTTTGAAAAAGATATATTCAAGGGAAATGATGCATATGCGCGATGCCATAACAAAATAAAAAATTGAAGCCCTCGGTATGTAAAAGTTTTTATGAAATGCAAATTTACCTTGCAAAAAGTCAAGCACCTGCTGCTGATCTAACTACTGAGGAACTCCACCGTGTGAAATGTTTTCAGTGATCTGAAAGTAATTTATCTTCAGTCAAAAATGAGAAGGAAAAAAAAAACTACAACATAATAACAAAAACAGAAAGCCACAGTAATACACAAACACAACCCCATACAACACACTTCATATTTAGAATGGGGGGGACATACACAAAACATCCACAAGAAAGATTACGCATGGCACTAATATTAGAATACAAACTCATTTTTCGAGAGGTAGCTTAGTGCTTTTCACTTTCACACACTGTTTCCATTTTTAGGCTCTAGAACTTGTATGCTTTTCCCATTTACTAGGTGTTTGCTTCCTTGAACCACAAGAGCCAAAACTTGCAGAGGACTCTGCAAGAAAATGATATCAAAAGCAGCTCAATAGAACTCTTCAGATAGTTTTCTTAACCTGTGGTTCTTTTTGTTCTAAGAATAAGTCAGAACATAAACTGTTTTTCTGATACAGAACCTAATCAGATCAACATACAAAGCTAGATTGAAGGTAGTGTCTTTTTCGAGAATCAAGATAATATTTGCAAATGCCAAGGTGATTGTCAACTAAAATTCACATAGATAAAACAGATGCATATGCATTAAATAGAGGGAAAATCCATATACACATACAAACTCCCTTCGAAAATTCCTCAGGGCAAAAGGAAAAGATAGCACCTCTAGAAATATGAATATCAGAGAAAAGAATATTAAGTTTTTGATTTGGACCATAAATAAGCAACAAAATGTGCTTTAAGAGGCAGAACACACAACACAATAGCCTCAAGTGACCTCCAATCCTCAATCCAGAAACAAGTATTGGATCAACGCCCGTATTCTCAAACAAGCAAATAAACAGGTATAGGGGATTTCCATTTCCAAGACCGCATACACCACAAGAATGAAAGCTGCTATAGAATAATCAGAGATATGCAGCCCAAATCAGAGAAACAACAAAGGGTTCTAGGATACAAAACATGCAACAAGAAAACTCACCAAAAAATCACGAGAAACTAAAACGGGGAAAAGGATAACCACAGAACGGAGATCGAAACACACCTGATTGGAGCAAAACGCAAGCTCGCCGATACGGACGGCGATGGTCGAGATGCGTTCAGAGATGGTGGCCGCGTGAGCAACAGAGATGGTCGAGCACAATATTGCATTTGGGCTAGCCCCAGGGTACCCGACCCAAGCCCAACGTGAACAGAGTGGTTTTTAGAGGGCTGGGGCTGACAATTATACGGGCCTAAACTAATGGGCTTTTGACAGTGCTACTTGAAACTCATGTTTTCTCCCAATGGAACTTTTCTTTGGTTTATTTTATTGGTTTGTATTTCTTTGTAAGCTTTGCTTTTGAAGCTTGAAGGGGAAAGACGAAGCAACGAAGCGAGGACGACGGCTCTTGAAGGCGAAAAGAACCAAGACAAATTGTTTATTTCTTTTTTCTATTAATTTAATGCAATCTAAGAATTTGTTTGGCACGTCGGACAGAATAAGGATTAATAAAATAAAGACGAATAAGATAAAGATTAATAACATAAAAGCAAATATAATAAAATCTAATTAAATTTTAATAGGATAAAAATTGGTAAGAAAAGTCACTTTTTATTTATTATTATTATTATTATTTTATGATGATGATGATGATGATATTATTATTACTATTATTATTATTTTTTATCCATCACACTTTTATCAAGTCTAATCTCACTCCCATAAGTTAGATTAACTTATCCATCAAAATGATATAAAGAGTCTTTAATGAATTAACTTATTCAATCCAATGTGTGTGTCAAACACCAGATATAAATTAATAGTAAACTTGATAAATTTATCCAATTCAGCCTAATCCGACGTACTAAAATAGATTATTTTAAATTCACTTTTTAGTTGAAGTATCTAAACATAAATTAATTTTTATATAATTAATTATATAAAAAAATATTATTAAAATAAGTTTAATTTTTCTGTTTTCCCAAATACATACTAACAATAATTCTTTCTATCCATCTATTGTCTATTTATAAAAGTTATTCCACTAAAATTGCTATGGGGTGTTTTCATAAATTTTGATCCTTAATTTACTTTCATGAAAAATCAATGATATTGATATATATTGGTTTTTCAAATTAAATTTAATGATAGACACTAGAGAAACATGCTCATTTATAATAAAAAAACATAAAAAGGAAAATAATAATTTTTTTATATTGTATAATTGTCTTGAAGTTCATGACATTCTTGTGATTTGATTTTGATTTTTTTTTTGCAAACATTAATTTTTAAAAGCTAAGTATCACATAAAATAGCTCTCTTTAAAGATAATTTTATGGACTTCTCTGGAATAGTTGGACAGAATTCTCATTTAGATATTTATAAAAGAAAATATCCTATATAAAAATATCTAGCTTATAGAAACTTGAAGGTAAGATCATAGTGTATATATGAATAAATCTTTATCATCTATATTGAGCACATGGATTAGTATAAATAGACGTGGTCTCATTTGGCCAACCCAAAAGAAAAATTAGTATAAGATAGCTTGAATGCAATTTTTTTTTTCATGTGACTATAAAGTTAAATATATTTAAATATTCTTAAAAACACAATAAAATTGGGTCATTTGATTATTTAATTTTACACATTTTATCACTTTGCATTTTATGGGATCATAAGCATATTTCTATTAATTTCCACAAAAGGTATATTATATTACTTCATTATGCATTTCAAATCTTCAAGCCAACTTTCTAATATTATTTTTTTAAAACTATGTATTTCAAAAATAAAAAGTTTAAACTCAAGCCCTAGCATGAAAATATGCGGGATCTAAAAATCACAAAACCATGATTTTTTTTCTTCTCTTTTTGATAAATTCATAGTGTTATTTATTTATTGTCTATATCAGTCATGATTTTGATAGAAATATATCAGTCATGCTATATATAAAAAACAATTTCATAAGAAATATTAAAAGCAATATTATATTTTTGGAAAAATATCTTAATTGTTTAAAAGGGGAAAAAACATGTATTGGCAGGAGAATATAGAAAAGTTCTACCTATCCAGAAAGAAGAATATAGGAAAGCTTCTCTGTTGATAAAAGACTGGACCATCAATAATTAAAGAGATATTTTTTTTTCTTAAAATATATATCTTTTAAAAGGGTAAATTGTTTTTCTTTTTTTCTTTTTATTTTTGTCTTATTTTATTTTTTTCTTTAACCCACATGGTGCTAACCTAGTTACTATAGAGGGAGAGAGACATTCAATGCATCAAAGTCTTTAAAAGCTCCTCACAAGACACAAGCTCTTACGGCAAATAGAAAAAATATATATATAAAAAATAGTGGTGGATTTTCTTTTCTGATTCTCCGATGTTCTAAGATCGATTGTACCTTTGATTGTTGGAAAAATCTGGTTGGGTATGTCTCTCCATCGTGTAATAGCTCTGATGTTTGTTTGTTTGTTTTTTTTTTTGTTTTTTCAATGTTGGGGATCTTTTGCATATCATCAGTGTCTGCATATATGCCTGTGATATTGGGGGAACACGTTTTATTGTTTTTCTTTGATAAATTTTATGATCTGTGGGCGAGTTTGGAGTATTGGTATGTGTTTGAATTGATTTGGGTACTTCAATTTTTGTTCTTTTTTCAACTGGGTATATGCTGCTTGCTTTCAACGCTGTGATTGATTGCTAGATAGGTTTCTCTGAGTGGTGTCTTTTGTTTATTTGTTCACTCATGAGTCCTGATATTTTCAGGATTCACATCGGAGGGTTACAATACTGAGATTTTAGAGGTATTTAGATTTTCAGTTACTGAATACATAAACTGCATTGTAATCCAGTATTATTGTTTATTAATTTTAAAATTTCCGTTGCTGTGAACCGTTATAATCCAATGTTTTAAGGTTTCTCCGGAATATACCTCACCAATTTTGATTTTCACATTATTTTTTGATGAAACATTTTGTTTTTGGGAATTAGTAAAGTTTAAATGCTAGATACAGCTTGACCGGTGTATGCACAGTTTTAATTACTTCTTTATTTTGGCTTTTTTATTATTGGTTTGTAGGAAAAAAATGGCATCGTTGGTGGTTGCCAGTGGTAGCAGTCAAATGTGTCCTGATTCTCTCCAAGAGAAAGGGAGTAGGAATAAGAGAAAGTTCAGGGCTGATACACTGTTAGCAGAGCCAGATAAGATCATTACTTCACCTGAACATGAAAGTTATGAAATTTCTGCCGAAAAATTTGAATTAACATCAAGTCATGAACAAGCAACTGAAGTGTGTAGTGTTACTGAAGATGGGTTGAAGCTTGACCTTGGATTGTCTAGTCCAGTTTCATCTGAGGTTGGAGTTAGCCAATCTAAAGAGGATCTCGAGGCGGATGGATTCCATGATGCTGATTGGAATGATCTCACTGAAGCGCAGTTGGAAGAACTTGTTTTGAGCAACTTGGCCACTATTTTCAAGAGTGCGATAAAAAAAATTGTTGCGAGTGGCTACCCTGAAGAAGTTGCTTCAAAGGCCATCTTAAGGTCCGGAATATGTTATGGATGCAAAGATACCGTGTCTAATATAGTGGATAATACTTTAGCATTTCTTAGAAATGGTGAAGAGGTTGTTGATCCTTCACAAGAGCACTACTTTGATGATTTATTGCAGCTTGAGAAGTATATCTTGGCTGAATTGGTTTGTGTTCTTCGAGAGGTTAGGCCATTTTTTAGTAGCGGAGATGCAATGTGGTGCTTGTTAATTTGTGACATGAATGTATCACATGCTTGTGCAATGGACACTGACCCTTTAAGTAGTTCAGGTTGTGATGGCATTGTTGATGGCGGTTCTGCTGTCCAAACCGAATCACAATCAAAAGTAGATGCAAAAGTTCCTGAGTTGACTCTTCCAAGTCCTTGTAAATCAATTCTGTCAACTTCTCATAATTCTCAATCTGAGAAATCCCAGGTGCCACCTCCTGCAAACAATTTAAAGAATTCTCAAAGTCTTGGTGGACTCTCAAAGAAAGAAGGTGCCAATTGTGGATGTGATTCTGTTGTTAAATTATCTAGTAACACGGGAACATCTCCCTTGATGGAAGAAAAGTGTAGTAGTGTTAGAAAGGTCCCTTCCCCTCTTACCAAGAGGGATTACATTCTTCGACAGAAGTCATTCCATGTGGAAAAAAGTTATCGGACATATGGGTGTAAAGGGTCTTCAAGAGGAGGTAAGGCGAGTGGCTTGAGTAGTTTAATCTTTGAAAAAAAAGTAACGCAAACTACTACATTTAGCTTAAAGAGTGCATCCTTAAAGATAAGTAAGGCAATGGGAGTTGATGTGACTACTCAAGACAATCTTAATGTTAATTTCTCATCTAATGATTTGCCATCTACCCTCAATGCATTTAGCTTGGATTCTACTGATACTGTTTCTCAGTCAACCAATACTTTGTCTTCGGAACATGCAACAAATACTATACCCGCGGTGAGTATCCCAACTCCATTATCAGCTACAGATACTGACCTTTCTCTTTCATTGCCATCACAAAGCAAGTCTTCTACAAAACCTATGTGCTGCAATAATGGGTCAAGTAGTTGTGTGGGGATACCATGTGACAAGTCCCTAGGGCAATGGATACCACCGGATAGAAAGGATGAGATGATTTGGAAGCTTGTTCCGAGGATACGAGAGCTGCAAAATCAGCTTCAAGAATGGACTGAGTGGGCAAACCAGAAGATCATGCAGGCTGCTCGTCGGCTGAGTAAGGACAAGGCTGAGCTCAAGACACTAAGGCAAGAGAAAGATGAGGTTGAGCGTCTTAAAAAAGAGAAGCAATCTTTAGAGGAAAACACCATGAAGAAGCTTTCTGAGATGGAAAATGCATTGTGTAAAGCAAGTGGGCAGGTGGAACGAGCTAATGCTGCTGTCCGCAAGCTTGAGGTGGAGAATGCTATGCTGAGGCGAGAGATGGAGGTTGCTAAGTTACGTGCAGCAGAATCAGCCACAAGCTGTCAAGAGGTCTCAAGGAGGGAAAAGAAAACCCAAATGAAGTTTCAGATGTGGGAAAAACAGAAATCTTTGTTTCAGGAAGAGCTAATGAATGAAAAGCGCAGATTGGCACAGCTGCAACAGGATTTAGAGAAAGCTAAAGTGCAACAGGAGCAAGCCGAGGTATACCATTTTTATTCTTCCCAAGTGATTTTCTTTATGATTTCTATCTTGTTGGCGTCCACATGATATCTATACTCTAGTACACAGCTCAAGTCGTGGTTTGATCTAATGGTGTTATCAATATACAACACTGATCCCTGTGAAGTAAGTGAGTAGTTATCTGAAACTTGAAAACTCGTGCTCTTATTTTATTCCCAGGAGTTAAATGAAATAAAAATGGTTTGACATGACATGACATACTCTGGTATATTTTATTCATTTCTATGCATGGCTTAACCATTAACATTGTATAGGTAGTGCAGTATGTTAAATGGATCAAAATGATTTTACCTTTCTAAGGTATTAGTTAACGAGGTATTATAAGCTTTTTACTTTATGAAGAATAAAGAATGCGTTACATCCATCAAGGTATTAATTTTCATAATTCATATGATAAAATATTACTATGCTTGCAGAGAAACGGATCTATGGTAACTCCTGACAACTTTTTTTTTTTGGCCCCTTGCATCTAGTTTTTTTTTTTTTTTTCATTTGAATTTGAAGGTTCTATCTGCTTGTAACTGCTCTTTAGTAACAAAATCGATACCGTAAGCACGAAAATGTGAATGTTATTGCACTGAAGTATAAGGTAAGGGTGCAGATTTGTTGTACCACTTGTGATATTCAACAAATGCAACCATATTTTTTTTCTATAGGTGTTGAAATGAGTTTTGTTACTGGTTGTGTTCTCATTGTAAGTGAAAAAAATCGCAGGCTAGATGGCAGCAAGTAGCAAAGGCAAAAGAAGAACTTCTCCTTCAGGCCAAATCTATCAGAAAAGAAAAAGAGCAAATTGAAGCGTCTGCAAAATCCAAGGAGGATACGACCAAATCGAAAGCAGAAAGGAATCTTCAGAAGCACATCGATGATATCCAGAAACTTGAAAAAGAAATTGCAGAACTGAGACTAAAGACTGACTCTTTCAAAATTGCTGCAATGAGAAGTGGAATCGAGGGAAGCAGCTGTATGGACATGAAAAACGGTACTGCTCCGAGGGAACCCCACTCCACTCTTATCTCCGCACTAGTTACAAAATTAAGCGACTACTCTTTGACAGAGAGTGTGAAACGGGAAAGGGAGTGCGTGATGTGCCTTTCTGAGGAGATGTCTGTCGTGTTCCTACCGTGTGCTCATCAAGTCGTTTGCACAACATGCAACGAGCTGCACGAGAAACAGGGTATGCAAGACTGTCCTTCTTGCCGGAGCCCCATCCAAAGGCGTATTTCTGTTCGATATGCTCGTACTTAAGTTATTTGCTTGAGTGAGATGCTTATACTTAAGTTATTCCTGAGTGAGATGCTCATACTTAAGCTTGCATGAGATGCTCAAATAGTTTGTTTAATTGAGTTGAGAGTTTTGAATAATGTCCGTGAGACTCAATTCCAAAGAATACCGCATTCAAATATACATTTCGAGAGTTCAAATATACACTAGGTTTATTGAAGCTTGATTCTTCCGCTACTGACTAGTAACTTCCTCCTCGTTCTGTCCTAAACCATAATTTGGGATTGGAATGACTAATTGCAATCCAGATATTGAATTAATTTGTTTTGTTCTTGTTAGCTTTATACGCTTATTCTTTCCTTTGACCAAAGAAACTAAAAAAACCAAATGGGTCGGCAATTCTACCCTCCACTCAGCGAGCAACACAACACATGCGTTGTGGAAATAATGGAGGTGTGATTATTCGCATGATAAGATGCTTGTTTTACTTGGTTATATGGTTGCCATGGATGTGTATAGGTTTCATTGATATGCCGGACAAGTAAGAGTACATGCGTATTGAGACAAAGGAAAAGGCATGGATATGATTTTGATCTAATTTATTTATCATATAATTCAAGTTAAGTTTTTTTACATGAACTACCCTTTTTTTTAAAATCGAGGTATATGTGAACTAGTTTTGCCTCAGTAAACTAACTATTAAAAGAGCTAACTTTTCGAATTCTAAGTGATCACCAAACCCCTGGTGGTTGTTAATTTATGGAGTTGTTCTTCGGTTGAATGTTGAAGTTTGAGTTCTCTTGTTAAACTTTGAAAAACCAAATGTGTTAGTTTGAAGTGGATATGATGACATAACCAAAGAAAACTCATTAGGTGTATCGTGAATGTTACAATTGTAGAGTGTATTATTAACTACTAAACCAGTTAAACTATGATTTTTGTTTCTCTCTTTAGATCTTCTTGTCTAACTGTCTCTCACTCTCCTCTACCTATATTATTTGACTTCCTCTTGTTCTGTGAAAAGGAATCTAAGCTTCCTCGATTTTCCTTTGGTGGGGCAGAGTAACTAAAATCCAAATGATGTTGTAGCATAAATTGCATAATGCATATATATTAGTAGACTAAATAAAGTTTTAGTTGGTTAAAAAAGTGTAAGTGGGATCTAATGTTTATATATAGTAGCTCAAACCAGAATAAGTGGGATGTATGACTTTATTTTTCAAAAAAAATTGGACCCAAATAAGAGTCATTACAACTAACTTATCATAGCTTTCTATAATACATTCGAGGAAGCAAGATCCAAACTCTCAACATACCATTAAAAAAAATATAAATCCGAATCAGCCTATGCAATGGATGTTACTAGTCAGAAATGACTGCAAATCACGGGATGCAAGACTCAACAGTCTCACACCAAAAAAGCTGATTAAGAAATCCATTAGTCGACCCTACTTAAAAATCATTGCTATTTTACTTAGATTTTTAAAAAAAATAATCATAGGGTCATTATTAACAATAATGTTACTTATCTAGAATTTATGACGGAATTTGATGTGTGAGGAAGAGATGTCAAGATCACAATTATGACAACCTCTTGAAACAAAAGAAAAAGTATTTGCTCTGTACAGAAGATAACATGTCAAGTAGTAATAATTTTTTTCACTTGCTCAATGAGGATACAAGAACTTGTACATTTTTCACTTCTATTATTAACATAGCCACTGGACTTTTTGTTTTGCCACTGTCATGAATTGGTAGCAGTTGGCCTTTGTTTTCTTGTGTTGGGGAAAAGAAGCTCAACAACATGACACCATTGTCAACTCTTCTGACTCTATTCTATATCACCCTCCATGGAGTAGTTAGAACCTACTTCTGTCCTCTTTAATCCTTCCATATATTCATCTCTTTTTGTTATGACATGCCACAAATCATGGTCTTAAAAGAAAGCATGACCATGAACTTCTCATGAGATCTAAAAAAAAACACACAACATTCTTCTTTTTTTTCTCAATATGCTGAGAGTCATAAGAAGAAAACTAGGCCTCATTTGTTCAAGGATATGGTGGATACTATGGAAGCGCCCTAGGTCCAAAGTTGTTATCAAAAGGTTCAGAAAATTGAGATGTAAGAAAGCCTCAGTTAACTCAAATAATGTTCAATTGGTTGAATCAGATTCGGGAAGGCCTATAAGGGTTGCTACATTCAATGTTGCAATGTTCTCACTTGCCCCTGCTGTCTCAGAAGTTGATGATTGGTTCAACAAGAAGAGTTCCAAAAGGGTTGATTTCCCAAAGAGTATACTAAAACAATCACCATTGCATCATCATGCATCTATGAGCAATGCTAGATCGAATTTGAAAGTTTCTATCAATCTTCCTGATAATGAGATTTCATTGGCAAACAGTAGATTGTTGCTTGCTTCGTCCGGAGGCGCGATTGTTGGCAATGTCTCTGGAAGGAGCCAGGTTCCGGCGAGGTCTCCGGTGTGCTTTCCATTTCTCATGAATTATTGTGATGAGGGGAATGAGAAGTTCACAACAAGTAGCAGGAGTATTTTGGAAGTTCTGAGAGAGGTTGATGCTGATGTGGTATCACTGCAGGATGTGAAGGCTGAGGAAGAGAAAGGGATGAAGCCCCTTTCTGATCTTGCAGGTGCCTTGGGGATGAAGTATGTGTTTGCTGAGAGCTGGGCCCCAGAATATGGAAATGCCATCTTGTCCAAATGGCCTATTAAGAGGTGGAGAGTTCAGAAGATTGCTGACGATGATGATTTCAGGTACTTTTGTTTTTTTTTCCTTCCCAATCATTCATTGAGAAATTAGTTCAATTTCCGTGTACTGACAAAAGATATTCTTGTGTTGTTCTGGAGTGCGATGTTAGATGTAATCTAGATCACACAATAAATGACATTTCAGTAATAAGCGGTGGGTTATGGAGCGTCATGCTAGACACTGAAATGTCATTCATTATGTGGCCTAAGGTACATCCAGCACGACATTCCAGGGAAGATTTGATTTCCACTGATAGTATAAAACAATTTACATTTTCATCTAATCAAATTCCCTTATATGCATAACTTTTGAAGTAGTAGGTGAGACAATCGTACGTGTTACATGATGTGCCAAGATTTGATTGGATAGCGGTATAAATCGGTGTATAAAAATTAAACTCTTGAGAAATTGCCCCTTTGTGACTAGGAAATGCATATGACAGTTGCTTGGTGTGATGCAGGAACGTCTTGAAGGCCACAATTGATGTGCCATGGGCAGGAGAGATAAATTTTCACTCTACACAACTTGATCATTTGGATGAGCATTGGAGAATGAAGCAGGTTAATGCAATAATCCGTTCCAATGACCCTCCCCACATCTTGGCTGGAGGTCTCAATTCTCTGAATGGAGCAGATTACTCATCAGAGAGATGGACAGACATTGTGAAGGTAGCGCATTGTCACAACTATTTAGGTGTATTTGGTTTATAGTTTGCAAATTATGGTCTATTTGCGAAGTACTTATTTTTTCACTCCCGCCTAAGTTATAGTGTAGACTAAAAACCATGTTGGAATGTAACTAAATGTAATTTTGACAAGAGTAATGTCATGCCACTAGAACTTTTTGCCAAGAGATTATGAACAGAAAATAAGAATGATGATTGGATAGAATAAAGTGGTATGACCCTCCTACTCATCTAATGATCAACATACATGTCACATAGTTTTAAGAAATAAATTTGGGCTATAAGCATTTAATTTTCATTTTGACAAACATGTTGAAAATTGATTAAAATTCATTTCGCCAAAACATGGTTTAAGGCTTTATCGGGGCCTAATCGCGGAACCAAACATGCCCTGACATTAAAATTCAGTTACTTTTCCCTCGCATAGGGCTCTAATTCTTTGTTTTTGTTATAGTATTATGAGAAACTAGGAAAGCCTAGGCCAAAGACAGAAGTGATGAACTTCATGAAATCAAAGGACTATGCTGATGCAAGGGACTATGCAGGGGAATGTGAGCCAATTGTCATCATTGCCAAAGGCCAAAGTAACCTTTACTTTATCCAATTTCTTCTCTAATAAACTGAATTTATCTCAGGATTCTGATTATTCCAAATATTTTAATTAATGTGAAATGCTTCAAAATAGACGTGCAGGGGACATGCAAGTATGGAACAAGGGTGGATTACATTTTGGCCTCACCAAATTCACCTTACAAATTTGTGCCAGGGTCATACTCAGTAATTTCTTCTAAAGGAACTTCTGATCACCACATAGTGAAGGTAGACATAGTGAAAGTAAATGCTTCTGCTCAGAGAAATGTAATAAGGCAATGCAGGAAGCTGAAGAAGAAGGTTGTGAGAATAACACCACCATGTTCTGCAACAGGTGTTTGGGAATCAACCCCTCCTCCCAAACTACTTGTTTCATAGAATATGAATATTGCCCTTATCCTCATTCTTGTACCTTGCTTGGTGCTACATATAATTTTATATTAAAACAATAGTTATGTTTAATTTTGGTCATGTAACAAGATATTCTGGTATTTGTAATTCAAACCAATATATGCCATGAGTATATTTGAGAGATGTAGTATATATGATATGCGATGAATGTCAAGATGATGCATGTAACACCTTAGGATTATATAAATTTGACGGTGATATTTTTTAATTAAGAAGAGTGGGAGATACCTTCGCATTTGTGATAGTGCGGTGTCGTAAGAAGGACTTGTAGTATTGTTTCACTAGATATCATACCTAGTCCCACATCGAATAGCAAGCAACAAATGAGCCTCTGCCTTGGCGTTATAAAAACTCAACTGTAGCCTTCACAAGCCACGCAGTTGCGCAATGGTCACGGAACGAACTATTCTTTCGCATTTTACGTCGCACCAATTTTTATAAGGGCTTCTTTTCTAATTTTAAAAAATATTCTTTTACTTAATTATTACCTTTTTTTTGTAATTATATTATTAAAAATATTATTTTAATTATAATTATGTCAATTAAAATTAAAATAATTAACTATACAAATTTAGAGATTATTATTCATAGAGATGTGATATTTAGGCTAAATTTTAACCATTAAATTATATTTGTCTAGTTAAGATTAAATATATTTGTATAATTAAAAACAAAAATGCTTCATGGCGAAAATAGTAGTTAACGATCCATCTAAATGGCGAAAATTAAAACTTATTCAAAAAATTTATCAAAAATTATTTTTTAATAAAAAAATTTATCAAGGGTAATACATAATTTGTAATTTATGAGAAAATAAAAACATATTTAACCCAACTTAAAATAATAATTTGAGAAGCACAACAATACTTTGTGTCGGTCAAGAACCACTATTAAGTTTTAATTAAATTGTGTTGGGCTCTTCTATTTCTTAAAACACCAAAATTGCTGCGACTAAGAAGTAGTCAGATGTTTAACATTTTAAACTTCAAAATAAATCATAATGGTTAAAATACAAAGAAATACTAATACAGACAGGAAGAACCGAATGATTTTATTATTTAGCCCCCACTTTGGATCTAATTGTGCATCATCGGTTAATTATTCCTTGTGATTTTTCCAAGGTTCTGGAGCTGTGTGTTTCAACGATGCACGGAATGATACAAGGAGTTTGGAAACGTTGTCGTCGACCTCTATATCCAATTCCCTTCAACTCCTCACCCACCACTTCACTCTTTCACAGTTCCGCAGAGAAGGAAGAATCCGCAGTTCATATTTCGCACCCTTTGCCCGAATGGGTCGACCTGATGGAGTGCTTGCTCAAGCGAGGGTATTTTGATGGTGGTGCGGAGGGGAACCCATTTCCAAATGGTGAACTGAAAATGGGTCCAAAAGAATCCAATCTTATTAGGACTGCGTGCCTGAATTACGGTAGAGACCGATTTGATCTTTTAAGGTAAGAAAATTCTTGTTTCATTCAGTTTGCAAAGATGGTTTGGCTGTGATGTCTGGAATTTTAGTGTACGTAGGCAAGGTGTTTGAGTTTATGTCTCTGACAGTTCAATGGGAGCTTGAATTAACAAGTCACTAGGAATTCTGTGACAGACTGAAGGAACTGAAATGAATTAGTAAATATATCATTACTGAATTTCATAAATTAATCCAACCACCACGAAGGTACCTGATTTTTTCAATTAAAATAGAACTGGAGAGGCGCAAAAGTTCTAGAGATGAAGAATACAGCCTGGAGACAAGAGGAAGATGTTGAGAAAGATAGAGACTTAAATCTTAGTGTTCTCCTGAACTCTTTCTTCGGTTCTGCTGTTGTTTGAATATCACTTGTAACATACTGATCTGAGTCAGCACTGCTGATCATGCCATATACCTAAATAAATTATCTTAGGTAGGGGCAAGCATCTGGGCCCAGTGGTGGAATAGGTGGGCTGAGGGAGGATTGAACCTCTACACCTAAGTCATTAAAACTTTGGCTGGTGCCAATTGAGTGAAAAATCTTGTTGGCTTCAAGTTATTATATTTTTAGTTGATTGACTGTTACAAGTTCTGCAACATTTAGTTCAGAATTGACTTGTATATTAGTGTGTTAGGGAGGAAAACTGTAGTTGTTCAAGAGGATGTTTGGATAGACCCTAATATAATCTAGAGAAATTCCTGAATAATAGACGAAGATTGTATTAACATAAAAGATAAATAAGAAAATAAGGATTGGTAGCTTTGCAAGAGGCCACCACTCTCCCACAGTGACCCAACCCTAAATAGTTTTCTCTTTTCTAATTTATCAAAATGCCCCTAATCCTTAATTCTAATCCTAATCCCTATCCTTTGACCGTCCTCACTAACAACCTAATAGCTAAATTATGACTGGCCATGACACTTTCCTCTTTCAAAGTACAAAGAGATGGGTGAAGTAAGGATTGGAATGGATGTAGATATTAGTTATCACCTCTTGCTGAGAACTGCATCATATACCTATCTTTTGCCTTTTGAATTCGTTGCTTTTTCTATGAAAAACAATAATCAGCACTTGAGAATATATTGATGATTGGAACGCTTCCGAAGTTTAAACAACATCTTAATGGACATGAATCTAACGTGTTTCAGATCTTTTTCTATTCCATTTTTCTTGGCATGACCATATTTTAAACAATGATGTGATATCTAATAAAGAAAAGTTCAAAAAAGGAGTCGCAGCAGCAAGCCTTATTTTCAAATGATTAATACTATTATGAGAATAAGAGATATTTTGTTAACCATGCTAGCTCATATAGAGACTGGAATACTATATTAGATGGCATAGTAGTTGAATATGAAGTTCATACTTCCAGTCATAAGCTAAAGGGTGTAACTTGTTAGAAAAAAGAGGGCTTAATATTTTGTAAAACCATATATAGTGTGGATTTCAGGATTAATGTGATTTTCTTGCTATTGGATTTAGGTTATTGAAGTTTTATCTTCTTTGTAATTTAATGATATTCTAGATGGAAATAATAATTTATGGCAATTTTTTAAAAAATTCCATCTTCTTGAGAGGTACATAATATGTACTGAAGTTATTTTTCAAATGACTTTGCTTTCAGACTCTTGTCTAGAAAAGATATAGGAGTTACTGTTGCATTTGGATGTCCTAGCTTAGATAGGAAAGTGATCAACTCTGGAAAGCGTCTGAGAGCACATGCGGGCATTGATGAGGGAAATGTAAGCCATGACCAAGTTTGTACTATCATTTACTTTTCAAATTCAGTTTTTTTACTTTTTTATTTTTGGAAGGATGTCTTATCCTCTTTTCCTCTCTTCCAAAAAAATCTCTTTAGCTATAAAAAGTTTTTACATTGCAATTTCTTAACTAGAAACTGCATGGTCTGGTGCTCTGACCAGGTTTGTAGCTCCTGCAATTTGAGGGGAGACTGTGAGAGGGCATTTGTGAAGGCACGCGAAGATGAAGGTGGAAGAACAGTTGATGTTATGCGCATTATTTTGACTTATGGGCTTGACCCCATTATTGGTTCAGTGGATAACAAACCATGTCTAAATAAAAAGGTCAAAGAATCTGTAAGAAGTCTGCTAAAAGAAGTAGTAGAGCACAGCACAGGTGAGGATAATTCTTATGTTCCAGACACCACAGAGGTTGTGGTTGAGCAAGTCCATCCCAACTTGCAACACAAGGGAAAAATAGATGTTCCAATGAAGCAAGGCGACTGGCTTTGCGTAAAGTAGCTTACTTCCCATCCAATAATTATGTATTGTAATAAATCTTGCACTTTCTCCTGCTCTTGTTTGAGTTTTCATTTTTAAACTTTGCTTGGCTAGATGCAATTTCCTCAACTTTGCCAGAAATATCAAGTGCTTGCGCTGTGACAGCTTATGTGAGGAAAGAATCAAGCAATTGCAGGAGGATAACAATCACCTCCCATTAAAGAAGGGAGACTGGATATGCAACAAGTAATGGTTGTTCATAAAACTTGGCTTTATGTCACTAGTAGTATTTAATTTCTAATTAAGACCATTAACTTGTTTTCTGCAGATGCAACTTCCTAAATTTTGCAAAGAATACAAGATGTTTGCAATGCAAAGAGAAGCCTCCCAAGCGGCACCTTAATCCAGGGGAATGGGAATGTGACTCGTAAGTTATATATATTTGATTAAAATGTTGTGATAAAGGACCACGGTCTGAACCCTTTTTCCTATTACTTGATTTTGAAGTAATTGGAATCTTGTTCCTGTAGGTGTAACTACATCAATTTCAGAAGAAACATGGTGTGTCTCAAATGTGATCATAGACGACCTAGGGCATCTTCTCTTCAACCTGAACGAGAAGATAAAGACCATTGTAAGAATATCAAATTCACTCTTGTGGAAAATCAGGTTGGTTGTAGTGACAATTCATCAATGGTGTCAGAAAGAAAGATTAGGATCAGAGGTTCACGCTCGTGGAGATTTGTAGAGGATAGAATTGAAAATCATAAGTGCTTAAATACATCAAATGGTCCTTCTGAATTTATAAATTTTCCTATTGCTGGAGTTAAGACCGACTTGTCTGAGGCACAGAGAAGAGAAGCATGTAAGAATGTGTTGCCAAATCAGAGTGAAACTGATGATGACTTGTGGTCTGCTGATAATCTAAGCACTGATGATGAAGACATGGCCGAATGGTTTGGAAGTGGTAAGAAGAAGTAGATTCGGATAGTGTGACCTTGATCATACCTTTTGATATCTATTTTTTCTTATATACATTTTGATATTAATAGATATTTAAATTGTAATACTCCCTTTTGAGGCAACAGCTTTGCCATCTGTGCCAGGCCTCGGCTGCAATGAGGTGCTTTGGAATGGTGTGTGTAGGGGTGTCAAACGGGCTGGTCGGGCCAAATTTATGCCAATTTTTAGCATCTAGCTCGTTTATGGTCGGTTCGCGGTCCTAATTGGGCTAGCCCACTGGTCCGTTGATTTTTTTTTAAAAATTAAAATTTTGGTCTATTTTTTATGATTTAAATACAAAGTTGTGAATAAGTATGCTCGATCATTTTTAACTATTTTTTATTGTCTATCTATTAATTAATTACAAAGAAATAGTTTAAATGGTTGATTGCGATATTATATTATTTTTTTTGTTCCTTCAACTATCTTGTTAGAAAGATATCAAATGCTTTCAAATGTTATTTGAAATCGATTCATGAATTAATACAACTTTCATTAATTAAATGACGGCATATAACATTAATGTGAGTACTGTTATGTTATTGATCAAAAATATAATTGGAACTCTTTCTCGTAGATTAATCAATAATAAACAAGGTTTGAAAGTATATATCAACTTGTAGGGCGTATGCACTTATTGAAGGAATAGAATGCAAAATTTATTAAGATCTATGTAATAGCACTTCAGTTGTATAGCAATATAAATATAATTAAGTAGTTAAGTATAATAAATAGTTAAACATGCTTAATTATAAGTAAACTCTTAAACTCCAAAATAAAATTTAGAATTCAAAATGAAACTTTTAAAAAATTGACTTTTTTTTTTATAAATAAAAACAAAAATTCACGGGCTCACGGGCTAGCCCGTGGGCCAGACTTAAACGGGCCGAGCTAATTTTTTTTCAAATTTTCACAGGTCAATTTTTTGCATATAAAACTCGTTCATTTAACTGGATAAACAGACCGAGTCCACGGGCCGAGCTCATTTTGATAGCCCTAGGTGTGTGAGTAGGGGTGGTTAGGTGGGTGCGATGAACACTGAGATACTTCATCATAAAATACAAATATGGGTTTATATTTAGTTTTATTATTGCAATGAGGTGCTTTGGAATGGTGTTTGAGTGGGGGTTGGTTAGGTGGGTGTGATGAACACTGAGTTACTTCGTCATAAAATACAAATACGGTTTATATTTAATTTTATTATTGCACATAAGAAAGTACAAGTCTAGACCCAAAGAAACAATTTATTTCGGTTAGGAGACAAAAATAAAAAACTTTTAGAACCTCCTTTATATATAATATAGAATTATAGATACGGATGCTCTCGAGTAAAGTTAGCTTGAATTAGATGTGAGGGCCGAAGCCCAGAAGTGAAACTAGACAAATCTAGAAGAAAAGCGGGGCATAGCAAACCCATTTTATCCTTATTAAGGTATAGTCTTATTTCAATTTTGTATATATTCGAACTTTGAATGTGATGAAAAGATTAAAAGAAATCATTAATCACTTTTATTTATACTGTTTAACAGGTTTCGTATTATTCTATATTATTAATGTGACCAAAGGTATAACCAAAAAATATTTTTCCATTTTTATATTTCGTTAATCTTTTTTCCATGAGTTTTATAATTTAATAATTTAACCAAAATAATTTTTATTTTATAATTATTACATTTTAAAAAAAAATTCCGTACATCGCACATGCACAAAGCACTAACTATATAAATATAAAGATTTGAATAAAAATGGGAGATAGCTAGATATAGCGCTTCATTAAAGAAAAAATAGTAATAAAAAAATCAAATATAAATACAACTATAAGACATGTTGCAAATGCCATTCAAATTGAAAAGGAACAAGAATTAAAAGTACTTCAAGCGAGTAATCCTAAATAATTCTTTTGTTACTAGAATTTTGCCAAAAACATATATTTTATTTAATAAGAGTATTTCTTACCCTCTCATAAGAGTTAAAATCCTAATCAATAATAATTTTTAAACTAAATACTTTTAACAAAATTTCCTAACGAGTGAGAGCAAAATTGATTCTAAATTGCAACCTAAAAATTTATCGATAAAATCTATATTTGTAATATGGGTCTTCAACTTCGTTGTGAATCAAAAATCTTCCGGAGGAGGAAGGTTAAGGTCCCATGGATGAAGGTTAAGGTCAAAGCGGTTAGCTGCATTTGGAGGGGGTGCCGTCGCCGCCACATTTGGAGGGGTCTCAACATTTTGAGGGAGTTCTTGTTGTGGGTGCCTCTTTCTCATATGGACATTTAAACCATGTTGAGAAAGTGCGCGTGTATCACATAGATTACATTGAAACTGAGGCCCTTGACGAACGTGCACAGTGTGCATCAATGCAATATGAACATTTAAACCATGTAACGTAGCGGTGCGTTTATCACATTGATTACAGTGATACCTAAACTGGTCCTCGGGTGCTTGGCGTGCGGACATTTGGGTAAGGCAATGAAAATGAGAAAATGAAATTATGAGATGACTTAGGAATGATTTAGACATGGGTGTGTGTGTGTGTGTATATATAGTTTAGAGAAAGTGAATAAAATAATTTGTATAAAGAAATGGATCAATAAATCTAAAATAATAACTATCAATCTATCGATATAGTAAAATTGACTATGGCTATCATTTATTACTTAGTTATTTATTTGTTTCATAAAAAAAATTTCATGATTAGAAGAAATTAAAAATATTATTATGCTTAGAATCTTTTGAATAACTATTGGGATAACTAAAAATATGGAATTTTATCATCTATCAAAGCAATCACCATCTAAATTAATTAGGCATTTAGTTTAATGGTATGATTATCGTTTTGGGTTTGAAAGGTCCCATGTTTAATTCTAGGAATGATCATGTTTATTTTAGTAATTACAATGTTAATCTACTATAACATTAATGTATATAAAATTGGTAACTTCTTTAAGAAAAAAGATAACTGCACATATTTTATTTTGAGACAGAATCAATTTACTACTTGTTTACCATTAGATGATATTTTAATAAGATTTATATCTATTAAAATTCGTAAATAAATGATAAGTTGACACGGTGTTTTAAGATAAATGAATACAAATAACACCCATGACTGAAAGATAAGCATAAGTTGTTATTCTCATTGTCTCTAGTATGCTCCAATATGCCAGCTACTCTCGTTCTCAATTTATTCCTTTTATGCGTCTTGGATTTTAAACTCATTCTTGTTGGGATCCACTATATGATTACATGGTAAAAGGAAGCTGAAATGTGAACCCAAAAATAAAAAAGAAAATTGAAGTAATTATTATTGGTGAAAGATAAGAAGCACAGCGCAACCATGCACCTTTCATTCAGCTATGTTAAACGTTGAAAACTTGATAGTATAAAAATGTAAGAGCGAGACAAGGCCCACCGTATCTGTCAATGACTGACTGTCTTGTATTCTTTTCTATCATCATCCAATTGAGCAATAACACTACACAGCCACAGAGAACTATCAATTTATTTGATACAAAACATTGGTGATTGTTAGATGAAAGAGTGGTGCAACTCACTTATTCATTCAGAAGTGTATGACATCATTCTAACAAACTTTTTTTTTTTTTTACTCCGCAACATTTTTCTTTCCAGTTTGCCTCAGAGAATTCGCAAAGAATCTTTTCAATTTTCACAAACTTTGTTTGAAGTAATCCGTGTTCTTTACATGGTTGAACGTTGAAGGTTATCAATTATATTAAGTTGATCTTAGACCCAGCCCAAAAATTAAGAGTTTGTAAGTGGAAGTTTGAATGCCTGCAATTCTTGTGGTTTGTAGGCTCAGTTGATTCTAGAAAACTATAATCCCAAGAAACACTGCACATAACCAAGCATAATACAAATTTTTCCACTATATACCCAACAGAAATTCCTGATATACCATGTGCACTTAATCTGACAAGCAATAACCGAAAGCATGTGACCTCTTTTGTCCATAAAAGATCTTTAGAATATACATATATACAATCTAAAAGAAAAGTGAGAGATTCCCAGCTCTGCCCAAAAAAAAGTACTAACTCCATCCAAAATGCCATCAATCAAAAGATTTAGACCTCCAATGCTTGCTATCTTCTGAGTTGCAAGGTATTCAGCCTCTATGGTTTGGTTCCAAAAGTAATGTAGTCTCGCCAGTAATGTTGTCACCACATATGGATCCATGCTTCCAAGTAACCTATCATCCAAAAAGTTAAGACTAATAAGCTACTAAAAATTTGAACTAGCAACTTGTTTCAAGCACAAAACAATAAAGAAGTCAGATGATGCTTATAAATTGCAAGTCTCCAATTATGCAAAAGGAACAAGTCTAATGTTTGTACTACTCATTCATTCAACTAGACCTACTTAAACAGAGGCCATACAATTATTGTTGGCAACTTACCTTCGCCATTCTTCTCTGTGACTCTTCCCACACAGATTGAGCAACCACGGTTAGTTAGCAATGTTGTTAAGAGACATTTTATGGAGCAAATTCCAAATACAGAAAACTATACCATTAACCATCGCATGCAACATATGATTGCGAACACGGCAACAAAAACGAAGAACATAAAGTTTAGTAGGTGGAGAGCAGGCATACCAAAGCATTCTAATATTTAGCACGGTGATATCAAACTCTCCTCATAGACCTCTGCAATCATAGGACCTTTTAACTGTTGAACACCATGAGTCTTGAAGGCGCCGCTTTTGGAATTGTAAACAACCAACTTAAACTCGTTCTCCAACAGTATCTCCTCGCCATCTTCAGAAATACAAAGTGCGCTCGCATAGTAGGAATGAGCCCTATGGTAGCGATGATACTCAAGGAAATCGCTCATGTAAGGAACCCTGAACACTTTAGTCCAAGACTCTTTATTTCCATATTCCTTCATGATCCAAACATCCAAATCTGTGTAATCATGAAGAAGGATGCACAGGCAGCCCCTCAACACACCGGAGGTCAAGGTGAGCTCAGCGTCATCCAAACAATCTGGAAGCAACAATCGCCGATATGTCTCCGTTCTCATATTAAGAGAAACAATAAACCATGAACAATGTGTAACATCATCATCCTCAGAAAGGAAATTAAGCGCGCCGCTCACGAATTTCCCTGAACCATCCACAGGGTAACAAGAAGGGAAACACTGAATCTGCCTCCAGCAGTCAGTGCCCAAATCATGAACCTTCACATCAGTTTCAAGTATGTAATTATCGCCAACATCGCGGCGATAGGTAACAACCGATACCATCTTGTAACGGTCACTGAAATCATCAAACCCTAAACCATATATACTGAAATTTTCTTGACAGTGGGGTTTCAAAGGGGGCAAATTCTTGAACTTACCGGTGCAGGGGTTCAACAAAACGGGGAACATTGGGTCGGTGGCGAGGCAGAGCATGCCGTGGCAAGAACCGGCGACCATGCTGAAGCACCTGTCTCCGTCGGCAGGGCAGTCGCGGCGGGTGGGGCGGGCGGCGGAGCTGTGGAGCACGGAAGGGAGAGAGTAGTCTCTGATGAGGGACTCGCATGGCGGGAGCTTCAAGGTCATGATGATGAGGTGGTGGCGGGTCAGGCGGGTCGGGTCGGATGACGCGCGAAATTGCTGCTTGGCGAAGTGGGGATCGGAGATTAGGGTGTTCCACGACTTGCATATGCACTTCAATCGGAGGAGGAACTTCAGAGGGAGCTTCGAGAGGATTCTGGCGATGAGGTCAATGGGAATGTGTGGCTGGTGGAGGTGGTGGTCGGCGGAGGAGGGTGAAGTTAGGGTTGGTCGGAGTTTTTGCGTTGGGTTGGTGTTGGCGGTGGTTGTTTCCTCCTCCGTGAGTGGCTGAGACGAAGCGTCGTTGCGTTTGGAGAACCTGTCACGGTGGCCGCCATCAACTGCCGCCATTTGCGATGGCGGCGGTGGGTGTGGACTGTGCAGGTTGACGAAGGGGTTGTTTTCTCTTTACATTTTCAAGCAGTGGTGAGAGGTTCTTTAATCATGTGACATGATTTGATTAATTGAGAAAAAAGAGTTTAACGGAAGGGTTAATTATGTTTTTGGTCTCTGTAAAATTGAAAGTTTGGTTTTAGTT
>QANU01092089.1:1092988-1258287 GCA_003254905.1 Nissolia schottii | reverse complement strand
GTCAGCCCAGTCAACCCTCACTCCACCCCAGGGACTAAAACCTAATTTTACAATTTTACAGGGACTAAAACTTTTATGCAGGGACTAAAACTAAACTTTCAAATTTTGCAGAGACCAAAAACATAATTAATCCTAATTGGAATGTATTTATGTTAACTATCATTTTTTTAAAATCGTTTTCATATGTGTAAATAAAAGTAGAGATAAACTTTTAACTTAGTCTCTAAATTTCAATTTTGATCACTTATAAATTGGTCTTGTTAGTCCTAATATTAGTTTTTTATGACGTAAGCACTTTAATTACTAGGTTACCAGTGATATTATTATATAATTTTTTTTATATATTATATATATTTTATACTTGAGGTATTTTAATAAATTATTCAAAAAATTCAACTTTTGTCAAGTAAGGTGGCATTTAGTATAAGATAATCTATCGTAATCTCTTTTAAATTACTTGATAATTCATGTTTAATGCGACATAATTGTGAATTTCAAGTAATTTACATTGTCTTCAAAGTGATAATGTAAATTACTTCGTGTATTACCACTACAAGTAATCCTAAATAATAATAATAATAAAAATAGTAATAATAATAAAAAATAATAATAAGTAATGTATATTACATTATAATATTTTTTATATATCAAACAAGATAATGTAATTCTCAATTGCATCACATGTGCATAACAAACCCAATAATATGTAATATACTAGCAATTTAACAAGTGGTAATAATTCAAATTACCTAGTAATCTTTGAGATAATGTACCAAATGCCCCCCAAAAGTTAAACTCAGTATATCAAGCTATGCACACATGTCTTTCAATTAAGCTGTGAATCATATATATATATATATGTAATTTATTTAGTTAGGAAAAAATCATATACATCTTTTATACATTATATGTTTTTCCTATTTGAATATGATTTTTTTTTGACGAAATAAAACTTTTCATCAACTATACTTTATTAGAGTTATTTTAAATTGAAAGACAATTGCTTGCTTAGTTTAATGTATTGAATTTAACTTTCTATGACAAATGTTAGATTTTATGAGTCATTTAGTAGTAATACTGTTCAAGTATTATATTATATTGTATTGTATTATATATATATATATATATATATATATATATATATATATATATATATGCAACACTATATAACATTCACACTAGTAATTTAGTGGTCAAATTGTCAGTCTCGCACATGGAAGGATGCCCACTTGACGGTTAACATGTCACATCCCTCCATTAACCGTCACGTCAACAATCACCATTGGTCAAGTAGACGGAAGGGTTAACATGGCCGATTTTTTTAATTGAGAATAACAAAATTGGCCGAAAAAATTTGGAAATGACTAAGTTGACACAAAATCAAAATTAAGAGAGACTAAACTGAGGTTCATGTGTCTCACACATAGAATGATACCTACGTGGAAAGAGTGACATGACACTTAATGTGTCACATCGCTCTGTTAACCGCTATGTCAGTAGCTATTGTTAGTCAAGTGTATGAAAAGACTAACAAGACCGATTTTTTGAATTGAAAGAAACAAAATTGGCCAAAAACAATTGGGAGGAACTAAGTTGAAGGTTTATCCAAAATACTTATACATTACTTGCCACTACTTTGTCACTCATGCATGCTTTTCTTCTTCTTTTCTTGATTTTTTTTTTTGTTCTCTTCTCTCCTCAAACTCCTCATTCATTTTCATTTCCTGCCTTTTTTCCCTCTCTTCTCCCATGACTCTTCCTTCTTTTACTTTTTCTTCTTCGTTTTATTTTTCATTTATTGCAGGCGCTCTTTTCTTTCATTTTTTCAATTTTTCTTGTTCATTTTTTTTCATTTATCAGATACATTATGTTGGTATAAATTTTCTTCATTTTTTCTTGTTTTTTTCCTTCTTCACAAGACATTATCGATATCAGAGTTTTCATTTTTGTTTTCGTCAATTATTTTGTTTCTAGTTGTAAAGTTTGTGTCGATGTGAAAAAAAGTTTGTGCATAGTTGTCCAAAAGTTTGTATATGTGAGCATCAAAGTTTTTCTTTTTCGTCATCGTTTTTGTTTTTGTGTGCGTCATAATATTCGCTTTATATTGTTAAAAAGTTTGTGGATGTCTAAAGAAAAGTTTGTACATTATTGTTCAAAAGTTTGTACATGTGAGTATAAACTTTTTTTTATTTGTCATTTTTGTTTCATTTTCGTCTTATTATTTATTTCAGGTTGTTGACAAGTTTGTACACGTCAGTTCGAAAGTTTGTGCATGATAACTAGTGAGTTCACATGCTTAGAGTGTGAGTGAGGAGCATGAGAGGGTGTGACAATTACTTTTCGCTATTTAATGCGCCACAGATCTGATTTGATTTGATTCCATATGTAAAAAATGGTTGTGCATGTGTGTAAAATATGTTTGTGCATGTGTAGGCAAAAGTTTGTGCACCCAGTGTCACGGTGTATACCATACATGCACCATAAGATGGTTGCACGGTGGCAGCAAAACGGTGTATCTCTAGAATTACCGTATATAATTTTGTGAGAGACTAAGCTATTTTCACTTGTGATTTGATTAAATAGCAATGGAACTCTTAATTTTTACCTCAATGTATGTTTGTTTACTTATTTATTGTTAACAATAATAATTTAGTAGCAGTTTAACTCTTTTTTTTTTTTTGGCAACATATTACAGTTTGAAAGTGTGATTCAAAGAATTGAATGAAGGACGGGGAAAATCTTTCCCAACACAAATTGTTTTATTCACAAGACTCTCATTAGAAGATGTCCCTACTACTCTAATCAACTATGTGTTACTGTCCAAAATTTATTTTAGGTAGTGTTTCAAATTGAATTATAAAAAAAGAAGCGATACAGTTTCTAGCGTGATGTGCGGCTTCTCTCCGGCATGACATAATCCAACTCTTCTTTGGCATGGCGTGATGCAATTTAGGTGAGCGATGGTGACTACATGAGTGATGAGCAAAGGATAGAAGTGGAACAATCAAATAAAGATCGATGCCAAAAGGTTTATAATATATCAAGATATTAGGTAACAAAACCTCGATTTATGAATAGCAGTTTTAGTTCATTTAGGGTACAAACATTAAGTATGCTGCTACTTACCGACGGGAACAGTTGGCAATGCATAGTATGACTATGTCATTCAAACATGTAAGAAGAAAAATGATAATCCAATGGTTTCAGTGGTGTAAGACCACAATACACCATGTTTTGACAACAAGGTGCATCATGTTTAGTAAAATGCAAAGGGCATGTAAGCTCCCTAAACTTATTTTGACAAATTTTTATTTTTCCATCCGGTTTGGCTCATGAATAGGGCAAGGGATCTTTTCTATATTCACCCATGGTTTAAAGTAGTCCATGTTCATTATATGGCTTGAAGGTTCTCAGTTTAATTAAATTGAGCTTAGTTCCAGCCCAAAAAGGTTGTAAGTGAAAGTTTGAATGCCTGCAAATTCTGAGATTTGAACACCTCAGTTATTCTAGGAGACAACACTCCTAAGGAACAATAAGCATAAATCAAGCATAATGTAAATTTGTCCGGATACAACCATATCCAACGAAATTTCTGATATACATAGTGCACTTCATCTGACAAGCAATAACCGGGCATGGTGACCTCTTTTTTGTCCAGAAAAGATCCTTAGAATATAAATACTCTAAAAGGAAAAATGAAAGAGATTCCCAGCTCCACACAAACTACTAACTCCATCCAGAATGGCATCAATCAATAGATTTTTAGACCTTTAATGCTAGCTTCTGAGCTGCAAGAGCTTCAGCTTCAAGAGTTGGCTCCCACAGCAGCGTAGTCTCCGCCAGCAATGCTGTCACCACATATGGATCCATGTTTGAAGCCGGGCGCCTGTCTTCCAAGTAACCTATGATCACGAGAATCGACAAGGTTAACGATAAATATGTGATGGTACTTGCAGATTTCAGAAATTAAATGACCTTGGTATTGATCTACTGGCATCAAAATGGTTATTTGCTAAAAACAAATTAAGTGAACAAAGGGCGGGCCTTGGACTTTGCAATATGTCATGCAAAATTTTCACACAACTTTGATTATGTGTGAACTTATACCATTGAATCAGAAAGTCAGAGCCGAACAAGACAAGTGCTAGACAAGAATCAATGGTGAAAATCACGTGACCAAATCATGTGATAATTTAACGTGAGAAAATCAAAGTTCCTTGGAAATATAGTGTCAATCCATAAGCCTAATAGTACGTTGAAGTTGATGCATTAGCATCTAGCAATCATCCAAAAAGTTCAAGGCAGCCACTAAAGATTTGAACAAGCAACTTCTGTCAAGGACAACATGCCAAGGGAGTCAGATGATGCTAACTGGCCTCACATTTAGCAGAAGGAATAAGAAGTCTTATGGTTATTCAACTACTAAACAGTGGCCATAGAGTTATTATTGGTGACTTACCTTTGCCATTCTTCTCTGTGTCTCTTCCCACACGGATGGAGCAACCACGGTTAGCTACTCCCTGCAAGTTCAATGTTGTTAACACAAGAAGGACAAACTTCGTGCTTGATTACCCTGTTAAAATTTAACAAAGCATAGGTATAGGTAATTTTGGAAACAATACCCAAGAAAATGTGTTAATGCTAGCTGTCTCATGCTTTCCTGTCAACCTTCTCTCATTCCCTTCTCCATATGCACTAATGTGTTCATGGTGGCGAAGCGATAGATTCAAAATGGCCTTCTTTATTACCTCATAGCCTCCATCTTCCCTCATGCTCTTTGTACTAAAAACCAAATTACATTTTCATCAGCTTGGTAATTTAGGAAGCCAATAAAACAAAATGTAATAATCATCATTCACCATAGAAGCTAGTCCGAAAACCTGTAATTGGTGTGGCAACCTGCACCATTCCAGTCACCCTGCAGGGCGAAAACCAAAACAATTAGTATGACAATCATAGGTTACGAAACACTGTAAACCAAAGCATTACGGTACCTCTATTGGTTTTGGATCAAGTGAGAGAACGACTCCAGCTTGTTCAGTAATTCTCTGTCAGAACAGAAAAAAATGCATACGAAATGTTTATGGCGTAGCGCCGCTATTGAAATACATTGAAAATGCTTTCAAAAGCGTGTATTGAAAGCATTTTCTGTCAAAAGTTTAAATTTTTCCATATCAAATGTTCCAACATTGTTTNATATATATAAAAACCAAAAGAAGGTAAAATGAATTACCTCAAGGAGGTACCTTGAACACCAGATATGATCACCAGCTTCAATACCAACACTAGGACCAACTTGGTACTCCCACTTCAATATTCATGGAAGAAATGATAAGAAAAAGTGTGTTCATATACTCAATTGTTTAAAAGAAAGTTAATGGCCAGAGATGAACCTGTCCAGGCATAACCTCCCCATTGGTGCCACTGATGTTAATTCCAGCATATAAGCAAGCCTTATAATGAGCATCAGATATATCGCGTCCAAATGACTTGTCTGCTCCAGCAGCACAGTAGTAAGGACCCTAATATATGAAGGAGAAACTTAATTAATTCCACATCAAGAAATTCACAAGTTCCTGCCAAATGTGAATAAGACCAGAAAAGAAAACTATAAAGAAGTCACATTACCTGAGGGCCAGGATAGCCACCAACAGGCCAACCTAAAGGCCATTGCACATTTGTTTGAAGTAAGGTGTACTCTTGTTCTATTCCATACCTTTGAACAATCAACATACAACCATCAGCATGTTTTCTGTTGTAGAGTATAATTCAACTCCAAAAGTTTAGTTATCTTATATTTCAATAAGTGATCAAGAGAAGAAGGAAAAATCTCTCGTCTTTAATATGGTTAAGGCATCCCTGGATAAGAAATATCCTACATGTCAGAATAATAGTTGGAAGTGTCAATTATCAAACTATCTTTCTCTTCGGCAATAATCATCATATATTGAAGAAGTTTGTGCATATTGTAGGTAGATATTAAATTACTTTGAGCATAAAAATATAGTTGGTAGCATTAATAAAAGAAAATTTCTCTGCCAGAATCATGCAATTTATCATCATAAAATTGTGTTTATCTTTGTTTTGTGGATATGAAATGAAATGACAAATGTTGAGAGTACAATATATACCATAGAACTTCAGCTTGGACCTTTGGGTTACTGAAGATTTCAGCAGCTTTGTGTCTCTTGTTTGTAGGGATGGGCTCACCTGCTGGTGTGTAGGCATCACAAATTACCTTCGCAAACAAACATAAATCAAATTAAGTTCATGATATTTGCATTTCAAATTCGATCAAAATGCCATGACACCTCTGGAAAATACAACGACCTCTTACCAAAATATTGTTACCGCCACGGAAAGGATCTTTGAAAATTGCTTGAGGGCTGCAGGAAAAAATGACTAAAATTAAACTGTAATGATGTGTAACATTAACAAAAGTATCAGTTCCAAAATTCTTACTATAGGATTACTTCACTATCTTCGCCCGGCGCCTGTCCGGTGCTAGATCCATCATAGTTCCATTTAGGGAGCTCAGAGGGATGTTCAACTGGCTTAGATATTGTCTGAAAATTGAAAAATTGTATATAGAATAAAACATAAATAGCATGAGATAAATCAAATGGAAACTAAGGCAGGAACAGTTTCCTCTCCTCTCCTATCCTGTTTACAACATTATAAATAACATACTCTTGATTTGCTGCGCACATCAATTCCTGTCCCTCCAACCCTGTTTCAAAAAAGAGATCACAGTTTTGAAAACCTTGTGTCCTCACACAGAAGCAGGAAAAAGGAAATAGATATTCATAACTGGATCCGGTTAAACATGAGAGACAAAGTGGAATGGAATACCAAATGTACTCAGCAATTATCTTGTCAGTGTATGGAGTGACATCCAAATTAAGTAGCTGCTCTAGCCGGTTGACAGTGCTGTTATCAGACTTGATTGCCATCACTCTAAATTTAGCAGAACTGCCAATTTTCTTGTTCGGTCTCAACGTCAAAGAACTCCACATGTTTGAGGTAATGGGGCTTGCATTGGGAGTGGTTTTTGTGATTCTCATCTGCCATTGTGTAGAGGGTGCCAAAATCTGTGCCATGTTCTGCACCAGACTGAAAAATAGTGTAGCCATGAGAAACCCCCCACCCAAACATGGAATACATTAAGACTATATTATACAATTTTACATAATCATGCTGTATACCAATGCACATTGCATAAAATCAGATCAGAAGCAAAAAGTCCTACAGACAAATAATAATTCAAGAACAATGTGCAAAAAGTCAGCATGCCTATTCAGTAATTTACTAAGAATTTGATTTGGAGTTTAGACTTAAATCAACATCTATCGATCTACCCAAAGTTATTACATTTCCAAACTGTCTTTAATCAGAACCTGAACCCCCTCAGAACCGCCATAATGACCCATCTTTCACTGCTACTTTTCCTAGTCCTTGTAACATTTTTCAATTTCATCTCCTTCTTAACACTAACAACTATCTGGTAAATATACACTAGAAATAAAAAGAATCCATCATCATCGTATATTATAAGCTAGCCAACCAGTAACCACAATATGGGATCTAAAGTTAGCCAGGTTTGATTATATGTAATATGGAATTTCAATTTGCTTGACTAGAAAGCTTTAACTTTTTAAACCGTTAGAAGACATATGACAATGAAAAAGTGATTTATGTTTTACAAAATGCAGATAATTAAATTGAAGTGAAAGATAGTAAGCCTAAAGGAGTTCAGGAATATCATATTTGAAGCATGCCACCCGTGAACCCAAGTCTCCTCAATCAAAAAGCATCTCCAATGACAACGTATCCAACATCCTATTTTCTTTTCTTTTTCACTTATAATATAAGAAGCATTATCTGACCAAAAATAAAAATAAAGATGTGGAATTTACTGAAAGCACTGAACAAGCCTGAATTTTTAACATAAGCATCAAACTTAAAAATCCCCCTTTTTAACAGAAATGTTCAGGAATCATATGATTAAGGGGTGGTAATGAGAATGACCAGTTACACTAAAAATACAAACTTTCTTACAAAGGGACTGTTTTTCAGATGCTGAAAGCCACAACCACATTATTCCTTAATAACAGTGTATCAAAAAAGCTAGCAAGACAAAAATAAAAATAAAAAATAAAAAAATGTAGTACATGATTTTAATGTGTCACCTTTTTTCCACACCAATCCCATGAGTAGTATGATGAATCTAAATGGGCACAAAAACACACTCACCGGAGAGAGGAAGGGGAATGCACCCTATGTGACAGAGTCCCAGAGAGCAGAACAGAGTGTAGAGTGTGAGAGAGGACTCGTGTCAAATAAGGGGTGGTGGAGGGCCTTAAAGAGTGAGTGTGTGTGTCTGTGTGTTCTTCTTTTCTTTGGCTTTTCTAAAACCGATAGGGTGGTATGCTTTGAGTGGTTGAAATTAGCTTTTGGTAGCACCAAGAGAAAAGCTTGGACTAGTAATATTTTAGATAAGGTTTTCTCAACTATATATGTATTCCTTTTTAATCCTCCTATCACATCATGTGTGTATGTTATATATTATATATAAAATTTATGTTAAGATGGAGTTACATTAGTTTAACTTTTAGTAATAGTTATATTATTTAATAATTTTTTTTAATATTTTAATAATCTAAAAGTTTAATATTAATTTAAATTGTTTGAGTAATTTTTTAAATACATTAAAATTGACGTAATACATATGTAAAAAATGTGTGAAAATAAAATATATTTGATCATATTCTTACTAATGTTTAATTTGTTTTTTAAATTTAACATAAACGATCTATATAATAATTAGTTATAATTTAACGATTAGATTGATAAAATTTAAATTCTACAAAAAGTTAAATAGATATAATTTTAAGTAGTTGTTACACTTTTTAATAACTTTGTAAATATACTTTTTTATGAAAAATGATAGGTGCATTTATTTATTATAAGACATTGTATCAACTTAAATTGTAATTATTATTTGATGAGGTCCAACTAAAGTGCATGTCTCATTCAAATTTTATCCAATAATAAATCAAGTATGAATTGACATCAGGCATCACAAAATGTGTCTATAAAATAATTTTTTTTTTAATCGAGATGTTCTCTATACCGAGGAATTAATAACTTGGTCTATGATATTAATTAATAACTTGGACTAAACTTGGTATATACTAAACATGATGGTTGACAACTTTTCTTTTGATAGTGTTTGGTAGCTTGTTCAGATCTTTGGTCCACTTCATCCTTGTTATTTCCAATTTGAGCGTTGAAAACAAAAATTTCAAGTGTATTTTCCTTGGATTTTCAATACTTTTTTAATGTTTGCTTTCTGATAATTTTTCCTACTTGGACCGGGAATTGCTTCACTATAGGCTATTAAAATAATTGAAGTCAGCAAATAAACAGAGGCGGAGAAGGGGTTTGCAGGTCTACGGCCTCACAAAATTCATAAATTTTTTACACGTGTAGTATTTTACGCACACTAATAACATAAAAACTATGATAGTTTAATATTAGATTTCATATGTAGTATAAATTAATAATTTTTTTGATTTTTTTTAACTCCTAATAACTTTAATTTTTCTTATTTTACTCACTTAAATTTTAACTTACTAAAAAACTCATCTCACCTTATAAACTTTCTTACAAATTTTATTCTTTTACTTTCTTTCTTCCCTTTGCACTGAATTATAAATGTTTAATGATAAATTTAACTACAATAAATTATAAAGTGTTTATCTCTATTTGCACTCATGTACAACAATATAGAAAATTATGTTTCAATTATCGGTGTGAATTAGTAGAACTATTTATCCCATTAATTTCACTAAACATCATACAAGTTTAACATTATCAAATTGATATTATGTCAATCTCTGAGTTATATGTACTCATTTTTTATAAGAATAATTTATATTATATTTTTAATTTTTAATTTTATTTATTTGATATTGACTCTTTTCATTCAAATATTACTATTAACAGACACTTTTTAATGTAAAAAAATTGAATTATAAATAAAATAAAGATGTTTTGTTTTAGTTATTGGTCTTTTAACTTATAAAATAAGAGGATTATTAAAAAAAATTGACACCGAAAATTTTATATTGACTAATTTTATAATTTAGAAAGAATTTCTTTTTGTATTTTGATATATATAATTATTTAATAATATATTATAATATTTATTTGATGACACTATATAAATTTTGACCCCCTTTATTCATTATACATTTTCTAGATCCTAAGTTTTATGTGCAAGGATGGTTAACTTTAAGCTCCTAAAAAGTAACTATAATCCTTATTTTTCTCTCTTCTCTCTCCTCTTCTTCTATTTTCACTCTTTTGTGGGTGTTAGAGAGAGGGATGTCATCGTTCTTCTTTGATGACAACCTCATCATTTTTTTTCGTTATTTAAAATTATTCTTGTGTTTTTCTTTCTCTTTGTGAGTGTTTATGTTTCTCTTTGTGGTGCTTTTTTTTGTGAAAGAAAATGTAATGTATTCTTTAAAGTGCGGGTAATGTTAATTTTAGATATGAAAGATGTTTGGACATTGATAATCTTCAAACAAGTACCATTTAACTATTCTATGAATGAAATCCTTTTTTCTATAAAAAAAAAAAACTTTAAGCTACTCATAGTAGTTTAGTCTCTCTTGTCCATTCCATTTACCTTTCTGTAACTCTACCAAGAGCTACATAGAACAAAACGAAACATAGAAAAACTTTTGTATTTCTTTAGTTTTAAAATCATTCTTAGGGTGTTGCATGAGATTAAGTTTGTCTCCTTTAATAGTAGGAATTTCTTTTAGTCTGCAATTATGCATGCCAAATTTCTTAAATACTTGAAAATATGTATGCTTCCACTGAAACTTAAGGTATGTACAATCATCAACCACATTTATCTCTAAACTAAATGAGATAATAATTTGATGAAATTTGTAATACCATTGAAAAAGGCTTACTTAAGAACATAGATGGATTTATTTAATTTGCAAATCTCTCGACATAGTTTTGTGACTACATGTAAATCTTTTCATCAATGTCACTATTGAGAAACATAATCTTTATATCCTTCTAATGTACCTTAAGATCAGAACATGTCACTAATGCCATTGTCCTAAAAAGGTGCTTTTTTCAACCGAATATGATACAATCATTAGACCCTATAAATTCTTTTTCTTTAGTGTATTTTCTTAATGACATTTGTTCTTAAGGTTGTTGAGTTTGTTATTCAAGAATAACTAATGATCTTAATTGGGGATAGATTCTTTTTAAAGACAAAGTCTCTAACTTTATTCTTCCCTCAAACTCAATATCATCAAGGAACTGAGCATTTCTCGTCTCCAAAATTGATCTAGTTGTGGGATCACATGTATAAAACTTATACCCCTAAAATCCTCTGAGTATCCAACAATATAAATGTTGATCGTTCTTGAGCCTAGTTTATTTATATTTGACCTAAAAGGTCTTGCCTTAACTGGACAACCCCAAATGTCTAAATGTGTTATAGTGACTTTTTCTAATTCATAATTCATAAGGGGTTTTAATCACTACTTTAGTTAGAACTCTAATAAATATGTAAGCTGCAATTTTTAATCATGAAAGTTTCACTTGATCCATCATACCTACCATAGTATTTAACACCACAGTTAGATGTGATAGCTTTAATGGTTTTGCCAAGTTAATTTTAACTCAGTCTTAAGAGACTTGAATATGTCATTTCATAATGGAGATAAAGATGACCAAAGAAGGAAAAATGTCTACAAACTTAATAATGTACAGTATGACTATTCCATGAAACCATGGGGAATAGCTGTATGTATAAGTTTAGAGGCATCCAAAAATCTATTGGCACCTAATCTCTTCATGATCGCTTGTTTTCCCTTAAAGCACTAAACACAAACATAAAGTCTGTAAAATGAAGGGGATCAATAATTCTCAATGGTTAATTTGCACTTTATACAAAAAAAAAAGGTCATGCAAGGTTTCATTAAAAGAGTCAACATTATATAAAAAGAAAGTATTTGCATAATGAAAATGGACTAATCTAATTGTTTCTAAATGAATAAGAATAACCAAAATATTTCAAAGTAAAAAATCAAAACCAAATTTAGTCTAAAAGACACACTATATATAGATATATTCAATTCAAATAATATTAAATCTTTAGTAATAATTCAAAAGTCCTTATTGCCTCAACTTTCACTAATTTTTTTTTCATTGCCCCACATAGATGAATCTTTCAACATCATTTGACTTTTGAAAACTAAAAAAAAAAAATCATTGCTTANTTTGAAAACTAAAAAAAAAAATCATTGCTTAGACACACTTATGTGAGTAGTAGACTCAAAAATTACACGCCAAATGTGTGTTGGTACTAATGATAAATTAACCCCAGAATAAAAGAAAATGAGAAGTGTGTCTTTCCTTCTAAGCCAAATGTGATATTTGACACAATCGTTCTTCATATACCCATAACTCTAACAAAAGTAACAACTAAATTCCTAATGTTAGTTTCTTTCAAGGAAGACATATTTTGCTGCTTCTTTATCCTCATTCAACATTCTTGTCCTTAAAGTTACGGTCAAGTAAGTACTTTCAATCTTTTATAGCTTTGATCTTAAACTGAGTTTTATTAGAAGAAAAACCAAAAATCTATTTGCACGAACGATTATCAAATAGCTCTAACTGTAGTGCCTTTAGTTTTGAAGTAAGATGAGACATGTTCATGATGTATTCCCTTATATTTCCTTTTGGACATAGTGCCTCTTAATGTTTTTAAAATTCTACAAATCATAATGAGCGAGTTGTTTAATACTTAGCGCAAGTTAGTCTCGCTACTCGTGGAAATAAAATTAATGTTAACAAATATAACAGAAACAGAAAAATAAAAATAATATATTCACATACGTTCAAAAAAAATATTATTTTTTTAAAATTATTGAGTCCATTACAAGATACCAAGCACAACATTAATATTCGGTCTTTGGACAAAAAGTATTATCTTGTAAGTAGTACTCTTGATTTAGTAATCAACTATTGACAATAAATCCTGTCAAACAATAAGCTTATCTTCGGATCAACTTATTATTCAAATAGAACCTAATAATTGTCACATATTTATCACCACAGGTGTACATATAATGCCACCAAATACTGACCTTCCTTTGGGCTAATCAGTATCTGCAGGAATCACATACCCACAACCTTCTTTATGTTCCAAAATAAATTAACTTTGACAAGAGAGACTACTTTGATAACATGTTATCTCAATTAATTTACTTAAAGAACTCTTATCCTTAAAGAAGTAATTGCATGCAAAATTAACACAATAGGATTCAAAATATTTATCATTAAAAGGGTTCATGTAATTCGACTAAATATTGATCTTCCGGATGACCAATATTCGCATGAAACACATGCTCACAATGTTCCTTAAGTTTCAAAATAAAATGATTTTAACAATAAAGACTACTTCGGTAACATATTGTTTCAACCAATTTATTTTAAAATGTGTTTCTTTATAAATAATTAAATTCAAATAACATAACTAAATTCTTTACATTATAACTGGTTCATTTTGATATATTTGATGTCCCAAAAATGAATAACTGGGTATCAAAATATTTTTAAAATCCTTAAGATTTTATCATATCCTTTATCAAAGAAATTCCAAATTTAAGGAGATATATATTAAAGATAAAATCAATCTAAAATTGAATTATATGTATTACCAGAAACTAAAATAAGCAAATAGGCAAAAGCAAGTCCCATCTATGTAGATACCAGAGACAAAAATAAATTGGTCATAAATTTGACAATCAAATCTCTAAGATTTCATGCCATCATAATTTTTATTATTAAACATGTCATCATAATATATAGATTAAAATTATAAATCTTTAGCCATAATTAAGAAAACACAAAAGACCATCAAAGACATAACAATAGACCTGTTGATGACACTCTATATATATAAATAAAGAGCAAACCAAAATTAAGGAAGATTATGCTTGTAGCATTATCCATACATGCTCTTGTTTGGTTTTGTTATGAGTTGCCTTGCTCTTGCCAACGCATTGAAAACGTCTACATCTTGTTGAAACTATATTTTCTTTTTTTTTACTTTGTTGAAACTATATTAAGTAAGCAAATGCTATTTTCTCTTTAATGGATTAAAAAAAGAATGAATCATATCATCATGTCTTTTATTTTAATATATATAACAATCTCATGTTTGATCTTTAAGGTTGATTGAGATTTGAGAATATGAAACTCATTTGACATAAATATAAAAATTTAATAGTACAAGATTAAACATTATGTTAAAAATTAACATGAGAAGATTTATTATGGACTATGCAACAACTTTTAAAAGTAAATAGTATTATTTTTATTGTTAAGATTTTGAAATCAACATCAATTTAAAGCTGAAAAAAATTTGACATCAATATAAAATTATAAGATAAGAGAATAGGAATCAGTAGTTTTGTTTTTATTGTTTAGGAGGTGTCTTTCATCACTAACAACTTAACAACTACTTCCTATTTAAAGTTTCACAACCACTAAAGTAAACATGAATCTCTTAATAAAGTTTATTTAACTTGTTTTTTATAAATAAAAAAAATCTATTTTTAATTAAAAAATATATATTATCTTTTATTGTATAAAATGAACAGGCCAAAAAAAATCTAAAAACAAAAAAGAAATGTTTTTTAATAAATATAAAATAATAATAATAATAATAATTAAATAATAAAATAAAAGAGGCGGGTCAAGTCGGGTCGCACATTTGAACCCAACACTTGACGCTACACAAGTGACGAAGTCAAGTGGGTTTGACTTGCTGACCCAACACGACCCAAAGGGACTAGGTTGGGTTGGGATAGCAGGTCAAACCCATCCGTTGTTCAACCCTAATATATACTGTTATAGAAATATTTTACAAAATTAAGTATCAATCATATGCAAGACTTGGATATAATCGAATTGTTTTCCGTAAACTTGTACTTAGAGGTGGGAATAAGTCAAATAAGACCCATGTTATAAATGTTTTTTGAATTAGACATATTAGATATTAGAGGTCTTTTTTTGGTCTTACTTTACTTGTTTTAGAAGTGTGAGGTAACCTAGAGCCTAGTAGACCGGCCACTTATTTATTTATTTATTTATTTATTAATATAGTTATAAAAAATATTATTCTAAATGAATTTATATTTAAATAAATAAATATATGTGATAATTTAGTTTGTTGCTCCTCCTTTTTGGGATCGAGTCTTGTTTCAATATTTTGCATTGTTTATTAAAAAAAATGTAACAAAAATAAATTTATCATAATATACAAATATATATTTGCATAAATTGATATAACCATTCAAGTTAATGTAGTGATAACTGATAAGTTCTTTTTTGGTAAATCAAAAAAATATGCTTAGTGGTAGATTGACAAAGAGTAATATGACTTTCAAATCTCACCTCATTAACTTTTTAATAATAATTATATATGAATTTAAATAAATCAATATAAATTAAAAAGGTTTTGCAACTAACTTAGATCTAACTCATTTAATTAAAATATTTACAACTAACTTAAACTTAGGTCAATTTTTAAATAAGTTAAAGTTAGGTCAGACCGTTAACACATGCCCTGTTGCCTGTTCTTGTAAGGTTGAAATTTTCCATAACCAGTTCAGGAAACAACCATTGAATTTGGATATTGGAATTCATGATTATCACACTGTAAAACGAGATTAAGTATAATAACAACATACCCAAATTCATATCGTGATTGAATCGATTGATTCTTTTCCCCTCTTTTCCTTTTGATCCTTTCAAATTCCTCTATGGTGAGAAGAACGTTTTCCTAAGGCAGATCTCAAACCTTAATGATTTCTGAATTTTTTATGAATCTTTTTTTTTTAGTAACTGTCATCTAATTTATAAGGGAGAGGGAGGGATGGTTTTACCAAAATACCCCACTAATTCTATCATTTTTTATATAATTAATTTTCATCATCTTAATTTCTTTTTATTAGAGTTAATACTACCATTAATTACATGGATCATAAAAAATAATCTTACAGTTCTTACACCCAGTCTACGGTTACATATATCTAGACACTGACTTTGCAAGGTGCAGGACCACTTATCAGTTAACTATAAATACTTGTAATTTGTAAAGGGTGCAGGACCACTTTAAATTTACATGTTAATACAACGGTTCTAATTTTGTAGTAACTAGCTAGGGCGTGTGTGTGTGTATATATATTCACATAATTAACCTTAGTCTTGTAGTGTGGATATGCCAAGAAAACATTATGGAAAAAGTTTCATGAGCCATGACAACCCCGAAAGACAATAGGTAAATCTACAATTTATAAAGAGAATCTCAGCACGTGATAAAGTGCAAATTATAATTGCCTAGAGAACAATGTCATCTTGCTGCACATATATATGATACATGACATGGCTGTGAGGCTTTTCCTCTAGAAATATTCTCATTTAATTTTACACGTATAAAAGTATTCTGGATGATTGATATATTGAGTTCTTTTGGCAAGATGGAATCATTTTTTTTGTAAGGATTTGAGTTTAATTTTTATACATCACATTATTATTTAATTAAATTTTATTTTGATGACTTTGAAATCAATTTACGGAAGTTAAATATATTTATTAATATGTTAATAATTTTTCAGTGCATAAAAATTAAATAATTTAATTATTATATATTAATAATGTATTTTTTTTACATTATCACTCGCTATTTAAAAAGTTATGCATTTTAAATAATCTAATTAAATGACAATATAATTTTTTTACACTATTAATGCAGTGTAATTAAATTAAAAAATTAAACTCATTTTTAACCCAATTAGTCAATTAAATGAGACGTTAATTAGTGCCTTACACAAAAATTTGCTTGTAGTTCCCGAGTTGAATTGGCCAAACAGTGCTTGACAAATGGTTGTTGGTGGCGATTAAGACCTTGGTTGTGGTTTGGAATTCGCAGACCAGCTTGCAAGCATGGGATAAGATTGGGCGTCTGAAATCATATACCCTAATGGTTCGAGTAATCTTATTTTAGAAGATCAAAATTCATATAATTATGTGTTTGTTTAATCTCTAACCCCACTAATTAACAACTTTTCCTTTTACGTGGTGCAAAATTGTAAGGAAGAAATCTCACTTTTTCTTAAGGCTAGAAAGTTAAAACATTTGTAACGATAAAATATGTAGGAAGGACTCATGATTTAAGCTCATTTTCATATGCCTTTACACTTTATAACTTAAAATATTTACATTGATGTGACAAAATAATTTTTTAATAGTCTAAACCATATTTTAAATATTTTATAATTTTTTAGTGATCATCACCAGAATAAAAATAAAAATAATTTTTTTTAGTGATTTAAACTAAAACTAAGCCAGTTTGTTTTTAGTTTAAATATTTTATGAATTTACCTTTATTATAAATATCACCATTTAATATTGTCTAAATGCTAGATTAAAAAAAAAGCGCAAAGATAAGGAGGGCCGCCCCAAGAAAAAGTGTAAACGGGCTTGTAGCGAGTAATTGGCCAATGGCCCAATTTCCTCTACTATATAGCCCAAAAAAAGGAACAACCGTTGTGTAAAAAAAAGTATGAAACATAAGAAGAGAATTGAATAATCTCATGTCAAAATTATATATATATTCTTTTGGTAATTGTGGAAATTGCATAGGTGCACATCTCACTGTTAGCTGAGTTATTTTAAAAAGGTAAAAAGTAAAAAATTTATATTAAAAAGGTGTATATGATAATATTATGTGTAACTTTAAATAGAAAGAAATAACTACATAACACCACAATTTTAAACAGGATTTTGAAAAGTACTTATATACATCTTTAAAAGTCTCTGTTAAATTTAATGTTGAATGTTACGCACATAAACTTAGTTATTCTTATCGAGCTTATTGAGTTTCGATGAGTTGAATATTTGCATATTATATTTTTTTTTATTCAACACAAGATATGTATGAAACAAAAGTTACACTACTTATAAAAAAAGAATGTTTAAATAAAATTTCATCAATAAATTGATGTCATAAATATTTTGAATGACTTATAATTTTTATATATCATCTATAATAATTAGACTAAAAACTGATAAGATATCAATGATATTAATATTTCTTTTAAAAATCCAATTGGTAAACACATTTTTACAAGTAAAATTCCTACATGATTGATTTTATGCATTGAATGAATGAGAATGTGAAAGCGCATTGGAATCATCTCACCAGCTCCACCATTATCTTCTTGGAAGTGTCGCAGTTTAAAGAGAAGAAGAGCCATGGAGGAGACAGCAAGGTGACAAAGATGTATCCTTAATTTGGTCGACAATAACAATCCAAATTATTCTTTGATGCTTTGGATTTTTTTTTGTTTTTTTCCACCGAAAAAGAAGAAAGCACAATTGGAAATGAAAAAAATAAAAAAGACACACAAAACAGAGCAAAAACATATCATAAACAAAAGAAGAAAAAAGGCATGTCCGGTCCTTTTCTTTCTGTTTCCATTCCTCTACTTCCTATTTGTCTTTCAACACTGTTGTCACCCTCACACCCCCTTTCCTTTTCTCTCTCTCTCTCTCTCTCTCTCTCTCTCTCTCTCCCGTTGCCAACTTTTTCTCCTTTTCTTCTCTTACCTTGCAACTTCAAAATATTTATGATAAAAATATGTTTGATTGAAGAGCTCAAATATATCAACCTTGTTTGATCGTTTGAATCCATGGAGCAGCTTGTGAACTTCATCATTCGGCCACCAAGGTCACTCTATTGCCTTTTCTCTTTAGTTTTCCATGTGTGATTATATTTTGTGTTGCTCAGCTGGAATGTGGAATGGAATGCTTAAAGTTTTGATTTTTATTAGTATTTGCAAAATTGCAAGCGTGAAGCCTCAAGACCAATTTGGCCCAGTTGAATTTTTAGTATGATTGTCAAGTGGATCACCCAACCCCAGTTCCACTTTTTCCTAGGGGGAGAACTAGATCGAGATAGAAGTATACTCAATGCTTTCGTTTTCCTTTTTCATCTCCATGAGAATCATAGACTTATGAATCATCTCTATATTTTGGTGGGGGTGTGCTATTACATCAGGGTTAACCAAATTTATTTTTAGGCTAACTTGTGGAGCTTCTCAGTGTCCTAAAATTCTGGTGTTGGCTCCCTCCCCCTTTCCTACTTTCTTTCAAAATGGAATGGCAACTCTTACTTTGCATGGTGCTGAGAGGACAGAAACCTCATAGGGATATTGAGCTGACATTGTAAATTTCTTCCAACTCTATGTTAACATCTGAAAATAGTGGTTATTTATACTAAGCATTCTCAATTGTTCTTGGAGTAAGAGATTCCCTCTTACTCGGGTTAATTCATTGTTTGTCGCATCAACAAATGTGGGTCACCCATGACTCTTAAACCATCCATTCGTTCACCGATGTGGCAAATAGTGAGTGGATTAAAGGAAGAGAAATCTCTTGCTTCGAGTGCAAAAATCTAGTTGACTTTTGTGTTCTGAAAATGAGATTTGTAGGTAAATGTCATAATTCTGAATCTTGAGAACGCTTGTATTTTCAATTGTTCTTTTGGCCTTGTAAGTAATTATTGGCTTGTAATTGAGTGTTTTAGTAAGATATTGAATATTTTGTTTTTAGACCTAGAAGAATAAAAAGCTAATGTGAATGCCTATTGAAAAGTAGCTACATACTTAAGGCCATCTTTCTGCATTCATGGCCTGGGATCTGATAAGCTAAGGATCTTTGCGATCCCGAACGCATTAAGCAAGCTCTTATGCGTCTGGCCCATGATTGGTGTATGACTGTTTTAAGGCGTATACCCATTGACGGAACTTTTAACAAATCTCGGCTTTGACTTGTGTTATCTGCATGCCTCATTAATTTCTTGGCGCTATTTTCACTTCAAGTTTAAGTGAAACTTCAAATTACTGTAATATTGTTTTGTATCTTTCATTGGCATTCAGAGCTGAATATGACCCGAAAACTGATTTACTGGAACAAGAGTTCATGGTGAAAGGGAAATGGTTTCAACGGAAGGATGTGGAGGTAAGGTTGAAAAACAGAATTCGGCATTCAGTAAAAAGCATTGGATTTGTCATGTGATATTTGATATTCTGCAGATAAAAAACAGTTGCGGCGATGTTCTTCAATGCAGTCATTATGTGCCTATAGTCAGCCCTGAAGGAAAGCCGCTGCCTTGTGTAATATATTGCCATGGAAACAGGTGACTCTCGTAAATTTTAATACCTTTTATGAGCTTCTTGCTTGTAGGTTGAATTTTTATATGGTCTTGCTTACCGTGTGTGAAATTCTTGGCAGTGGATGCAGGGCTGATGCTAGTGAAGCTGCTCTAATTTTACTTCCTTCAAATATTACAGTTTTTACTCTGGATTTCTCGGGATCTGGAATTTCTGGAGGGGAGCATGTCACACTAGGTTGGAATGAAGTAAGTGCTTGGTTTGTATATGCATCATTACCATTTGCTTTGTTTCCATTCTTTGCTAAGACTACCATTTAACATTCTTGACTTTTTTCAGAAAGATGATCTGAGTGCTGCAGTCAACTATCTTCGGGCAGACGGAAATGTCTCTCTGATTGGCTTATGGGGCCGTTCAATGGGTGCTGTGACTAGGTAGGTTTTTATCAGTCACTTGTTCGTTTGACGTTACATTTTGAATGAGATTAAAGTATGGTTTTCTAGTCAGTAGTCATACATAGGGCTGTATCAAGAAATTGTTATGTGGTTCATTATTACTTGGCTCTTGTAATTGATTGCTGCTAAGAAGTTGATTAGTTTGTTAAGTAAACCACATAGTTGACCTTCTTGTTGTGATCCTCCTAGAAAAAGAGCTAACATGGTTTGAGATAAATATTCATAGACCTTAGCCATTAAGATTTTTGTATTTGATAATCATTACCACATCATAATCAACAATAATTTTGAACTTTGAAAGTAATTTTTAGCTGCAGACTTGTGGGAACGATCTCTTACCATGTATGCATTAAGGCCCTTCCTGATTCAAATGTTTCATACTTTTGTGAACCAAGTACATTCTCCTAAAGCATGCTATCCATGTTCTATACTCTTCAAGTTGATTTATAAACTCCTGATTGTAGCGATACATTTCTTACTATATGGCTTTTCTTCTTACCATAATAATTTATTCCTCGCAGCCTTATGTATGGAGCTGAGGATCCTTCAATTGCGGGGATGGTTTTAGATAGTCCATTCTCTGATTTGGTTGATTTGATGATGGAACTTGTAGGTACATACAGAATCCATCTGCCAAAATTCACAGTGAGTATATTCTTCTTTCAAATGAAAATGGCCATATTTTATTTTTATTTTATTGTCATTGCCTTATGTTTTCCTCATTTATTGATAAATCATTTATATTCACAATACATCTATAATTCCTTAATTCATTTTGGTGGGGACCTTGGAATTGTGGCATTATTGTTATGCTAATTTTTTTTTTTTCTCCCTCCATGCAGGTGAAGTTTGCAATTCAATACATGCGAAAAGCAATCCTGAAGAAGGCAAAATTTGACATAACGGACTTGAACACCATTAAGGTTTTTGTTACTTGTTTTCTATTTTTTATTTCCTATTCAGATGAAGAAAAATTTAAGAAATTGTTTCTCTCTTTCTCTTTTCTGCACTTTTATATTCTCCATGGTATTCATTCATTGTTTATTTTGCATCACAGGTTGCAAAATCTTGTTTTATTCCTGCACTACTAGGGCATGCCATTGATGATGATTTTATACAACCTCATCACTCGGATCGTATACTCGAGGCTTACATGGTAAGCATGTCTGTAAATTTTTATTTTGTCATTTTTTTTTACTTAAAGACTGATGTACATTACTCATCTTCCTGCTATGTTAGGTTAGACTAAGTCTTCATGTCATTTTGCAAGTCTCAGTTACTTGAGAGCATGCTTGCTGCTTTAAGAAATATAAAATATGACTTCTACATTGTTAATATGGCTTGCCATGCTTTGCAGGGAGACAAGAACCTAATTAAATTTGAGGGAGATCACAACTCTCCGCGTCCTCAGTTTTATTTCGATTCCATAAACATCTTTTTCCACAATGTTTTGCAACCTCCAGTGGATGAGGTCGTGGAATCATTTTTCGACTACTTTGGTAAGGTAAATTCTCTGTGCATCACTTTCGTTCCATTTTGGTCAAAATGCAAAGTTCCATTGGACACTTTTGAAAAGTAAACTGTATTTTACTCAGGATGTTTGGAGATCTGTGCATGAATTAGACTATGGCGATGAAACTTCATCTGAAAACAAAGGCATGACTCAAGTACCTAGTGTCTTTTGACTATTCTTTCTGCATTTGGTAACCTCACTTTATATGAAACTCTCTTAAATGTTTCATTGTTAGTTGCAGAACCATCAACAAGAAGTACTGTGGATGTTAAGCCAGCGCATTTGAAAAGATCGATGAGTAGGATGGAGGTTTGTTGTTATTTTCTTTTATATCACTCTAAGAAGACTACTTGGATTTTGTTCAAATTATTTTAGTGGCATGATTTTTAGTTCCTTTTTTTTGGCAACTTTTCCATTTCTTGAAAGTATAGTATTGCATTTCTCAGTTTCCATCACCTAGTTCTTCTAATGAAGAACATTGCGATCGCAAGGTATTGCTAGAATTTTCTTTATTCTCTGCATATGTTATGTCTAGTGCACCTAGAAGTCACCAATATTTGATTGTCAAGATTCAAGAATATAATTTACTGAAATGCCTTGCTTGATACATGTGATGATATTCTCGCACAACAGGAAGAGAAATGTGATGATCATCTTTCCTCATCATCTTCAACAATGATTAGCTTCGAACTATCAAATGGCCGTCCCTGCGGCCCCAATGTTCCAATCACGTTGGACGATGACGAGTATGTGGAATATCAACTTGAAGACCTCACAGGCCTTCCATGCAATGCAGAGGAAGAAGATAGAGTGAGTCAAATTGTTGGCTTCTCACATAATTTGATATAATAATACAATGAAAAATGAATGGTTGGTTGGTTTTTCATGGGTTTTTCGCATATTTATTCAGATCTTCATGGGAGCAGTGATGGTGTCACTGAAAGACTTGGAAACAACAAATCCACAGGTAGAACAACAACAACATGTGGAGCCATCAGATAAAAAAGACACACATGCTTCTTCATGTGAGATTCCCAAACCTATGGAGACAGAATCCTCTGTAGTCAAGCAGAGCATGCATTCAACAACCAAAACCATTTCCACTGCATCATCTGATGCATTTGGAATCTTGAAACCTGAGTCAAATCATATTTCATTGATCCATTCCCAAAACTCGGAGTCTGAGGCAAGTCCAGCGCCAAGTGTTTCATCGCTTGACACTTCATCTGGCAATTCGACAAGCACTTCTATTCTTAGCAATAGTTCTGCTAGTCTACAAAGTTCGTCCGACACTGACATATCGCACAATACCAAAGCCACATTAACTGTTATCAGGAATCCGGCCGGCCATGTCCTTGACGGCCTAATGCGTCGTTGGGATTTCAACTTCTTTAGAAGCAGTCGCAATCGATGAGATGTGACATTGTACACATTTTCTTTTTGTTTGTAACTAGAGAGAATATAGTTATTGAAATGCTTGACAAAAGAAATAGGTTGCTCGTGTGTTTAGGTTATGATCTAACAAATCATCTGATATTCTTTCACTGTAACAGTGAATTGTAGTATTTACTTTCTTTCCACCTCTATTTCAGGCATGTCATTTGAGCAATGATGTAGATGTTCTCATTATTGATTCATGCTTATGCATGATGTACTTATCCTTCCCTGGATGCATTTTCTTAACGAAGATTGGTGTTCTTTATATCCAAACTACTGCACTGTGGCTTGCAATTGCATGCTTGGCCCTTGTGTTTGTAAATTGTAATTGTCTGGATACTAACTAATCTTCCTCTGGACTGTTCTTTGTTAATTACAATTGACTCCCACGTACTACTGTGAAGATAAAACTACTGAACTTTTGTTTTTAAAGTCAAAATATGCAAAAGTATAAGGATCGTATCAACAACCATCTAGGATTTTGACATAGATTCGATGCATAAAATAGATTTATATGATTAACATCTTTCACGACATTTTGAGAAAAATACAAGTTTAATACATTATTATTAAGCATAAACAACCAAAATATGCCATATACCCAAAAATACTTGGTGGGCACGACACTTTTATTGTGCGCATCTCCAATAATGTCATTTCAAAAGTAGTGTGACACCATGTGACGTGTTAAATTTGTTTCAATCCAAAAGAATTTTCCGTGAAACAAAATATTCTAGAATCTCTGACTTCGTTAGCGTCCTATGTTATGTTTTTGCGGAATCAGTTGAAAACGTGTCACCTAATCACATTGCCAAATGCCAACAACCTCCTCCGAGACTTGTCACTCTCACTCCACTCTCATCACACTCTCTCTCCCTCTCCCTCTCCCTCTCTGTTTCCTTCACTCTGTTCTTTGCAGAGCAAGTGTCTGTGTTTGTGCCCAATGGCTTCCGTTGCTGCTTTCAGAAACCCAAAGTCTAAGCGCCTCCTTCTTCTCCCTTCCCATCTCGTCTCTTCATTTTCTCGCGTCATTTCTGGCGTTTCCCAAAAACTCCTCTGCACCCATGAACCTTCTTCTCTCCGGAGATCCATGGCCACTTTCACTCGAACGTAAGTAATACCCTCCTTTTACTCTTTCTGTTTATTTGTCTTGCATGAATTTTGTTGGTGATTAACTCATGCACATGAACAAACTTCGAAGGTGCAACCTTTACCACTTTAAATGTACTTGGTTATTAACATAATATATATTAGCTAAAATTGGCCTTAATTACCCGTTTTACCACTCATTTTTTCCTTCACGATAAAAACCTTATTTTTTTAAATTATTATTGAACAATTCTACACAGCTAGAAGAAAAGATTTTAGTTTTTTAGATAGAAATTATAATAGTGGTGGGATGAAATGAAGTGATATGACTCACTTGTTCATCCTGATATCAATAATCATGTAGCTAAGTTTTAGCAAAAGTTTTTTTTTTTTTTTTTCAAATTCTTTCTCAATCAATCCTTTTGGAGACATTTGGTATTGTCTGGATATGGAAATACATATAGCTGATAGGGATATCTATTGTTTGTGTCACATAAAGAAGGGTCTTTGCATGCTATTGTTAATGAGGGTTTGTTTCCGTGTTCTTTTTCATTGCTGTGATCTTTTTGCAGAAAGCCCCATCTTAACGTGGGCACCATTGGGCATGTGGATCATGGGAAAACCACACTAACTGCAGCAATTACAAAGGTTTGTTTGGAGAGGAGTACTATTTTTCAATTTCTTGTTGGTAGAGAAGCTTTGTGTGATTTAAGTCTTGTGCTGTGGGAACAGGTGCTAGCTGAAGAAGGTAAAGCCAAGGCCATTGCCTTTGAGGAGATAGACAAGGCTCCTGAGGAGAAGAAAAGAGGAATCACTATTGCTACAGTGAGAACTAGTGCCTCCGAATTCTTTTGAAAGTCCTCACTCAAACTATGCATATTGTGAATGGTTCAGGGATAAAAGTTCTAGTATGTAAACATTTTTTGAGTATATCATAGTCTTATTTTGACCTTGCAGGCTCATGTTGAGTATGAGACAGCAAAGAGGCACTATGCTCATGTTGATTGCCCAGGACATGCAGACTATGTTAAGGTAAGCTTTATGATCAGAAATAGTTGATAGTGCTTTACCTTGTATACTGAATAAATACAAAAAAAAAAAAAAAAAAATTCAATACTTTGAAGAATGCATGATCTTTTTTATGCATGATGAATGCTTTTATATGTATTGATTCTGACTTAACTTCAATTGATTTTTCCGAATTACAGAACATGATAACTGGAGCTGCGCAAATGGATGGTGGGATTCTTGTGGTTTCTGCTCCAGATGGGCCAATGCCACAAACAAAGGAACATATACTGCTTGCTCGTCAGGTTTGTAGTTCATTTTGTTAATATGAAAATGTAAAACAGAGTTTTTACTACAGTCTTAGTTAAACACCGAAACCATAAGGTGTTTTTGTTTGTTTTGCTGTGTCAGGTTGGTGTGCCATCACTGGTGTGTTTTCTAAATAAGGTTGATGCTGTTGACGACCCAGAGTTACTTGAACTTGTTGAGATGGAGCTTCGTGGTGTGTTAACTTATGGTTTTATTTGAATGGGAAGAAAAAGAATCTATCACTTATAAGAATTTTTATTTTTACATTCTTAGACTAAATAGATGTGCTTCCTTTGATAAACAACATTTTTTCTTTTCACAGAGCTACTTAATTTCTACAAATTTCCTGGGGATGAGATCCCAATTGTACGAGGTTCAGCCCTGTCTGCTTTGCAGGGGACAAATGAAGAACTTGGAAAGAAGGCTATCTTGAAATTAATGGATGCCGTGGACGAATACATTTCTGATCCTGTGAGGCAGCTTGACAAGCCTTTCTTAATGCCAGTAGAAGATGTTTTCTCAATTCAGGTAAGCAGATATGCCAAATGTGTATCGGAATTATTCTTGTTAAATTATCATTGTGTTATTATCAGCATCTATTACTATGTTCTGTTTAAGTCTTTCTTGTAAGAGTTTTCTGCTTTTGACTTTGAAATAAAGCAACTTTGATAGGCAGAATCAGTAATCCCTAAAATACTGATTATGATAATCAAATATAAAATGTGCCTTCCTCCATCTTTGTTTATGTGAAGGGGCGTGGAACTGTTGTGACGGGTCGAGTTGAACAAGGCACCATCAAAGTTGGTGAGGAGGTTGAAATAATGGGACTAATTCAGGTATAAACAAAAGCTAAACATGCATTATCATGTCCATGAGTGTTTTTATCCATGATATATGTTCTTCTATTTATGGGGCTTTTGTCTGCAGGGTGCGCCTATTAAGACTACTGTAACTGGTGTGGAAATGTTCAAGAAGATTTTGGATCAAGGGCAAGTGAGTAAAATCATTTAAAATCCACCCATTCCATCCCTTTCCCTGGGATGCGACTGATTGGTAATTGGTTATCCTAATATGTGTCAATTTCTAGGCTGGTGATAATGTGGGACTTCTTCTACGTGGTCTGAAGCGTGATGATGTGCAGCGGGGAATGGTGAGTGAAACTGATTCAAAGTGAAAAAGTATATGAGAATTAACCAGTTTTCCCCCAGTTTTATAACCTTATTTTGGTGAAAATAATATAGGTTGTCAGCAAGCCTAATACATTGAAAGCGTATAAGAAGTTTGAAGCAGAGATTTACGTCCTCTCAAAAGATGAAGGTGGTCGCCATACTGCTTTTTTCTCTAATTATAAGCCTCAGTTTTACTTGAGGACCGCAGATATTACCGGAAAGGTGGAATTGCCTGAAAATGTTAAGATGGTCATGCCTGGTGATAATGTATCTGCAACTTTTGAGCTGATATCGCCTGTTCCTCTTGAAGCAGGTAGGTTGAATAGTAGATATGGCATAGAAGATATAAAGATGCTGCATTATCTATGATAGTTCACACATATATTTTTCTAATCATCTCTGGCTTTCGTAGAACCAGTTACAAATAATAATTATTCTAATGCAAATTGATGTTACGGTAAGAATGGAAACTTCTGCCAATAGCAGGAAGCAAGACATCAAGAATGTGCAGCTTTCTTTTAATTATTATTTGCTTTAATTTCCCTGTGACTACATTCAATAATACGATCTGACTGTAATCACTTTCATTTATTAACAGGACAAAGATTCGCGTTGAGAGAAGGAGGCAGAACTGTTGGTGCAGGAGTTGTCTCCAAAGTGATTGCATAAGATGCCGGCCGGTCCAGACTCTACAATTTATTTTTTGTCCATTATTTTGTAAATAAGTCGTGCATAGGGACTGAGAGCAGCATTTCTAGGAGAAATCTATGGTCTGACTATTTTTGACACTTGATGTGTTGGTTCCATTTGAATGTGTCTTGCTTAGTTGAAGGAGAATTATAGAAGTTGATTTGGATATTTTTCACGACCGAAGACAAGTGGTTGAAATTATTTTGGCTTCAAGATCTGTCTCTCATTTCCCCTTGATTGGTGTGTTGTTAGAATAACTCCAATGGCTGCCTCGACTGCAGCACCAAAAAAACAGGTAGCTATTTAACTATGAACCTTTGTTGAGGCAATATATGCAGAATTTCTGACCAAAGATAGAAGCAGAAATGAAAAGATAAATTAGTTTGGCCTAAAGAGGAAAGTCCTATTACTAAACTCATTTGGGTTTTAGATCCTATAGATTCTATTTATAAGGGTATGGATCCTGATTTTTCATTAATATATGATAATAGCTTCTTACAGTTTCAAATTACTAAAGAATCTATTCCTGAACTGAAGAATCAAAATCCAAGTTAACGAAAACTAAAGCACTCATCTTTTTTTCAAAATAAAAAATATAAGGTCCAAATTCAAAATCAAAATCATTAAGACTGTCTTTCCAGCCCAAGCAAACATGGCTTCCTTCTTGGACAATCTACTTGTTTACACAGTAAAAGTATACTGTACAGTGTACACTATTACAATGGTTGCTCTTGGTTAACATGGTTACTGATCTTGCAATAAGGTTTGGTGGCTTATTATTTTACCTATCTTCCAGCAACTTAAATGCTGTCTCAACCAGTGAGTGAATTGTTATATTGTGCCTGTTCAGCCCAACAGTACCGGAGAAAACATTAAAGCTTTCAAGCTCTGATGTGGTCTCTAACACACCCTCCAGCACCTCCTCCATTCCCCGATGCTTGAAGGTATCTATGTTTTCTTCTTTGTCTTTCATCATCCAAATCGCCAACTCGATTGTGAACCTCCTTATCCTGGGGACCTTTGTTGGTGGATACTTGTGTTTCTTGAGAAGGTGGACTAATGTAATTGCCAGCTCAACCTCAGTGATTCCAGCTTCTGCAAATGCATATCTTGATTCATCAGAATCCATGAATGTGAAAACAATTGCTGATAGTCCAATCATCACTTCTTGTAGCTTGTTTTCTTCTGACTTGATTGCCTGAAGTATCTGCAGGGTTGAGCAATTGTTAAAGATTGATCAAAGATTTTCTGGCTGATGGAATCAGTGTAATTTTTTTTCAGCTTAAACATAATATGAAATTCACATGCTGTGAACCGAAAATCATAACGATGTGAGGAAAACTTACTGTGGGCGCTGCGGCTGTAACAACCTTCAGCTGGTTGAAGCATTCTGATCCACTATAGCAGCATAAGTTTCTGAGAATTCTTGCAGCATTGACGTGGAGCAACGGAACTTTCAATGCTTCTACAAGCCTTTCCAGCACTTTCAACTTCAAAATTCGATGGCAATTCGTCTTGCTTTCTAATGCCAGCATTGCTAAGGCCTCTCCAGCAACAGCTATCACATCTATCTGGTTTCCAGGTAAGTTTTGTTTGAAGAATATGTTGAACAACGCTTTAAGTACTCCACCTGTGCTGCCAATCCTCTCTGTCGCGTCCTCTTCCAACGCAAGACTGGTTAAGATTTCTATGCTCAGCTTCTGTAGAAGAGGGTGTTTCTCTCCATACCTTAAGATATCTCTGATATTGCTGATTGTGAAAACTATCTCAGAAATCTTTCTTCTAAGAAGTTTCCCCGTAGACCCTGTTGTGCTAACCATCATCTTCACAAGCTGCAAGGATCTCTTCGCAGTCTGAATCTGCGAAGGGGTGACATTTTCATTCGTCAGCAACCGTTGCTCAACATGTGTGAAATCTATGATCTTTGGAAGGAGGCCTCTTGTGCTCCCAATTTTACCACAGTTGTCATGATCACGGGCGAGTTTCTTCAAAATGCGGAGTCCCAAATGGTTGAATGTCCAGAATCCATAATTGGGATGATCAAATATGAGCTTCTTTTCTCCGATTTCGTCGGCTGCAGGATTAGAATGCCTGTTAGTTTGGAGAAGAGATGATATTGATTCCATAGCCCCCGGTATTCCGGCTATTCGGAGCGAGTTCTGCTTCTTGCCAGCAAGTTCTGATAAAATCTTTGCGGCCGAGAGCCTAATCTCTTCATCATCATGGTCTGTCCAATTCAACATCTCAACTAGTCTCTCTACCACAGATATGGAAATTCCGAGCTTCTGAAGAGTATCATCAGAAAACCGCTTGCTGACTGCAAATCGGCAAAGAATTCTCGCCCCAATGAGCTGCTCATCGGGCGAGTTTGAGGCCAAGAGATCCATAGCGAAACTAACCATGTCCATCTTCAACCCATCAAATATGCTTTCATTGACGCACCTTGAATATGCATCATAGAAGAACCTCCTAATAGACAGCATTCCTGACTGCCCCAACTCGCACTCCTTGTTGACCTCATCCAACAGCTTGCAGTAGCTGATCTTCCACTCCCAATAGGCCTTCTCTGTCAAGAACAGCAACGCCTCAGCCAGAGCCAGAGAGTAAAAGATGTTCAGAGCAGATTCGCGGTTCCTCTTGTCACTGTCTCCCTTGGCAACATCACCATAGTCATGCTTGACGAGTTTTGTCACCGAGAGAACCACACAAGCTGTTGCAGAAAGAAGCTGAAGCCAATAGAGAATCCTGCTGATATTCCTCGAAAGGAAGAACCATTTAACATATGGTAGAAGCGGAACGTCTGAGCTAACCCAAGTTCTTGTCGGTGTCCTTGTGGCAGCAGCATTCTTGCACTGGGGGTTAACCACATTAGCCTCCAATGTCTCGCTCTTTTGTTTGCTGTGTTCTGCAGCGACAACTGGCCGAATGAAAAGCCTCTTGATGCTTTGAAAGAGCGAGCTAGAGCTCGACCGCAGAATCCGGAAACTATTGATTCCATAATCAGTAATTGACCAGGTGGCCTGGTGCTGCCACTCAAGCTCATGGCTCCTGCTGAAGATCCTAGTTCCTTCAATCAATAATATGATGGTGATGAACCAGAAATCACTTTTCTCCAAAGTGATTGCAAAGCCGCCAAGGAGCACAACCGTTGCCCAGATGAATCCAAGAGTTCCAAGGCCAGTTGCTGATTTCTCGAGCACTGCAAGCCTTAATGCAAATAGGGTAAGCTTCTTTTCTGGTGCTCTAATTGCTGTGGTGGTTGTTGAAGAGATTATAGGATTATCAGCACCACTACCACTGTCCCTCTTCTCAATACTTCTATGAGGCTCAAACACTGAGTTACTGTAGGTGTTGCTGAGCTTCTGGAGCTCACCAACTTGGAGATGAATGCTTCCATCTCCTTCCTCAGAAAGCCTATGATCCATGATGTTGATGCTATATATGATATGATAGTATTATTATATGCTGCAGCTTGAGAAAGGAAATGCTTATGTTTTTATACTAACAATTTTTCATACAAGAAATGAATTGAGAATTGAGAGTGGGGGGAGCTTAGGGGGCAAGGTTTATTACGTGGCATGTTGGGGGAAGAGTAACGCCAAACTTCTCTTTTTTATCAGAAGTTGCTTATGCGTTGCTGGCAATCATGGTAACTTAGGGAAAGGGTTAACTTCTCTCTATACTCTTTCCACAAAGTTTCTTGTTAGACTGAGTCAAGGCTTGTTCCAATGCTTGCAAATGTATGTTTGTACCTTAAATGTATGTTTGGCATGGGGTAAAGAATTAAAGATAGGGGAGAAGTTTTCATGGATGAATCTACATGCCAAACGTGCATGTCAGAGTACGAGTGAACAACATTTTCTCTTTTCATGATATCTATTCAACATTTTTTTTTTGTACAAATATCGTAGGCATATAAAGTCATCAACTTGCCCTCAATATATGAAAATAGTTTTTATCCCTTTACAAAGTTTTGACAGGACAAAAGATTCACACCCTTCCGTACTGGTTGGGATTTTTTTTTGTCTGCAATTAGGTCAATAATTTGTTTGTTAAATCAGTTTAGTCTTTTATCCCTCTCGACAATCAGAACTTTTTTTTCTTTTATTTTTGTGTGAAAAGTAAAGTTGTTCTCACCATGCATGTAGTTCTCTATTTACTTGGTTTGATATAAGAAAAATTCCAAGTAGCAAGATAAGTTGATCCGGTGTGCTACCATTACCTGTGGTCCAATAATTAGTAACAATAATTTATTCATGTTTATAGTAATTATAGTTTTTTATTCCTTGGAACTAAAGGGAAAGACAGAGATAGTTCAATGAGTCTCCCTTGAGCTTATAACAAGTCGAAGTCTTCGTCAAGGCTCGTTTCAGTTTCATTTTGGGTCCCAGAAAGCGTGGGCTGAGAGAGAAAAAAATGTGAGGTAGAGAAAAGAAAACGAGGTCACATGAGAACCAGAAAGCAAAACAGAGGAAATAAATAAGGACCTCAAAATACGATGATTAGTATAGTTCTAGATTGTCCTTGGCCTTGAGTGAAAGCATTGACATATCTTTTTATTTTTATTTTAAGCGTACAAGGAAAACAGAATTGTATCGTCATAAAGAGAGAACAAAATTTGCATCAGCTTACAAGCTTACGCTAATGAATAGAGTATAGTACAATATAAGCTATAAACGTACATAAATAGAATTAAGACTAGAGTGTTATTTTGAAGGATGACGTGCTGAATTACATATAAATAAATATTCATTGCCAAGTCTAGTACAAAACTAGATCACTTCCATCTGCTTTGGATATCCTTACGAAGCATATACCTAAGTATTGCAGTTTAACCATGGGCTAAAAAAGAGAAGAGACGTGGGGGGGGGGGGGGTCCAGTAAACGAAACGAAAAGTGAATCAGTTCAGATCAGAAGAAGGATTACATGAAGTATCAAAGGCATTTTGCATCAGTTCAGTGCACTGTTTTTCATCCCACTAAATTCAATTTGCTGCCTGTATCAATTTATCCAACTGGATCAACGAATGAAATTAAGCAAATCATATTAGGCGTTGTAATAACTATGAACTCTATTCACCAAGAACAAACACTTAATACTTCATTTAGTGCCGCAACGGGAGTGCCGGAAGAATCAGACCAACATGTCTGCTCATGAAGACATCAAGAACATAGTGCTTGTCATTCACAAGAAGCAGAGCTCACAGATTAGAATTGCACTTGCTTACCCAGCTTATCAGCTGCTAAACACCTACAATAGAAAAAAGGCCATATTAACAATGCAAACAGTTATTACTTGCAGGTTGCAAGCACAAGAAAAAAGGAGCTTGAACACACTAGTCACTTCTTCTGTTAGCCAAGAAAATAAAAGGAAAAGATTAATCCTGAAATATTAATATCGGGGTTTACATAGCATGTGTGATCTATCATAATTGATATCAATCCATATAATCATTATGAATCAGTCCTGCAGAACTAGACCTTCCATAAGTTCACAGCAAAGGCCTTTTATTCTCCAAATTGCATAGACTTTTAACTCAAGAATTCAAAAGCAGTTCAACTTATGAAGGGTTAACGAGAACAAGGAAATGAAGATAGCAGATGGAGACAGGGAACACTAGACTCACTAGTTCTGATCTGTTCCACTAAAGAAAGAACGTCCAAAGTTCAAAACAATGATCATTTTATGCGGCACTCGCCACCACAACTTCTCACACTATTGTATATCCATACACACAATACCTACATCAGAAACATTATTTGAATATACTGATCATCATAAATAACTATAGATTTCAGTTAGGTCAATGTGGTAAGGTAGCCAATGAATGTGACAATTATTGACAATTAACATGATCCCCTTTGTTTCTCCACAGGTAGATTTACCAACAATGCAACTGAAACCCTAACTATCTATGATTATCTGAATTCATTCATGTACAGCAATAACAGCAAGAGTACCTATACGACAGCGCTCCTTTGTCTAACCCTAGCTTTCTCCGCATCGATAATCGACTCCACCAGCTTCACCGCATTCTCGAGCTTCCCCTTCGCATTCACCACGACGTAATCGAAGTGCTTCACGTGCTTCACCTCCTCCCTCGCCGTCGCGATCCGCACCAGCAGCGACTCCGCCGTCTCCGTCCTCCGGTCCACCAGCCTCTCCACCATCGCCGCCTCGCTCTCCGCCACCACGAACACGAACACCGCCGACTTCCCGAGCGCCTTCCTCAGCGTCTGCGCGCCCTGGATGTCGACCCTGAGCACGATGTCGCAGCCCTTCGCCATGAACTCGCGGATCTGCTGCTTCGGGACGCCCTTGTAGTCGCCGTAGACGAGCGCGTACTCGAGGAGCTCGTCCTTGTCCACCATGGCGAGGAACTCCTCTTTCGAGACGAAGTAGTAGTCCTCGCCGTGGACCTCGGTGGGGCGCTTGGGGCGCGTGGTGGCGGTGACGACGAAGTGGAGGTTCTGGCGGGACTGGCGGAGGCGGTGGATGAGGGCGTCCTTGCCGACGCCGCTGGGGCCGCAAATGACGATGATGAGAGGGTTGGGATCGGGTCGGAGGGGGTCGGAGCTGAAGGAGGAGCCGAGGGAGGACTCGAGGGCACGGAGGAGCTCGGAGCGGTCGGCCTTGTCGAGGGAAGGGATGGGGCTTCGGGCGTCGCCCATTTTGGAGGAGAAGCGCGTGGGGGTTGAGGGAAGAGTGAGGCGCGTGGGGGTTGAGGGAATGGGAATGGGAATGGGAATGGGTTTGGGGGTGTGAGTGAAGAAGAGGGAGGAGTGGGGGAGAGAGTGTAACAACACGAGCCTCCGAAACATGGATGGATGGGAGAGTGACTGAAGTAACGCTGTCACGGTAAAACAAAGTGGTCACGAGAAGGAAGGAAAGTAAGACTCTGTACATAAATACCGGTATTTATACTATGACTCTGTTCCTTGGCTTCAGATTCCATATGTAACCTCGTGCAATTAATTTATTTCATTTTAATCATTTTTTAAGTAATAAATATGATACTTAATTATATATTTATCAAAATGTCGATAGATGATACTGCTGGACGGTGTATTTCAAATAAATCTACTACACAGAGGCATGAAACAAGCACAATAAAATTAGTGTACCCGTTTGATTTGAGACTAGGTGTGGGTTTTTCTTTTGGTCAAAACCACACCTATCTTCTTAAGGAAGCTGCTCCCACTCCAGCTGAATAGGTCAAGTAAGTGTTTGTTTAGATTAGCTTATTTTAATGACTTATAATTAACCCTTGACTGAGACATGTAGAATAAAAAACGGTTATTTCTGCAAAATACACGTTTACTTTCATGCCTTAGATTTGTGAGACAAGAAAAAAAGAGAGAAGATAGTAAGTTCCTTCCTAGAAGGATCAACCTGAATTTATGTGTGTGTATATATATTCGACCTATCTGAACAGTGAAATTTATTGTAAGAAACTAAGGTCAACTATGCTTTACTTGATAACCTCTTCGCATATCATGAACCAAAATAACATAATAACATATCACTCATCAATTTAAAATTATTTCAAATCGGCTAAGATTACATGTCAAAGCTATGACAATAGTCTTTCACTGAGCATGCATGTGAAACAAACAACCCAAGATGAATTGAAATTCTTTAGGCACTGACTTTGTTTATTTCTTTATCACCATATTAAGTTCGTGACAGCAAAGAAATATAATTTTTTGACTAAGATTAGATTAAGAAATAATACAATATCATTGGAATGGTGCCCAATGAATGATTTACTAGATAGAGTAACAACTTGTATTCCACAAGACTAGTGTTATTTGTTCATAGATCGTAGATATCAAGAGTGGACATTAAAGACAAGAGGAGAGTGACACAGTGCATTCGATTATGATAGGTGGACACTCTGTGTCACACACTTGTCAATGTTCACTCTAGATGTCCACAATCTATGTACAAATAACATTATTCATTGCGTGCAATGAAGCAACTTCCATGCCTTCAATTCTCTATGATTAACCAATAAAAGTGCAAGTGAATCATCAAATTGGACCATGGACGAACCCTTCCAAAACTTCAAATTGATGATGCAAATTGCATGATTTAAGAGCTATATAGAAACTTCTCTAAACTTGGTTCTCTCAAGCTCTTCAGCTGGTTTGATAGTGACCAAGGTTATGCCACTTCAAGTTTTTTTCAGTTCAGATGTTCAAGATTAGGCGTAGGACATGAACCTAGATATCAGAGAGCTTCATGGCGCAAAGCATTGGTTGGACACAATATGTTCAACACATTCAATGTCAATCAATACCACTGACCACCAGGTCCCCCACCTTGAGCAGCTGCAACTTTTCTTGCCATGTATTGAGGCTTCGGCTGCAGTCCATTAGATCCTTCAATCCCGTCATCTTCGGCCCTCTCGTTTTTACAGCTAGGGTTGTTCCTCCTAGGATATGAACAGCTCGAAGCGGCATACTGAGTGGAAACGGTTGTATTCCTAATCATCCTCCGCTGTTCGACATCTGAGGTCACTGCCACCCCGCAGTTGTTGTAACGCATTACTGAACCAACAACTTTCCCGGGCCTCGCAGCAACACCTGAAGAAAGTCAGCCACAACAAATGATACAATAAGACACTAACACAAGTAAAATCAACTCAACTCAAGTAAGTTGTCATACCTTGAATATTTTGAGGAGCTTGTAAAGGAAGCCGAGTCATAGGGATACCAATGCTCCTATCTATGGGCTGTTTCTCGACTTCTTTGATGCTACACTTGGATAGATCATTTGCCACCTCGGCCGTATTCTGTACTGAGTTATCTGAATACAACACACATGGCCTGCAAAGCAGAGCCTCAAATCAGCAGGGTTTGGCAATTACAAAGCAGATAAACGGGTGTCTTGGCAAGATGAAACAACAATAGAAAAAGAAGCAAAATTTTCCAGAAACGGACACAAAATATCAGGATACCTGGGTAATGATGCGTGTTGCCTCTCAGGGGGAGTAACAGTTCCACCTTTGCCATAATGCTCCTCAAGATATGCAAATTGCTTCTTGAAGTGGTCCACAGCACTGTTAAAAAGGTGTTGGGGGAAAAATGAAAAAGAAAAAAAAAAAAAAAATCAAACGGTGACCTGAGATACGGCATCAATTAGGGTAACAAAACCAAACAAAGATAAAAATAGATCTATTTGAAAATAAAAATGCTTGAAAATCACAAATTTACAGTCCCATAAAGCACAAAACTTTAGTTAAAACTACATTTGACAAACATATAAGCAGATAAAGTATACAAAAAGATTTAGCCAGACATGATACACATCAAGCAGAAAGTATTGAAAAGAAAACTTCTTTGGGAGTTTATAAAAAGAACTTTCACCTTCAAGGTCCACTTGCATGAGGAATTAAATACTAGTCAAGAAGCAAGAAAATGTTGCTTATAAATTTACAGATTGCATTAAATGCTTAAACAAGTGAGAAAAATGAGAAGTGAAACAAAAATTTGGGTACAGGTTTAGACAACAATACCTTGGATACATGAAACCTGTTGGCTCTGATCCATCTAGAAATTCCTTTAGCATCTTTGGATGGTACTCCAAAATCTCTCGGTATATAAGCTCTCGCACATCTTCCTTTGTTATCCTGCGTCTCTCAAACTCAAATTCCATCTTGGTCACCGGCTGAGCAGACGGTTCTCTCTCAACCTTGGCCAAGCCTTTAAAATATGGATCTGCTAGAGCCTAACATTATTCACAAGATGCCTTGTTAAAACCAGATATAACAAAGAAAGTGAACCACAAACAGATGGACATTCAAGACTCAACCTCTTCAGCCGTGGGCCGGTCCTTAGGCTCAAAGGACAGCATTCTTTCTAACAAACGAAGAGCAAGGGGATCTGCATTAGGGAACTTATGGGAGAAAGGAACCGGCTTCTTCTTACGCATGGTGCTCAAGTATCTACGAGCTTTCTCATTTCGTACCTAACAATACACCACCAAGGTTGCATTAAGTAATAAAATAAAACACACAAGATTGCTAAGAGGAAAGGGAAACTAAACAGCAGACCCTAGCAATGGCTTCAAGAGATGGTATTCCAAGAAGATCAGTCATGAGGTCCAATTGATGTACAACATTCTTCCCAGGGAAAAGAGGTTTTCCAGTTAAAAGTTCTGCAAAAATGCAGCCAATGCTCCATATGTCTATGGCTGGTGTATACTGAAAAGAAAAAAGGTTTATGACCATATTGACTAATAAATCAGCAAGATGCACAGAATCATAGAAACACCATCCATCTTCATTCAGAAACATGAGCAACTTACTATTTGATTGTCCTGCAAATAACAAAGTAACTAAAGAAATATGCATGAGTATGTGTCAGAACATATTAGCACAAGAAACAAACAACAATAGCCACTGATTCCTTTTATATGTTAAAATCGTATAAGCATACAGAATAGGCATTATAATATAATTAAAACACGACCTTAAACCAAATAGTTGAAGTCCAATCCAAAGAAATGAGGTAAGAACCTAGCACAACTTTGATTAAGTTCGATCCTGCTATGTGAATTCCTTTCAAAACTAATCCAAGTAAAAAATGAATAAACAAGTTGAGATTTGACCGCAGTTAGACACCAAAAGCATATTGCCAAACCATATTCGATGAGAACAGGCCAATTATTCCGAGGTGAAATGAGTAGTTTTAATATACAGATACAAATGACAAATCAGATTTGGAAGAATGATTTAGAATTTTGTATTAGTATTCAAGCTTCTGCCCACACAAGCAGGGGTTAATATAATGAAGATATCAAGGATATAAAATAAAAGAGAAGACATATATTGCACCTTGGAGAAAAAAGATCCGCAGAGCTCAGGAGCCCTATACCACCTTGTTGCAACATAATCCTGTGAGCAAACAAATTGAACTAAGTTTGATATGAACTGACAAGGAGAGCTATGTTCAAGGTGATAGTTTCAGGGAAGAAGAATCATACTGTCCAGAATATAGCTGTAGGCGTATCATTAAAAGCCACTCTGGCAAGACCAAAGTCACAAATCTTCAGTTTGCAGTCAGCATTTGCTAGAATGTTTTTTGGCTTTAGGTCTCGGTGAAAAACATTTGCTACAATACCGTTACAAAGTTTAAAATCAGCCATAATGATCATATAATTTAGCAACCAGTTTCGTATCATTTAGCATAAGACAAATGCTAACTAAACATAAAGACCATAACCTGTGTGTATATACTTCAAGCCTCGAAGAAGCTGATAGAGGAAAAACTGGTAATGCTCAGGAGTTAGATCATCATTTGCTTTGATGACCTGATGTAAATCAGATTCCATGAGCTCAAAAACAACATATATATCTTTGAATTCCCTTCTAGAAGGAGGCAACAATATATGTTTGATCTCCACAATATCCGGATGACGTAAGAGTCTAAGAAGCTTAATCTCGCGAAGAATGCGAGTGGCATCAGAAACATGTTCAAATATGTCATTGATTTTCTTAATTGCAACCTTTTCCCCAGTGTGACTATCGTATGCAGAGCAAACAACACCATAGCTTCCTTTACCAATTACTTCCTCTATTCTGTATCTGCTCCCTTCACCATATTCAGTAAAGAAGTCTAATTCCACAGATGACTTCATAAACACAAAAAACCAAACTATTTAGATAAGATAATGAGCAAAATCAAATGCATAATTATGGTGTAAATAATCCAAAAGATACATATTGTAATGAAGGAAATCGAACGATGTTGCACATTTCTAAATCATAAAGCTGCGAGCTCAGTGTCTAAGGTTTGTGTCCATTCATTAACAACAAAGGATAAAGCCCCAAAGTTTCACTTGATGAATGAGTATCAGCATAGTAAATTTACACAATGATTAATATTACCGGCGAGTACATTTGACTTTATCTCTCTCTAATACAAACTAGAAACAAAAATTCTTAAGTTTTTAACTTTGATATGTGGAACTTACTTAGTACAATTAAAATATGAAAGGATAAAACGTAAATGACACAAATAATATGAATTTGCTGTCAGTGATATTGAAATATTAAAATGAGAAATGAAACAAACAAAAAAGGATAAAAGTAAACAATCCATTGCAATAGTCCAAATAAAAACCGCAGGAGCCAAAACAGCATTCAAGGAAACCTTAGATGATGGAAAACTTTCTGCAGGATCTCTCGCAAACAATTACTAAAGTATTCGTCATATGACAGCTCATATCCACAATACAGCCAAACCAGAAAATGAAAACAACTAGCAGTGCCAAGGAACAAGCAAGGGTTATTACAGACCACCTTACTAGATGATACAAAAGAACAAAATTCCATCCATATACCATTGAAACGCATAACTCACAACACAGAGCGTTCACTCCCTCTCAGTACCAATCAAAATTCCTCACCCAATAATACAAAATCCAAAATAAATCAAGCTACTCACATATACATGAGTTATGTAACTTTACCTTTTTTCTCTGATCAGGATGCATCTTGGCAACTGAGCATAAAAAAACCTTCAATGATTTCAAGCCAAAAGGTGCTGCATCCAACAAACCCTCTTCTCAACTAAAATCCAGATCAGCCAAACTCCCACTTCCAGAAACCCCAGAAAAAAAAGAGACAACCCCACTTGCACTAGAACTCCCAGATCAAGAGGGAGTGATCAAAAAGCAAAGAAATAACCAAAGCAAAAGCAAATCAAAATGGGAAACCAAAAAATAAGAGTAAAAGAGAAAACCTTCAATTCAAACTCTAACACAACTCAATAAGAAAACAGACCCAATACACTTTGGCAGCTAATATAACAAACTACGATAAAAAAAAAAAAAAAAAGAAAAACAGGAACATGAACTAGAACTCCACTATGTTAGAATCGAAAAAAGGAAAGAAAAAATGGTAGGAAGTCTCGGAATGTAGCTGGAAAAAGCTGAGGTTACAGATCAGGTTGGAGTATGAAACTTTGTGAGGTGTTGAGGGTAAAAATCAGCGGAAAAAAACTAATCTTTGGAGAATCTAGTGTGACGATAATCACTAAAAACGTTGCTGAAGGGAATGAATAAATATAGGGAAGAGCAAAAATAAGGGATTTTTGAAAGTGGGGAATTGAAGAATGGAGAATTGGGAGTGGAAAGAGAAGAACTTTTGGATCTCAGAAGAGAATAGAAGAGAAACCAAAACCATGTACTTCAAAAGCTGAAGAAGAAGAAGAAGGGTGTGGCGTAGAGCATAGAAAGAGAGCGAAAAGACATAAAGGGACGAATATGGAAAATAAATATAATAATAAATTGATAATGAAATTTCGAAAATGAGTGTGGTTTAAAATGGAAAGTAGTATTATATTGCTGACTCAATTTTCTCCCATTCTTTTCAATTCATTTCTAATTTCTTTTCCAATGAGAAAAAAGAAAAATGATGTTGGATAAGATATTACGTGGAAGTGGGCGGGTGGATGGGTGTGGACTGGAGTTCGTTAGTCCCATTCATTGCCAATAATTGGTCCTTAAATCTGTTTTTCTTTTGTTATTGATTAGTATAAATGAAGCAATGGGGGAAGGAGGTAATCCAGAAACAAATTGACAATTTGATGCCTATAAATCCAACAACTTAAATGTATTTTTTGGGTTGAATAGTGATGTTAAAAAGAGGATGAAGGTTATGTGCCCCTTAAAAATAGAGGAATGGTGCCTCTATTTTTTAAATCAATCCAATTAAGCGTAAAAAAAATTATATATTTTTTTTATCTAAGTATTATAAAATTTATATTTAGATTCACTTATCTTTTATTTATCTTATTTGGCCTCAAATTTTATTTTTAAAATTTAAATTTTTTATTCACAAAAATAATTATTTTAATATGCAAATTCTTTATTTTAAATTGGAAGATAGTTATATTTGAAAATGATATTTAGGATCAAATGGAAAAAATAATAAGAAAATTTTGGTATAAGGTTTAGGTGAAGAAAAAATCTCACTTTTTAGAGACACCATCATCTTTGCGTAAAAAGAGTTCTTCATAAATAAAAAAAAAAATCTTAATTGTGAAACATGGTCAAATTTATCGTTAAAAGAACGTAAAACATTTTTCAAATTGCATCACTTTCATTTATTTTTAATATAAAATATGTTTTATCATTAATAGCCTTTAAGGTAAGGAGTAAAGTTATAATTCGTGATAGTTCAAATTGTAGGATGTTGTTTTTTATTAATATTAAATCTAATATATTTAATTTGTAAATACTGTCAAAACCTTATTTACGAACAAAATTTATTTATTGTAAACAAAAAAAGTACGAACTACTGAGATTTTCAGAGTAGTAATAATAATAATAATAAATTGATTTTTCAGATGTCTCCTCAAGGTCCTTAAAGAGAGGATATATCATGCCGATCATGACTGCTTGTATTAGCACATTATTGACATGTTTAATTTTTGTGTTTGCATTTAAAGCATAAATAGGTTTGTCTGCGAGTTAATAGTTTTTTTTTAATCATATGTTAAGATTAAGAAGTTTAATGAGCCGTGTCCAACTCTTCTAAATTAACATATACTATGTTTGACTAACTTTATTATTTATATTAAAAATTAAAAATCATGCAGTTTCACTCATTGCTTGGTTTGTTTCCTTTACTTGTAAGAATATAGATAGATGGACATCCAAGGCCTCATATTTCAAAGCACAAATAGTGTAGTACAAGAATGTTGCTGATGGGGGACATGAAAATATTTTATTTTCCCTTTCGTTATTTTGGTAAACCAAGGCAAGAAGAAGCTATCCATTTGATCACATATTTATTTGTATTAGAATTTCAGAAACAGTGTTACAATTAACTGATTCCAAATGGCATGTGCATCACATGGGTTGAATAATTCTCCAATTAACAGATTAATTATTTGCTTTTTTAAAATTCTTTTGATTGCTTTAAGTGAATTGGGGTCAATGATTATGTTTTGTTTTTCAACAAAGTGATGGCTTTTGGTCAAAGTGGCAGAAAGTCCTGAATTGATCCTCAATTGCCAATGGCTTTTGGGTGCATTTGGCATTCTTAACCTTCTGCCTTTCGTGCACTATTATTTGAAATAATGACTCCATAGGAAAAGACAAAAAAAAATGTGCCAATTTTCATTGCATTGATCTCAAAATAAAAACACACTTAACATTATTTTCAAGGCGTTACTGTAATTTATTTATTTTTTAGCTCTTATCATCCATCCAAATTTCTATATCACATTACCTAAAATCATTTTGGAATTATGTGAATGTTAATTTTGGTAGGATGATATTCACTTTACAGCATTAAATGATATCCTTTTTCACCTTAATATTTTTCATTTTACCAAAAATATTTGTGAGATTGATTGACACTTGAGAGTATCTTTTCTCTAATCCTATTTTTTCTTTTTGTATTATCTTACAAAAATCATAGTAGCATTCTTAAATCAAACAAGCAAAGTTATTAAACTCGAGAGTTTATTGATTTAGTTAAAAATTTATTTAAACTCATACAAATTTATTATTAATAAAAATGTTAAATCATTTTGTGTAATAAAATTATTTGTTTACGTAGGGGAACAATATTATGAAGTCCCCACAGAGCAGATTCAAAATGTATAAAAAATTCTTTTCACTATTATTTTTCCAATATTGATGTTTGATGATGACTCCCACAATCTCCCCAACCTATTTTTGGCCAAGCACTCAGAGACCTGACCCATACAATGTTGAAAAACCATAATTGTTTTTTTTGTTCCCAAGTTGAAGGACTTTATTAATATACCTCCACCACCTCTTATTCAAGGCCACAAGAATTATAGTGGAAAAAAAGATTACGGTTTTTATGTATTTTTCAACAAATTGTGGTTGAGTTGAACCACACACTTGTACTTTGCCCTTTACTTTGGGTAATGGCCCACATTTGAACATTTATCAGCCGTGACTGAACATCATGTGACAATTATTAATTTCATTTTTCATTTATTAAAATGAGAAAAATGAAAATTATGAGTTCAATAAGCAATGAGTTGTTATGTCCAAAATTAATTTTGCTAATATCATTGTTATCAAATAGCCAAGGTAGTGCTACTACAGCTGAATGGCCATTTTTGGCTAACTGCTATGCTATTTTACGGTGTTAATTAAAGTTAAAACAGCCATGCTATAGCAGTAAAAATTGCAGGTTTCGAGCAAAGCACTGTTTCCGCTAGGGCTACAATAAATCATTTCTCTTCATTTAATAAAATCACAAGACATGCTTCTTAAAAATATTAAAAAAGATAATTAAACTTGATTCTTTTGTCATCGATGAACATTTTATACTTAATCAGTAAAATATCAAACCTCTTATTGGAACATAGGCTACTACTCCCGTGTCCTAACAAAACAATTCAGCCACCAACAATAACAATAGTAGTAATAAAAGTAACAATAGTAATAATAATAGTAATAAGGAACTCAGATAAATTATAGCGACAAAATTGTTGGTTGCAAACAAAACAAAGCACAACAGAAAAATAGCTCCTGCCATGCTATAATTGACATTACTACTAACGAACTAGTACACAATCCAATGTATTATAACCAATGAGTCTTTAAAAAACTGAAATAAGTGCAACTTTCAAAAGGAAAACTAGAAGGCCCTAGTAGAAGAATCCCAGCACTTTGCCACCAACATTCTTTCTCCTTGCCTCTTCATGATCCATGATGCCAGCAGAGGTAGTCAACACAATAAAACCAAACTGCATCATTTGTGTGAAAATCAAAAAGGTCAGGAACAACAATAGAAAACACAACACAAATCTATGACATCTATGACATCCAAAACTATAGATATTACAAAAAAAGGTGTTTTAACAAAATCTATGAGAAGCTGTCACCACAGCAGTGTAGACAGTTTTGAGAGAGATGGAGGGTCACAACTATAGGTGCATAACAAATAGGGATTTTAATTTGTTTAGGACACTGCAGAGTCTATTTGTATTTCCTAAAAGTCTATTGTCGCAAACAAAATTTTCATTGTTAGGGGGGGAAATGTGGCAACAGCCATACTTATATCCAAGCTGCACCCCTAAATAACCAACTCTCATGAATCCACTCCACAAAAAAAAATTATGTTGTATAAGAAGCATGCCCACTCAAATATGAACCTATTAGACAATATGGACAAAGCAGGGAACCCACCTTACCTTGTACTACAATTTAACTTGTATTTAGAAGAATGGTAAGCAACAAGGACCGAAATCTATACCACTTAGTGACAAAGACTATGATACCATGTCGTAAAACAACTCCCCCCCCCCCAAAAAAAAAACCTTGAATTATCAGGTGAAGGCACATGAACGACCGGAGCTAAATAGATATACAATTTCAATTCTAAAATTGTCAATACTTGAAAATTGGAAAAGCAAAGAAAGACTATACAGAAGATGGTCTATGATAAAGGAGTTGGGACAACACAATCAAAGAAATTATTTTTCAAAACCAGTTAATGTTAATCTATAACAGAAACAAAGGACAACAAGATCTCATAAGTTATACACATTGCTTTTTAAGCTTACCTGTCTAGAAGGAAGCAGCCTAGCAGTCCAACCTTCAATCTCTTTGACACCAACATCAAAACGAGGACTGATAACACCACACTTGTTCAGTCTACCATTCAGTTCAACCACAATTTTTCCAGCCCTGTGGTCATCAACATACTCAAACTCTCCAATGTACCCTACAATGCATACGTTATACCAAATCAAGATATAAAAAAGGCAAAATTATTAAGAATCCAACAGCGGTAAAAAAAAGTGGTGTATTGAATAAAAGGATTGAGAAATACCATGCTTCTGCATCACCAAAAGGAACTTGATAATCACTTTCGAGGATGGCCTGATCATGACCTGGCGCTTCCCGCGCTTCTCAGCATTGTACATGCTCTTGAGAGCATCATTCAGTACGCTAACCCTCACCATTGTCACTGTTTAACAATTTCACAAGAATCATATCAACCATACACACATAAACCAATGTTTTGTGCAGACCGAAATCCAAAGCTAATAAGAAACAACAAACAATAGAAAATTTCGTAGTCCAATAATACAATCACAACATGTAAGAATCTCAAAAGAAGCTGCAAAGTCCACCTTAGCTGTTACTAAACCCTAAAGACCACATAAGTCACACTAGCTCTTTAACCATAAACAACACCATTCTCATGATTACAAAAATACAGCTAAGAATTAACAAAGACAAGATTTTTTAGCAAAAGGGTATTCTCAAATTGGCTACTACAACACTCAAAACAATACCCAACGAGTAAAAAACCAATCTTTAGCCGAAAGGGCTTTCTAGGTCAATATCTGCATCATAGATTGTAAGATAACAAAGAAAAACGAAGCAAATCTAAGGAAACCCAGAACGAAATTTGATAATGGGAACAAACATGAGATCATGGAAATTGGAAAGGAGAGATCTTACCAAGGGTGGTGGCGGTAGACAGAAACCTCAGAAACGGCGCAGGTGCAGAAGAAGAGATACAAAGTTGGAAGGGACAAATATAAAAGCGAGAGCTTTTGAGTTTAGGGTTTAGAAGCAAAATTGAGTTTTTGGGCCTAAAGTGCTGCTTCTTCTTCTTCCCTTAATGGACTTCCGTGCAATTCAAATTTGGGCCCTTTCTTTCACGGCCCATATTTTTTGTTGCTCATTCAATTTGGGAAAATTTTAATTTTGATTTTTTTAATTTATATTATTCTACTTTAATTTGTTTGGTGAAAATTAATTTAAAATGTTTTTCTAAAAATTATTTTCTAAAAATTATCTATGTTAACAACTTTTTGCTAAATGATGTATTTCTATGTTTTCAAAAGGATGAAGATCCTTTCCTTTTTTATTTTGGAAAGGTTGGGTTATGTTTCAAATTTCACCATTCATTGAAACTAGTAAGATGAGAAAAGATAAATATGATGTATAAATGAAAGATGATATTTGAAACATAATTCTCTTCTTTTCAAGTAATGGTGAAATAATTAATTATTTTTACTTATGTAACAAGATTTGAAGTTTTTTACTCTTTTACCCCTGGCATAAAAACTTATTACGAAAATACCCCGGGTTTGAGACATTCTCCAAAACTATCACAATTTTGGGTGAGATGGCACCCGCGGACAACGTGGTGGGCCACGCTGGATTCGCCATCACAATTGGCGAATCATGGGTAAATTCGCCAATGGGTCTGGGGAACTTGAAGGCAATTCGCGTACGGGAGTGGTGAATTAGAGGTCCAATCGTTAATTGGGCTCGCGAATCCGAAGCGCATCCGCCAAGCTTATCGGCGAATTCAAGCCAAAAAAAAAAAACTAGAATTTCACATTGTAGTTAAAGAAGCCCAAAAACTTGGTTGCTCGGGTAAGCTGCAAAAAGACCGGAATGCTTTTTGTCGTGCGCGCAGGGGGAATCCACCGATTTGCACTTCGAAGAGCCTAAATGCCTTGGGCTCATGCGCGCAAGCCCAACTCCCTTCTCAACTCTTTTTACTAACACAACAACTACTAAAGGTATATAAACACTTAAGATGTTTGTGATCTAACCGGACTAAAATTTTTAAAATACATAACAATTTCTAACAAATGGCATAACACATAAAAGGTTCTTGGTGAGTTGAGTTAGTGAAGCAATCCATTTTCACATTCTCACATAAAATCTTATTAGTTTATGACGTCTTTAGCATATTGTTGAAGTTATCAATGTGCTCTAGCTCGGTACATTTTTGATACTTGTAACTGATTTATATGTCTTTCATCCCCTTTTGTGGAACTTTTTCTATGGGAAGTGATTACTTGTCAACATTTGCCAGAGCTATTACTGTTACTTTTGTTCAGTATGAAACTAAGTTTGATTTAAAAACTGATATTTATTCTTACTTTGTAATTCTCTTTCATCAGGGTCAAAAACTCATGCTTCGAGCCTACTAGGATTTTCAATGTCTAGCAGAATATCTCCTGGCTTTTCAAGTTAGGAGAGGAGATATGAAACTTGGGGTCTGTGGGGGAAGAGGAGAACGAAGGCTATGGTGAATAGTTGGAGGAGAGAGAAAATGGTGAACAGTGGACAAAGTTTGGGCAGGGGCTGATTGATGGAAAGTGTGAAAAATGGAGGGCATGGATGCAAAATGTGAAAGTGGTGGATAGTGGCATTCTGTGTAATTATGTTGATTTTTTTCTCCCAAAGATGGTGTGCATCTCATGCCACCAAAGCTATGGTACCCACCATAGCCTTCACCGAGAAAGATACGTGTGTGTGAGATAGAACTAAAGAGGGCAAAGCCTATATATAGGATTAGGAGAAGGGCTCTTCTTGTGTTGTGTCAACAAACTGATCGACTAAGTTGTCCACTATAGCCAGGTTCATAAGTTTAATAATAATAAGCCTAATAGCAATAGTAATTACAATTAATTAAGCTAAAATAATACATTCTAATTATTTTGACATCTATATTAATTTCAGTAAAATAATTGTGATATGAATTTATGTTATTTCACACAAAAATTCCAACACTAAAGACTTATATACAGCACATTATTTTATTTTATTTTTTTTTTGGCCCTTTTTAAGTCTTACCATGTAAGATTTAAGTAGAGTAAGACTTAAAATGAGGACATAGCAAAGTTGTTTTTAAGTCTTACTACACTAAAGAGAAAAATAGACTTTCTTCAAGTATTCACTGAACATTCTCTTGGAAGTTTTATTCTATAAACTAAATGTTGCTAATCCAACACCATTATTTAATCCATGAAATATCAAAGGTTCACCACTCTCTAGAAGACTCCAAGTTCCTAAGTCAACACCACTTAACATGTTTGATAAACCAATTCAACATATCATCATGAGCCTCTTCTGCACTCTTAAGAGCTGCTTCATCATCAACATTGTACCTCACTGTCCATCCGTGAGCCACACCAGGGTATACCTTCACAAAGCTCTCAAGCTGACCCAAAAAAAACAAAGGCATAAACAATTTTGGAGTCAGTGGTTGCACCAATTGATGTTTTGACCGAGGTACTAGCAGAAAATTGAGACATGTGATGCCAAAATAATTGTATTTGTAGAGAAATTCTTTGAAACATGATGCTAGATGTGCTCCTGATCGATCACACACATAAAATGACATTTTAGCTTTGAGTGATGAATCTTTTAATTGTGGAAGCTAAAATACCATTTTGTGTAATTAAAAAAATATCCAACAAACTCTTCATGATCATGCAATAATTTTTCACAACTTCATCGTAAAGTTAGAAATTTTATTGAGAGGTAAAGTTCTGAAGAAATTGAATTTTTGAAAGGGAATATAATTAGGAGAAGGAACATTAGATTCCACTAGAGTTCTCACTTATGCTTTTGCAGACATCATCTCACTAATTTGCTTCATTTTTTCAGGTGTGTAACTATTGTCAACTTCTGCTCCCAATATAGTAATAGGAACCTTGATTTCTGAACAAAAGATAGCTAGTTTGCCAACAATCTCTATGATCATTAGTTTCTATGACACTAGAAAATTGGAAAGCACAATTTTACCATTGTATTCATTATCTGGGATTGGACCAGGATGCAGAATAACTGCTGCCTGAATGTCAATGTCAGTGGAGATTACCAATTTCACAACCACCATCCCTAGAACAAAGCTAAGTAAGTTTAACTATTCCACATCCCTTAATTGTTATCTTTTTTAATTTGTTGATTGATAATGATTTGTGTAAAGTAGAAAAAATGTGTCACCTCCCCAGCAGAAACCTGCAGCACCTATGGCTGTAACCCCTTTACTCTTTAGAGCAGCAATTAGAGGTTTTGCATCTTCACATCCCTTATCCTATGCATAAACATGTTATAATAGTAAACATTGATGCTACGCAACCAGAATGAGTTGGGAGAAAAATCATTGTCAGACCTCTTATCACATAACTCGACAACTAATTTATGGCAGAAATTCCTAAGTCATGTAATAACATAATCAGATATATACAAAAGCACCCCAGTTTAGAATTGCGACAATATTTTTTGTCTAAACCATCAGCACGTACTCAAATTAATCTGACTAGAACATGATCAACTCATTCATTTAGAAGATTCGAGCCTAAAATGCTACTTAGGGAAAACAAATATCGAATCAGTCGAGTCAATCAAGTGTTGATAATTGAGTAAAGTTTGAGATAGATTATAAAGTTATATAATGAAAATGAAACAGTTGACACAAGATTAGGGGGATTTTTTTAACCAAATGCATCAGAAATCAGTATGAGTGCCAGTTTGGAATCATAAGATCCAGTGACATAGGATTTAACTCCTCCAATCTCTTGCACACTCCCTGATCCTTGAACCCCTGAGTTGAGGTCTGGTGGACTCTCAAAACACAGAGGACTTGACCTCACTAATCAAAACACTATGCTAGTGCTAGCTAATGATGATTGATGAGTTACTAGTGGCTGCAGAGAAATAAAGAGAGTGCAGTTTACAGTTCTCAAACCTTCGTGTGGCTCATGAGTGATGTATAGAAAAGATAATCTGTATGGTTTGACCAAAAAAGACTATAAGCATAAGAGTGTCACTGAATACCTCAAAACAATTTACTTCTGCCCCAATCCAATAAGAATTTTCTTCTCTTTCATGAAGCTTTTCAATTATCTATGCATATTTTTATTTGTTATTGTCTTTTTTTACTTCTTAGTGTTTAATGGTTAAGATTCACAGAAGAAAAAGAGGGACAAGTTCTTCCTTCAAAAACACTAGGGAATCCTTCGCAGTTTTTATCTCTAAGTCAAGATTTGCATGCCTTTTGCTAATCTTATATTTCATATACTCTGTCTTGTTTTTGTTTATGAGTAAATCATGTGCTTCCAACATCTCTACAACTCTAAGTTTGCGTTTATTTAATTTCTTGATCGATTCTCCTCTTGTGACTATATCACATGCAAAAATATGCACTGTGAGACCAATGATATCTAAGATTACGGTAAAAAGATAAAAACTCAAAGTTGACTCTCGATGCAATTGCATCATTATAGGAAAATATTCTGTCGACCACGTCATACATATCTTTAATTTTTGATCCTCTGATACTTTATTGTCCGCCTTTTTCAAAACAATGAAAAGTGTACGTAAAAACAAACTAACTTTACCAAACTATCCTCGTGAATCTTTATGACCAGATTAGAAATGTGTAGTGCAAGCAATACACTGCATAGCTCAAGCATACTGTCAAATAAACAAAAGCCATGGAACATGAAAAAGAAAAAGATGTCTAATCAGCAGTGTGGATAACACGAGGAATAACATGGTATCCGGTGCTGGTTACAAACAAAACAAAACTTCACTTGATATACTTTGTAAACCAGTCCAACATCTCTTGATGTGCCTCTTCAGCTCTCTTCACACCTGATTCATCTTCATCCTTGTACTTCAGAGTCCATCCATGTTCAACACCAGCGTATATCTTCACATAGCTCTCAAACTACAATATCATCAACAATTCGGTGTCAGCAACACAGCTATATATGGATATTGTAATTTGTAACCAAAGTATTTGTAAAAAGTGACCAAATTGTAAAATGCTTCATTTCCTTGGAAGAATTTTTATTTTATAGCTCAAATATTTAGAAAATGGCTAAGCTTCTTCCCTTCCTTACAAGTTCTTGACGGTATTGAATTCAGTTTTATAGCAGCAACTCGATACGGTCTATTAGTTAGCTAATTAGTTAAGGGTATAAATAGGGGATTACCATCACTGTAATTCATTAGAATTGAATAAACGATCGAAAAGTTTTAACACGGTTAACACAACTTTATTAAAATATCTGAGGTTTTTTTTCCTTATAAACCATTTTTTAAAAAAAATTAGATTTCTGACGGAGACATATTATAAGCAGAAGAAACAAATAGTTCTCAAAGAATTTATCACCTCAGGTTTTGAAGACAGAATCTCTCCAAGTTCCTTCAGCTGTTCTGGTGGTAAGTAATTGTCAACTTCTGCTCCCAACAAAGCTATAGGAACCTTAACCTCTGAAGAAATGAATAATTACAATGGTCACTAACAGTAGTACATTTAAATTCCATGAATTGGAATGACAAACAAAAAAAATCTACCATGAATGTCATCGTGTGTGATTCGAGCAGGATGCAATGCAACTGCAGCCTGAATGTCACTGCAACCTGCTAATTTTGTAACCACAATCCCTGGAACAAAGTTGATTTGTTCAATTATTCAGGAAAATCTAGAGATCTTAATGCATTTTGCTAGCTGTTATCAAAGTTATGTTCGCAGTGATATGACTCACCACCCCAACAGAAACCTGCAGCTCCTATGGCAGTAACACCTTGTCTCTTTAGAGCAGCAATTATAGGTTTGGTGTCTTCACATCCCTTATCCTATAACATATCAAAAGCTTGCTTAGAACATTCAACTTCGATATCAAACTTCCATAAATGTGTGGTAATGGCATAATGAAAGAAAATCTAGGGTCTGCTTCGTTTCTATTTCCGTTTCCTGCTCGCATTTCATGTTTTCTGTTATTCAAAATTTTGTGAAAGAAATAATGAAAACAAGAAAATCTCAGTTCCTGTTTCCATATACTAATTCCTCCAAAAATCATGAAAAACAAGAAATGAATTGAAAATAAAAACACAAACCAAACGGGTCCCTAACAACATTCCAGGGCCACCTGCCATCATGTTATATTGATTTATGAAATGGGATTCTAATCAGGATATTTTATTAAGAAAAATGCAACCATGATAAAAAAAACTAACCGGTCCATGCCTCTTCGCCCATGATTCTCTATCAAATTTAGGATCATAATCGAAGTAGTCACCATACAGAAGATCAGGAACTACAACCAAGTATCCAGATGCAGCTACTTTGTCTGCTAGTCTCCTTTTGAAATGAGAAAATGTCAAATCTAAATCAGTTAGAAGAATGCTAGAATACTAGTCTATTTTGTTAGCAAGAAGGTATATTTCTAATTAGTTCTCGGGAGTGTCAATAGACACAAAGCACCAACAACTTGCAGCACTATCCAACAGTGGAAAACCCTATCTATCAGGGTTAATATGTTCTTGGGTGAAATCGTATCAGAAAGTTTCACTTACCTTAAATTAGGCACTTCGAACCCTGCAAATAATTGAACAACAAATAAATTAAAAAAAATCAGATTCGCCCACATACCACATTGATTTTCAAACTCAAAACTATTTCCAACCAATTATGAAAACATGCTCCAGTTTCCTTGAAATCAATAATACAATACAAACATAATTAACACCTTGGTGGTGAGGATCTGAGAGTAAAATTCAGATTAAAAATTATCACCATGTAAAGAATATTGATGTATGTACACATGTGATGCAAATTAAGTTCTTAAATGAGAGATAAAAATAAGATATGGAAGATGATGGATGGATTAGGTTACCAAATACGTCAGAAGCCATGATGATGGCATGTTTGGAATCAAGGGGTCCATTGATGTAGCATCTTATTCCTCCAAATTCTTGGACACTGCCAGTTCCATTGGAAGAAGAAGAAGAAGAACCTAACATTGTGTTTATTGGCGTTCAGTTTTCGTAACTTTATTATATTTGAGAGACAGATACATCATATTCATACGTATATAGGTGCGGGGGAGAAAAGTCAAAGTCAAAGTCAATGTGAAAGGATTGACGCAAAACAGAATCACACGCATCCATAAAATTAAAATTGTGTTTTATACTAAAGACAAAATAGGTGAAAGATATAAGAATAGAGACAAATTTTTTTTTTATAATTTTTTAAACTCTAATTTTGTATCTTTCAAGTAAAGGTTTTATATTCTCTCTTTTTTAACTTAAATGAAATACAAAAAATACATGAATTTTCTCTCCATTTATTTGTATGTCACGTCTTGGTATTTTATCTAGAAGGAGTAGTCTTTAAACAAAAGACTTAGACTTATTTTCTTCTCATTGCTAAAGTTTTATTTTACTTCTCTTAATATCGATTTGTCTCTTATTAGAAATTGAGTCTCGGAGCTATCGGTACGATAGGTTGCTGCATTACTGTAATAAATGATCATTATAAAAAACAAGAAAAATATTATATTATTGGAGGTATGACATTTTTCAGATTAAAAATATTGTTTTTTTTTAATTGTTTAATAGATTTAATTTGCCATTTTCTGTCTAATCATACATCCACACTTAAATTGGAAACAGCAAAAGGTCATCATTGGGCTAAGGGTGATTAGAAGTGAGGGGGTTGGTCCCAAGCCCAATATATCATCAAGCAACCCAAATCTATGTAGTCCTATCGGCCCAACCACAGATTCCAGAAGCCCAATAGTTACTTTTACTGTCACCAATACCATATCGAGGTTTTGACAAAAACAAACCATATTGAGGGATGTGACAGGTAGAATTTCTCATTGAATAGCAAGTAGCAAGCAATTCTATAATCTAGTGGTTGCTCGTGCAGTAATCGCAAATATTTTTGAAACTATAGTTTAATACTTCATAATGACCAAGTTATTGTTGTACTTGTTTTGTAATAATACAATCGGAAATATATTATCTAGCATGGATCCTTGAGATGGGATGACGAAACTTGGGAGGACTAGAATTCGCAAAGTGAATTTGGAACATTCTTCGGCGTGCAATCAATGGTCATGGCAATAAGAGTACTTGCAATGACATCCTGACGTCCAAGTAAAGATGAGTAGGATTAGGGTGAGATTTTAGTTAGAGGGAATGCGTTACTTGAGGGTTAGGTTTCCTTATACTTTTATATTTGTGTTCATTACTCGGATCGTTACTTGTATGCAAAGTTATGTAGGATAAGGTTCATTGAGTCGGATCCCAGGAATCACGCGATTTCCATTAGAAGTTGTTAACGCGGATAAGTTACCTTTCTCAAGTAATAAATGTGAACAAGAATGGAAGGAATTGATCCTATCATGTGAAACATCACCCTTTTTTTAAATCACAACAGTAGAATAATGACGAATTGTCGTTACTATATCAGCCCACATAGCACTCGATAGCTGAAGTTCATGAGGATTCTGTCGCACGCCAATTTAAGGACGTGATCGACACGCAAGGGACTAGTTTCCTCACGGAAGTCTTTGGAACGCTTTTCATAAAAACATGCACTTTAACTTTAATTAAAACAAATAAAACCTTTCTTTTCTAAATAAACATAAAATCTTTTACAATAAACATAAATATACATGATACACGACTGGTCCGAAGATCTTGCCTGCACACACTTAGAGCACTCTAGACATGACTTAATTATAAAATAAAAATAAACTAACAATTTCTATCGGTAGCTTCACCTAAGGGTGAACTGCTGATTCTTGGATTCTGACGTCGCTACACAACTACATGCTCTACTAGACTGCTTTGTAACCTGTAATTGAAGGGGGAGGTTGAGGGGTGAGAACTCTGGGGAGAGTCTCAGCGAATGGTCGTCCGCACGGTGACACAGAACACTTCGAAAAACATGACATGCAGATACAATACATAATATATATATATATATATATATATGACAAGCATAAAACATTTCTATAATAATAATGATAATAATAATAATCATCTTAAAAACATTTAAGAATATAAGCAAGTAAGGATCTCTCTAGATAGACATTCTGAGCATTACAGTTTAGTTGTTCTTGAAATATCCGGACTTTACGGCCTTGCCCTAGATCTACATGAATCTTATTCTACTTTACAATCGTACAAGGTATATTAGGGTCAACGTAGGCTGTAGCTGACTTACAGATCTATTATAGATACATTTCCATGAAAATAGTTTTAAATACATAACATAACATGACAACATAATCCTTTATCTGATAACATAACATGACTTAATATATTTAAGTGTTTTATCTTGGAAAAATAAAGTTAGAATAAGATTTGATGCTTAGGGAGGTTCCTAGGTAAGAGAGGTATATCGCAATAGACAACTTAAGTACCAAGTCTTGTCTTTAGCTAGAACCTTTCCTTAACATAAGTCTTCTCCCACCAGAATATTTCCTTAACCATGATCTTTTATTAACGGTTTAACTAAACAATATCAATACCTATATCACTTAATACTAATCATACACACACAACATGAATATATTTAATGCAGTAAAATATGTGGTCCCATGTGGTTCTAAAATAGATTCATGGTTTTCTAAAATAATTTTATAAATATCTACTTCATAAATAAAGAGTTTCTAAATAAATAATCATGAGAAAATAACTAATTAAATAAAATAATAACTAATTTCATAAATACATAAATAAAATAATAAATTCCACCTCCTAAGATTTTATAAAACAGGCATAAATAAAATAATGTTAAAATAAATAAATAACTTTAAAATAAATATATAGTCTAAAATATATCGTGAAGAAAGTCACTCACCTTAACATGACTAACCGCTAAATAGCACTAAGGTGGGAGTTCCCAACACCTTACGTGGAGGCACTGTTTCCCCACAAACGGAAGACAAAAAGGAGAAAAGAAATAAAAAGATAATTGGAGCGAAAAGTTTCACAAAGTGTGACCTCTCCAGCTTTAGAGTGAATTAGCAAGTCTAAACACTCACGGTAAGTCTCTATATATAGGGGGAGGAGGAGACCCCACTTCTATCACTCTAATTGACGTGAAACTAATTCCCGATGTGTTGCAGCGCTGCCCTAACCTGTATCTCGCGCGAGATGGATACATGTCTCAACGCCTCCCTCTTTTTCTTCTCTTCTAAGGGTCATTACAGATCCTAAACACCACATCTCGCCATCAACCCAGTGCAACCATTTGCTGTCCTAAAGATAACAACAAAGCATACCGCCCAATTGTGATGAGTCAATTCTTGAATGTCTTGAACCACACTGACCTCATTATGTTGAAACATGACTTAATTATGTTTTAATTTTTATAACTTTTAATTATATATATATATATATATATTTTTTTTTGTGAGTCTCATGCTTGGCATCATCTTTTTGGTTAATGATAAAAATTAACACTTGCTTAAGTCCTTTGAAGTTTTCATAAGAAAAAAAATCCATTTTTTAATGTCTATTTGTCTTTATTATGAACTTTAAAAGGGAAAAGACGTAAGAAACATGTCATTATTATCATATTGTTTCTTTCCTTTTTACTGCACTAAATGAACTAAACTCTAGGGACACAAATAAATGTGTGACTAGCAAACACCTAGAGTGTCAGTAGCACACTTGCTAGTGGCTGCTGCAAAAGAAAATCTTTCATTTTGATATGGCCTCGCAAAGAGTTGGAGGCAACTATAAGCATCAACCGTACGAGTTGGGGAAACTAATCAACTATTTTTTTTTTTTTTTTTCTGTTTTAAACTGATCAAGTCCGAATTGTAGCTGAATGACAACAGTTTTCATACAGTAGTGGTGTGAGTTTAAATAAAGTCAAATAAAACAACATACTATTAAATGTTAAAATAACTAATTGATTAAATTATTCAACTAAGCAATAATAATTAACTGCTTATAGAACTTGATCATATATTTATCAAATATCAGAACCACTCCCCTTTCACGATCTAACATATATGCAGTGGTCCCTCCATTCTACATAACAAAAGCATGTGATTATGTTTAGATAAGGTGGTGTTGGGAAAGACGAGTATATACAACGAAAATATTATAAGCACACAGTGGAAATAATAACTTTTTCCACCTGAATTGAACCTACAAGAAACGTAATATATGGCAAGCAATATATCCAAAAGTGTGAAAATTAAATAGGCAAAATAGAAAGAGTACAACTAATTTTTAACGTGAAACCCCGCCAACGAGAGGAACAAAAAACCATGGGACCTAGTCCAGAAAAATTCCACTATGAAAATATCAAGTACAACAAAAGAGTTCTACGAAAGGAATCTCAAAGACGAAAGCTTACTTACTATTAAAATGGTGGAATAAATAACAGAGCAACACGCTCAAAAGACCCACACAGGGTAAAAACAGTATAACCAAATAAGAGATAAAAATATTCTAAGGTTACTAGATTGATACCCACCATTTCTGAAACAAGCGGCTGAAGTCACATTGAAAACGAAGTACAAAATAGTATTCAACAAATACCAGAACGAGTCAAAGTATCTCCAAAAACAAACCAGTGGCAACATTGTTTGTGCGTAATATGCATATCTTCCTCTGACGCGTGTGCGCACACGCGCGCACACACATACACACCCTAAACCCTATAATTCAAACTGAATCTATTTTTTTAAAGATACTAATAGATAAGATAATAAATAAGATAAGCGTTAGACCAAATTTGATAGAGACCCTAACACAACAAACTCCCCTGCATCAAGTGCAGATAATTGCCAAGCCAGCAATAAGTCGACAATCTTCAAACTTCCCACTTGGTAAACTCTTACTCATCATGTCTAAACCATTATCATCTATGTGAATCTTTTCAAGTTCCATCACCTTAGAATCCAGAACATCATGTATCCAATTATACTGAACATCCATATGCTTAGATCTACCATGGAAAGTGGAATTCTTGCCAAGATGTATAGCACTCTGACTATCGCAAAATAAAATATACATCTGTTGAGTAAAACCAAGTTCTTGGACAAATTTCTTCATCCAAAGTAACTCTTTGCAAGCTTCAATAATAGTAATGAACTCAGTCTTAGTTGTGGACAATGGAACACACTTTTGCAATTTAAACTGCTAGGCCACAACTCCCCTTGCAAAGGTGATCAAATAACCAGAAGTAGATTTCCTAGAATCAATATCCCCTACCACGTCTGAATTAATATAACTACAAAGAACAGGTTTATCAATCCCAAAACAAAGCTTCAAATTAGAAGTGCCATGGAGGTATCTCAAAATCCATTTCACAGTTTTCCAATGCTCAGTTCCAGGATTGGAAAGAAAACGACTGACAATACCAACTGCATGAGCTATATCAGGCTTAGTGCAAACCAGTGCATACATCAAACTCCCTACTGTAGAAGCATAACGAACACAATGCATGTCTTCTTTTTCTTTATCACTAGAAGGAGACTGTCTAGTGCTAAGCCTAAAGTGTGTAACTAGAGGAGTGCTTACCACTTTAGCTTTATCCAAGTGAAACTGTTGAAGTACCTTCTCAATGTACTTCTCTTGAGATAACCATACCTTCTTGGCTTCTCGATCACGAGTAATGTGCATGCCAATAATTTGTCTTGTTGGTACCAAGTCTTTCATTGGAAAAGACTTGCTAAGCTCCTTTTTCAACCTATCAATTCTAGAAACATTATGACCAACAATTAACATGTCATCAACATAGAGCAATAAAATGATAAAATCATTATCGGAAAATTTTTGCACAAAAACACAATGGTCAGATATAGTCTTCTTGAATCCTTGTTGGACCATAACTGATTCAAACTTCTTTTACCATTGCCTCGGGACTTGTTTTAACTCATACAAACTTTTCTTCAGCTTGCAAAGACAATCCTCTTTACCTTTCACCATGAAACCTTCAGGCTGCTCCATGTAAATTTCTTCCTCCAAATCACCATGAAGGAAGGTGGTTTTCACATCCATCTACTCAATCTCTAAATCAAAACTGACTGTCAAACCAAGAACAACTTGGTGGATGACATTTTAACAACAGGAGAAAATATCTCATCAAAGTCAATACCCTTCCTCTAACGGTAGCTCTTGACAACTAATCATGCTTTGTATAGTGGAACGGGACCATTCTCTTCAGTTTTCAATCTGGAAATCCATCGATTCTCCAACGCTTTCTTATCCTTGGGCAACTTGACTAGCTCAAAAGTATGGTTGTCAAGCAATAATTTCATCTCATCATCCATTGCTGCAACCCATCGCGTTCCATAGCCTCTTCATAGGATTCATGTTCTCCCCCGTTAGTGAGGAGCGCATATACATCAGATGAGTAACGAGTAGAAGGTACAGGCTGTTTAGAAGACCTCTTGATAGGAACAATAGGTTCATCAACGTTATCAACAACATTATCATCAATAGTTTCTATTGGCTCATCTGGAATATGATTCTCGACATCAGCATGATTGTTAAGATTTGCTACATCAAGCGTATCTGTATTAGTATCAGGGATTGGATCAAGCTCAACTAAACCATCAGAACATGATGACTCTGATTTTTCTGCCTTGTCAATATCTTCAATGGTCTGGTCCTCCATGAAAACAACTTCATGGCTTCTAACAAGCTTCTTTGCAACGGGATCATAAAATCTGTAGCCAAATTCATAATGGCCATAACCAATGAAGATGCATTGTCTCATCTTGACACCTAACTTGGACCTTTCATCCATTGGCACATGGATAAATGCTTTGCACCCAAAAACATGCAAGTGGTCATCGGAGACATCCTTCCCATACCATACTCTATCAAGAATATCTGTCTGCAAAGCAATAACAAGAGATAAATTAATAACATGTGCAACAATATATAAAGCTTCACCCCAAAAAGGTCCAAGTTGTAACAACCTAGCTAACTGTTTACGCTTAAGTCACAAACAATACTCACTATTTTGTCACTTTCTCAGTCGGAATACCTTTAGTCCTATATTGCTTTCATAAATATCCTTTACTGAGAATATGGATCAATTTAAACTTTTTCTTTTGCTATTAAAACATAAAGTATGAGCCATGCGTATGAAATAAGTTGTATATATACAAGCGTTAAAGTCTCAAAGACTTAGATCTTAGATATAACTATAGGTAATATCTCCAATCAAGTCATAGAAATCATAACCTGCATACATTCATGTTGGTCCAAGAGAAAAGTCACAGATATATATATATATATATATATATATATATATATATATATATATATAAATACATACACACTTAATACACATCATAAGCTAATGACAAGTATAAGTCATTTAGCTAATACAAAACATAATGTTCTATCGTCACGGTTAGCCATTTTAAACATAATCCCTCTGCTCCCCTTATGTGTCCTGTGTGGAATCTGGTACCATGACGATCCCTGAGTCAACCTTCACTGTCCCAAGGTAGGGTCCTCACCTTGTGGTTCCTCATCAGATTCTTCATGCGCTCCTAGAATCATAATGAATGGGGGTGAGAACATTGCATTCTCAGTGGGAATCCTAGGGGCGTAACTATCTGTTTCGATTCATTTATGATCTAAGTCACTCAGGAGATCTCCAAGTGTTAAAGTATACTAAAATCCCTACTTATTTTAATCCATACTAGTCCTAAGCAGCTTTAACTTAATTAACTAGTTGATAGGGAAATTCTAATCTTTCATTACCTACGTCTTTGTGCTTTCTAAACCTATTCGTTTAAGAATCGTGACGTACTTCCGTAACTTAGAGCCGTCATAAGGCAGTCTGGTGAAATCCTTATTCACTTGACATTGCCTTATAGCGTATACTTATATTATTATCATATAGATACAACACATATATCATGCATGAAGGGAATCCAGGACTTGTCAGGTAATTCCAACACATATATCATTGCCTATGCGCCCTGTCAGGTGATTCCATTGGAGAAACATCCTTCTTGTCTTTTCCTATCCATCATTCTTCTCTATACCCAGTGGGATCGTCATCTCCTCTCCAGGTACCTCCCTCTTCTTTCCTATCTTGTACCTAGTGGGACCATCGTCCCCTCTCCAGATACAGTACTCAGTGGGACTATCGTCCCCTCGCCAAGTACAACCTATTTTTCCTTTTTGTTCTATATTCAGTGGGACCATCATCCCCTCGCCAGATATAGTACTTAGTGGGACTGTCGTCCCTTTGCCAAGTACTATACCCAATGGGACTGTCATCCCCTCGCCAGGTATAACCTACTTAATAACAATAGCAGTAATAAGGTAGAGCTCATACCCGAGGTGGTAGCGAATCACAGACGTATTTAGCGTAAACATATTGATAAATTTACCATCACTAATTTCAATTATCATCTCTTCATATTTACATGATTGACCTTCTAATTATCTAAGGTTGCCCTAACACTCTTTTCTCTTGTGTATTTCCTTTGGGCATTGTTTTCTTTCAGTAGCGTAATAACAACATAATTCTTTCAACAACCTAATAACAACATATCTTTCAGTAGCATAACAGTATGTACAACACATTTAAGTTCACATAATTATGAATTGTAAACCAAAGGGCACTAGTGTTTTTAGGGCATACATACTCTCATGTATCCTCTCTATATTCTAATTCTTTTATATTCATACTTCCATATTAAACTTATCTACCCTGGTTACATATGCTTAGCCTCAATTTGTACCTTGTCTTCTTAAGCCTTCAAATTCCTAACTCTATCAGTTTCCTCCTCAAAACTAATTGCTCTAGTCCCGCACCCTTATACTCTTGGTTTATCTTTTCACTTTTAGACACAATGTACTAACTAAACCACTGAACCTTGTGCTTAAGTATAAACCCTAATCTTACCATGTTTAAGTTTTAGAACCCTAATTTGACCTAACGCACTTTCACTCTCAAAACTCATCTTCCTAGCTTCAATAGTTACTCAACTCATCTAAAACTCACCTTCATGGATCAAAACCCTAAACCTATCACTCTTAAACCTTTTAACCTGAATTCTTGCCTTGTATTTATGCTCTCTCCAATTTCATTTTCTTAGTTTAAAAACCTACTCAAATCTTCAAAAACTCAAGTGCATGAAACCAAATCCCTAAATCTTTCTTAACCAAGTCTTTATACCCGAATTCATCCTGTATGTTTATGCATTCTCAAATCTCATTATTTTGGCTTAGAAAATCACTCAAAATTCCTTAAAGTTCACATGCATAAAACAAAACCTAGGCTTACTAATTCTAAGCTTAAAATCGAATTCTCATTTAAGTGTTTAGGCACCCTTAAGACTTAGTTTTTCTTAGTCAATTCTTTACCAATTTCTCTCAAACTTTCTTGCCTTTAAATATCCTTGAAAACACAAGAGTACAACTTAATTTTCTTAGAAACAAAATCATTAAAATCATGAGCATAACAAAACACATAGAAATCAAACTAATCCACTTAAGTAGTGGATGATTCGGATTAGCCACACTTAAGAGAATTTGTTAAACTCTTGGCTATTGAATGAAAGTTCCTTGTATGGCTTTGGAGAGAATCCAAAGCATGCATGCAAGGTCCTCCAAGGATGATGATGGTGGTGGATTTAATGATGTTTCTTGAGACAAATTTTGCTTGGCCTTTGTTCCTACTTAGGCCTAGCTTTGCTTGCTTCTAGTTTGGCTTGTTGATGAGTGAATCTTGGCAATGCTTTGCCACGGTTTTCCTCAAGAAAACTTGAGAAAATCTTGAGAGAATGACGATGGCAAGGCTGCGGTTTTGCTAAGGAAAAATGAGAGAATTTTGCAAGGATGATGATGCTAGGGTACGTAAACCGGTTTTGGCTTGAGTTTGAGAGAGGTGATTGTGTGGTGTTTTCTCTTGGTTTCAAAGGAAAGAAAACAAAGAGAAAGAGCTGTGAATATTTCAGTTTGTAACAATGAAGGAAACGAAACAATTAAAGCAAGAAAGATGAAGAAGGAGTCGTGAAGTTAAGGATTGTAGTGCCACGGTTTTGCTTTGCCTTACCATTGATAAGCAATTGAAGGAGATTAATTGGAGAGAATGATGATGGCCATTGCTTCGGTTTTCCTAAGGGAATTTGTGAGAAAACAACGTTGAAAATGAATGAATATGAGCCGTGTAGTAGCTTGACTTGTGCTACGGTTTTCTTGGCTTTGTTTGCTAACTCTTATCAAAGAATGAAATTGATATTGAGCTGCTTATATATATATATATATATATATATATATATATATATGTGTGCCAATGAAGCTCGGTTTGCTGAGCATTTAATTTCAGAATTTTGAATCAAATTTAATTGTAAAAGACAATGAAATTAGGAAGCCATGTGCACAAGGTGACTTGTCACCATGCATGGATTTTGCTAGTCTTAATCCAAGACACGTGCTGAGTGTTTGTTTTCAATTGTTCAGCAGGTTTTGTGCTGAGCATTGACCGTGTCATGTGTGTGTTTTGTCTCTTAATTTTCCATATATGCGTGGTGATTAAACAGGGATCCTATAAAATTTTTCTAGCATGAGGACATCATCTAGAAATCTTTCTAGCATGAGGACATCATCTAGAAATCTTTCTAATGGTACTTGTGAATCATCTTTCATAAAAGTATGTTGCACAAATACCGTTTAGAAATTAATTTAATCCCAGCGATGAAAGATAAGTGATTTTGAGGTTCGTGAATTCCCGCAAGAACTCGAAACTATTACCTTGATAGCTATTCTTAAAATAGCATAGTGATTTAGATTCTAATCTTAATCAATAACTTTCACATAATTATCTAAGTCGTGGAATGATTTCTAAAGGAACGGAGAGTTATACCGATGACCACGCGTAATCCTATAACGGTTACTCGTGAGAAAAGGGCATAATTTTTCTAAAATGGTTCTAAGGTAAAACAAAGATGTTTTAAGACCTTTAAATGATATATGAATATATTTCAAGACATATCTTGGTGATATGGGAAATAACATAAGGCTACCGAGGCCATCAGTTGACCAAAGGGGCTTACTGGGGCTTATTGGACAGCTAGAGATTCGAGAAATGCTTTCAGCTTATTTTTAAACACCTAGTTGACCTAAGCTTTTATCTATTTTTAGTATTAAGGGAGTTTATTATGTTTTTCTTTTAATTCTTTAGGTTTTGAGGGAAATAGGAATTGTCCATCTAGAGTTTGGCCCACAGTTGACATAAGGGAAAGTTCTTGATTTGGTTCGGTGGGATATAGAGAATTTATTTCTCTAAGGATCTTCAAGGGGAAATCTAAGGGGAGTGTGTTGGCTTCCTCGACAATTGGATTTGAATAGCCTTATTTGGGGTTTTCTTAATTACAAGGAAACTGAAATGTTTATGAGATAAAGGGCTTATAGGGACAGTGCTTGGAATAGCATGAAAAAAGTGGGGCGTTACACAGGTAACTTAATTTCATAAACTGACTCTCTCCATCAATGTCATGTTCATCCTTTCAGCCAAGCCATTGAGTTGAGGAGTCTTGGGAAGTTTTTCTGGTGTCGAATACCTTGTTGCAGTATTCATCAAACGGTCTACAATACTTGTTGCCATTATCGGTACGAATACATTTCAATTTCTTCCTTGTCTTTCTCTCAACGGAAGCCTGCAATTGTTTAAAGACACCAAGTACCTGGTCTTTAGTCTTCAGAGCTTATACCGAGAGTTTTCTTGAATAATCATTAATAAACGTAACAAAGTAACGAGCACCACCAAAAGTTTTAATCTTCATTGGACCACAGAGATCTGAATGCACCAACTCGGCCCAACAGTTTACTCCCTTTTCATTGATGTGGCTAAGCCTCTTATGCCATAATTCTGATGAACTTTAAGAATCAACAAAATTTACAACATCAACCAAAATAGTAGCTTTCATCCAATACAAACTAGAAAATTTCTTACTACGTGCCACAACTAAAGAGCCCTTAGTAAGCTCCCATTGTTCATTACCAAAGGTATTAAAATAGCCATCGTCATCAAGAACACTAGCAAAAATCATATATAAGTGGATGTCTGATGCGTGCCTGACATTATTCAAAATTAACTTTGTTCCATTGCTGATTTCTAAGCAAATGGTACCAATGCCAATAACCTTTGACGTTTTATTATTTCTCATCTTCAACACACCAAAATTACCTGGAGTATAATAAGAGAAAAAGTCATTTCTTGAAGTCACATGAAAACTAGCACAACAACCCAGCTACAATCGTCACAAGCAACATTGACCATATTTTGATCACAAACAATCAATAGATCTCCATCGGTAGCAATAGTAACACAATCATCATTACCATCATTCTTTTTTTTCCCCTCAACCCTTGTAACCGTTTTTCTTATTCTTCAAATCATGGCAAAACTTCTTAATATGACCCTTTTACCACAGTGATCGCACTCAAAATTTCTGTACTTGGACTTTGATTTGCTTTTGTGCATGCTTTTACCTCGTTGACCTCTTGCTTTATCTTTGTCTCTGCTTTTCCCCCTATCTTCAGTAACCAAAATCTCTAATTGTGTAGAGGATGCCTGCTGAGTTTGTCTTCTGACTTCTTCATTCAAAACAACAGTTTTAACCATATCCATAGTCACAACACCGCCAGGAGAAGAATTAGTTAAAGTAACACGGAGAATTTCCCAAGAGTCAGGTAGAGTATTAAGCAACCAAAGCATCATAACTTCATCTTCAAATTTAATACCCATGCCAGACAATTGAACAAAACAACCGTGAAAACTCAAGTGATTAGAAATAGAAGTACCTTCTTTATACTTCAAATTCTCAAACCAACCTTGAAAAATACTCAAGTAATCAGAAATAGAAGTACCTTCTTTATGCTTCAAATTCATAGCTTGCTTCAACAAAAATAATTTGTCGTTCCCGGTCTTGGAGGCATACAAATTTTCAAGCTTTTCCCATAAAGTTCTGGCGTGTGAATCATTAACTATATAATTCAAAACGTTGACATCTACCCATTGTCGAATAAAATCACAAACCATCTCATGCTCAAAAGCCCAATCTTCATCATATTTTTTCTCTAGTTTCTGTGTAGAAAACACCTGAAGATGTAATATTTTCACAAAGAGTAGATCATTCATCTTGTATTTCCATTTGTGGTAATTAGTGCTATTCAAACAGATCATCCTAGCATAATTAGGTTCCATCGTTCAATCAAGCAAATTCCCAAGATCCAAAACAGCTCTGATACCAACTATTGGGAAAGACGAGTATATGCAGCGAAAAAATCACAAGCACACAATGAAAATAATAACCTTTCCCGCTTGAATTGAACCTGTGCGAAAAATTAAATAGGCAAAGCAGAGAGCACACACCAATTTTTCACGTAGAAAACCCCCAACAAGAGGGACAAAAAACCATGGGACCTAGTTCAAAAAAATTCCACTATGAAAATATCAATGAGTACAACAAAAGAGTTCCACAAAAGGAATCTCAAAGACGAAAACCTACTCACTATTAAAAGGGTGAAATAAATAATAGAGCAACACGTTCAAAAGACCCACACAGGGTAAAAGCAATACAACCAAATGGAGATAAAAATATTCTGAGGTTGTCAGATTAACACCCACAATTTCTGGAACAAGCGGCTGAAGTTGCATTGAAAACGGAGTACAAAATAGTACTCAACAAATATCAGAATGAGCCAAAGTATCCCCACTAGAAACAAATCGGGGGCAACACTGTTTGTGAGTGATATGCATATTTTCCTCTGATGCAGCAATATATATATATACACACACACATACGCATAATGCAAATTGAACCTATTTTTTATTAAAGATAATAACAGATAAAATAATAAATAAAACAAGTGTTTGGACTCAATTTGATAGAGGCCTAACACAACATGTGCTTGGAAGGGGTAGAAACAAATGTAAAAAAATAAAAATAAAAAAACCATCCAGTAATCTTTTATTTTAAAATAAAATAGTATCCATCGTTTTTATTTTTTTTCTTCTAAATTTCTCCATTCAAACAAACAATGATGAGTGATGAGAATAAGAAGAAGGAAAAAGAAAAGTTAGAGGCAACAAAAAGTAGTGAAATTTAATCACAAGTATTTAAAATCTCTTTCATTAGACTCGAAGACTTGGATAAGACCCTATAATTAAAAATAATAAAAATAAAATAATGACGAAGCAATCCAATGGACTAATTAAGAATTGGAAACAAAAACTAGATTTTTGTCGCAATGCGGAAAAAAGGAAAAAAAATGAAAATGACAACCATCAAAGAACCCATTAGCCAAAATAATGTATTAGTAGCTTTCTATCAATGTCACGATGGAAGAAAAAGGATGTGCATGTCACATTAGGAAAATACTATGTAATAAAAAAAATTACTAGAAATTTTGTTAAAATAATGTAACATGATTTTTAATCGTTAAATCAATGCGCGACTTTTATTTTATTTATTCAACTACCTTGATTGAATCTTTTTTCAAAAAAAATTGATAATAATTCTGGTCAAATAGCATTACTCGTGTCACTATTAAATCCCATATCATCAATTAAGTGTATACTATATGTTCTCAACTTAAAATTTTAAATTTGTTGTGCCGATGTGAAGAAAGCAATCCTACTACATGTACATTCTCTTAGCATCCACTATACATTCATTTCCATATTTATACAATTGAGCCCACACAATAACTCCCAAACAACTCTCGTCTCCTACGTTCACCCACTAGCCTATTACGTGCACATCTATACACGCGATAAAGAAACCATTCGTGCCTCCACATCTCTTTTGCAAAACTAGCACCGTTCTCTATTCATCTCTGCCCTAATTTCACTAAAACCACCATTGAACGAAGGACGACGAAGCACTCACCATCAAGCGAATCGATAAGAACTTGACGACAAACGCCCACATTGATGTTTCGGATTCGAAACTATAACTTTTTAGAGTGTTCGCAGTTGATTACAAGCTTTTGAACTTTTCTTACTTTTCGACCAATGTATGTGATTTAATTCTAAAACAACAAACCGATTTTGGATTGTTAAGAATAAATTTAGAATACTAAATCTAGCTTGATTTGATCTTGTAAGATCTTGTAATTGATTGTGATTTGTTTTTGGTCGTTGAGTTTTGGCCGTTGGGTTTTCAGTCTATAAATAGGCTCATAATCCATTGTAAACATAATTTAGACAATACAATTGTTATTTCTCTGTTATCTATCTTTCTCCTATATTTTTTGGTGTCCCATTTATCTGTTTTTCCACGATGTTTAACATGGATGATCTCTATTGTTTGTGTTTGTGAAAATCATTTGCAAAATTTTTCAAAAAGTTTGTGCATTTGGTCTATAGAGTTTTGCATTTTAGTACATAAAGTTTGTGCACTTTAGGGTATAAAGCTTGTGCATTGATAATTTGTGTGTATTATATGTGTTTCTTGTGAAATATACATGTTAGAATTGGTAAAGTTTGTGCATTGACGTATACAATATTTGTGCATCCTGATACTTAAGGTTTGTGCATACTTATCAAATATTTATGCGAAAGAGGGTGCACAAACATTAAAAAATGAAAAACACACACTTACCAAATATTTATAAGAATTTTAATCTCTAAAGTTTGTGCATAATAATACATAGTGTTTGTACACTTTAATATATAAAGTTTGTGCACGTGTGGTGTTTCTAAGTGTGATTGAGTTTCATGTTAACAAACGTCTAGAGTATCAAAACACAAACTTTAACAATGTAATTGCACAAACGTTGAGAACTAAGGTGCACTAACATTAAAAACATGAAAACACGCATTTGCCAAAATATTTATGCAAATTTTAATCGCTAAAGTTTGTGCAGAATAATATATAATGTTTATGTACTTTAATATGTAAAGTTTGTGCACATGTGGTGTTTCTAGGTATGATTGTATTTCAGGTTAACAAATGTCTAGAGCATCAAAACACAAACTTTGACAACATAATTGCACAAACATTGAGAACGTCGGTGCACAAACATTAAAAATATGAAAAACACACATTTGCCAAATATTTATGCGAATTTTAATTTCTAAAGTTTGTACATAGTAACACATAATGTTTGTATACTTTAATATATAAAGTTTGTGCACGTGGGTGTGAGAGAAAATTTTGTGGGAGTGTGTGCCGCAGTTGCGTGGTCGTTAGGTTATTCCACATTTAGCAATTTGTACAAAATACGACTTATACCAATTAATTTTTGTATTTTGTACATGATGAATGTACCGGTAACAGATTGGGGTGTACCCCAATCATTTTTAATGAAGAAAGATAGCAAGTTTCACCATTAAACATGCCCGAAACTAAAGAATTAAAACAACTAAACATAATTAAGCAACAATAATTTTCAAACGTGTTTAGTCACGCGTCTTAAATTGTTTAAAACACTTAAATTTAGTCATGCATTTAAAATACATTTTGTCACACTTTTAAAGAATATTATGCACATAAAAATAAAAATAAAAAAAAGATATTGTGAACATTAGGCAAAGCTTAATCTCAGACCCTAATTTACTCCTCAATCAAAGACACTTTCCTAAGTGATCAATTAGTTCATAAGGCATACTCCTTTTCCTCTTTCCTTTTTTGGTTGACTTGTTGCCGCCATAATCTTGTGGAGTTACTAAGAGATTTGTAGCTTTCACTTTATTTTCTAATTATGGTTAACCCTTAGGCATGCCACTAGCTAGCTTCCACGCTAAGAAGTTCATAGGGTATTGGAGATTTGGAGTAAGGGAAAATTAATCAATTTTTATTTATTCATTTTCAATTTCTCTTCTCTTATAAAATGATAATATTTTCTCTCTCTCTCTCTCTCTCTTTTTAAATGCAAGTGGTATTGAAGTATGATTATGGGAATATATATCTCATGCAATTACTCAAATCCTTCACCGCTCTTAGTGACTTAATAAATATTTTTCTTATTTGATTGTATTAGTATTTTTCCTATTTATACAACAAAAATATTTTCTTTGTAAAAGCTTATAATTACAATTATATGCCTACAAAAAAAAGTACTAGTATAGTTTCTATACATTTTAAATTGGCAGATGAGCTCAATTATGCTTCCTTGCCTTTGCCGTCTTGGTTTTGGTAGCAAGGCACTAATCCTTTGAAAGTCATGGATGGATCTAAGGAGGGAGCTTAATTTAAAAATTCATAGATTGGAATCTGGCTTAATTTTTATTTTAATTATATGTTCTTCCAACTAAAGTTGTATAGACAAGGAATCATGTAGATTATATAATTTGTGGTCCATGCTTTTTTTTATATCCACTTTCTATCTAATCCCAACTTTTTTCACCTTCAAATCAGATCATACCAACTGTGATTCTCGTATGGTGTGTTGTTAAGGGTGAAATGAACCCTCTCACCAAACTTATATCTTAAAATATATATGATTTACCTATGATTCTTCAGCAGCAATTGACTTGGTCTTGAAAACCATAGGCACAAGAAAAAGGAAAAATGATAAATATCATCTCAAAATAGCACTAACTTATAATGAGATAGTTTTATGACTTATCATATTAGTCTCGCTTAGAGCTGTTAAATGGGCCAACCAATGGGTTAAATCAGTTTTTTTTATTATTTGTGGGTTATGTTTTATACGTTTGATCTGTCCATTTAATGCTTGTAAACGAGTTAATTTGTGTGTTAAACCTATTTTAACACTAAACAAGCCAATTTGGTCCGTACATTAAATGGGTCGGGTTAAACTAACTTTTTACTATTCACAGACCGAGTTTTATACGTTTGGTCTGCTCATTTAACTGGGTAAACGAGTCAATCTCACTAGTTAGACTCATTTTGACTGGCCTAATCTCGTACACCTCAAACAACCACTCAATAGTCACCAATAGAAAAACAAACATTACAAAATAAAGAAATAAATAATATACAACAGATAAACAAACATTGTCACTGAACATTTCTTCATGTCAGTGCACACATATGTTTAGTATTGTTACAAAACAAAAAAAAACAAACATTGTCACCAAACATTTCTACGTGTCCATACATGCGTGTATTTAATATTGCTCATTTTCTATGTTTGACAATACTTGTTTATCTGTTTTGTAATGTTTATTTCTTTATTTTGATAGTTATTATGTGACTATTTTTAAGATGTCCAAATAACATTTTTACTTATCATATTGAACCATTATATTTTATTTAATATGGTACATAATTTCACATATCTAAATATACCAAAAAAAAATTTGCACGTATCTTTTGGAATTGCCAATTGCAACAGCCTATTTTATGCGCCCACTTCAAAGTTGCTTATTTTTAAAGTTATACAACTTTTCTATTCCAGTTTGCTTCTAATGAAATTAAATGTCAAATATTAAATGTGAAAATATAACATTACAGGGATGTCCTTTTAAATGTGGCATATATTCAAGTACAACGGTCTACTTTATCTTTATGTGCCCCTCAAAGTCGTTTCCGTTTTTAGGTTGTTCCTTCTCTCGTTGTCCCTCTTTTAATTAGAAGATCATCACTAAATGTTCAAACTCATTAAAAGACTTTTTTGAAAAAAAAATTGAAGGAGTCTCGGAGTAAGTTTTTATCATTAAATTTGAGAGGAAAACTTGAGAAAAAGGGTGAGCCCTGTAAGTAAAGATTGACTACTTGAGAAAAATGGTATTTCTAATATAAAATTCTATTATACCATTAATATGCTAATTAAGTTATTATTGAAAGCAATATATATTTTCTTCTTTTTCTTTACCCTCTCTACCAACTTTAGCCTTTTTAAGCTTTGTTTGTTTGGATAGGTGTTGAAGCACAAGGCAGATATAATATTGTGGTTGTGGTCCCATAACTCTTTCCAAAAGCCCAATGGAGCTGCTAACTGATCAAGCCACTATCTCACCTACCAAGCATGCCCCACTCATGCTGTGTGAAGAACAATAGAATTAGGGGAAAAGACAAGAGGTAAAAAATGAGAGAGCACATTTTTTTTTCCACAAACAAATGATTGCAAAAGTGGTCATTGGGGGGAGCATGCTGACTTGCCTTATTGTGAATGGAAGAGTGGGGGGTAAATATAAAGAGGCAAAAACCCAACCACTTGATAATTTGGACCCACTTGGGTGGTGGGGATAATACAGCCACCAAGTCATCTTCTCTACCTAACCTAACCACTTTAGTTTGGAGAACTCCATCACCAAAAACTTTAATATAAATATTTTTTTTAATGACTGTCCTCAGACACGGATTAAAGAAGTATAAATAAAAAATTTAGATTAAAAAATTAAACACTTTCACAATAACATGAATTCTATTAAAGATGCATTAAAGTAATTTATAAATTTTATCAACTTCATTGTATGTGTGTTTAAAAATAAAATGATAAATTTGTATTTATGGAATATATATATATATATATATATATATATATATATATTCAAATAGACATTGGTTTATGGACTAAAAAGACAAGGATTTTTTTTTTTTAAGTGTGGAGCTTATTTTAGATAATAAAGTAAGATTTTTTATCATTAGATTAATAAAATATCAATAAAACTCACTTTTTACTTTATTCATCTAAAGATGAAAAACTTCACTTTATCCTCTAAAGTGAGAATTTTCTCACTTTAAAATATTCAAATCCAATTAAAAAAGAACACATCATTTGATATAGTACCACCCTATATACACTCATAACCTTAGCCTTTTTCTTTTGGTATGTACTCATAACCTATGCAGGCTTATCATATCGACGACTAAATTATCTTTTTTAATCTTACTTTTATCTAATTTATCAATTGGCATCTAAGCTTTTATTTATTAATTTGATCCTCTATTTTTATATAACTTATCAAATTTTTCCATAATTATTGATTTAGTTTTTTATGTTTCAAATCAATACCAAATTAATTCTTTCATAAATTGATGAGACAGAGCAAACTAATAACAATTTGAAACTTAAATAATCAAATTGAGCACAATTTAAAACACAAAGGACATTTGGATTGACATTTTAAAGAAGTATTTTTTGAACTTCAAATTTTTAAGTAATTTTTTTAAGAGTTTTATTTTATACTTATTTTTTTAGAAGTTAGGTATTTTTAGCTTCTTAAAAATGCAAATTGTATTTTAATCTTTTTTAAGCATTTATTTTTAAACTGGTATATTAACAATTTTGTTTTTAATATCTTTTTTTAAACTATACTAAACTCACCCTAAATCTATGAAGAAAAAAAAACGTTAGGAGGGAATGACCTTATTGATTTTTGAACTTTTTACTAGTGTCAACATTAGTCCATCGACAAAAAAAAGTCTCAATTAGGCTTTGAACGCTATTTGATTCATGAGCATTTCAAATGTTATCCTCTTTAACTTCTAAGCATTTTAGATGGAAGGAGTAATGAGAGTAATATTTAAAATGTTGATGAACCAATTGAGACTTTTTGTTTTGTTGAGAACCAATATGAGCGTAGATAAAAAGTTCACAGATCATGACATTCACCCAAAAAGTTATATGACCAGATTGATAAATCATATTATTAAGGTTGGGGATAAGTGTAATTTTGTATTTTTTATATTAAAAGTTTTCACATTTTTAGGACTTTTAAAACATATTTTGAATAAGGTGGGGGGCATGCTAATCTTGCAAAGGCAGTCTTATCTTCCATGCTAGTTTACAATTTTCAAATAGTTTGGATTTCTCATAGTGTTTGTGATGATATTGACAAAATTACGAGACAGTTTCTATGAAAAAATCATGAAAAGAAGGGAATTAATCTAGTGGGATGAGATACGGTTGCTAGACCAATAACAACTGACAATCTTGGGTTGAGAAAGGCAAGGCTAGCTAATATTGCTTTTCTAGGTAAATTGGTGGAGGCTTATATCTCGGATGGCTCAAAATTAATTGTGGGCACAATTATTCCTTAGACAAATTTATGGTAATTTAAGATTGAGTAATGGGACACAGTAAATTACCACCAGAGCACTTCAAAACTTGTTGCATGCGAATTTTGCAGACACAATTTTTCTTTGGCCTTAGCCTTCTTTTCTCGTTTTATGATGTAACAGAAGAAAAAAATAACTGTATAGATCCCCGCGCGGGTTCTGTCCGCAGTTGTTGGTGTGATGTCCGAAGAACCCGATACCCAAACACGAAATTACCCATTTACCCCTGGCCGGTTTGACTTTAAAAACACGACAAAATCCAAACACTCCAACGTTGTTAGTTGTTAACCAGAAAAAGAAAAAACAAAAATGTTCCCTCTCTTAGCCTTTCACTGCGCCAACCGTTGCTAGGCAACAACATTCCACCACCAACCACGGCGGCCATGGAGGTTTCCGGCGGCGGGATGAGGCGGCGGTGGGACGGCGTCGTTGAGCTGACGAAGGCGGCGCAGGAGAAAGGGAGCGACCCTCTGGTTTGGGCCATTCAGATGTACTCCAACCTTAACTCCGCCGGAGAGCCACTCCCCTCCGTCGAGCTGGCGGAGCTGATGGTTTCCTACATTTGTTGGGGCAACAACGTCCCTATCCTCTGGAAGTTTCTAGATACGGCACTCTCTCTCAAGATCGTCCCTCCCATGCTCCTCCTCGCTCTCATCTCCCTCAGGTACTCTTCTCCCTCTTTGTGTTGGGTTTCAAGTGTGAGTGTAAAACAGTCCCAACATTGGTTAACGATAAACTAAGTGAAGGACGACTCTAAAACTCTCTGTTTAAGATTTTGGGTTAAGATGTTGTGTCTCTCCTATTTATGTGGTTTATCACTTGTTCCATTCTTATTATTCTGCCCATGTTTTTGGGCTCCCCTTCCAACACTTTCTTCAAATTTTTTATTTTTTTTTTGGTTTCTCATTGCTGTTTTAATGTTTTTTTCGGTGTGTCATACATTGATATCTTTATTTTTCTAATTGGCAGGGTTCTTCCATGTAGACATGTCCAACCTGCAGCTTATAGGCTATACTTGGAACTCCTCAAAAGACATGCTTTTGAGCTTAAATCTCAGATAAACAGGCCGGACTATCAAAAGTAAGATTCAATTTATTATATGATACTTCTCTTTTGACTAATTTGTTGCTTCAACGCATAGGTAACGTTTGGTTTCTGCACCGAGACAATGAGATGGCAGAGACATGTCTCCTATGTCCCTTCTTTGTTGGAAGTAGAGAAATTAGCTTAAACATTGTCCCAGAGACATGTCTCCTATGTATTAACTTAAAAATTGTCCTGGGATAATTTTAAGTTTTTTCTATCTCCATTCCCTTCTCCTAACATGTCCTCGATGTCTTTGTATCTTCTGTCTCTGGACAAAAACCAAACGCTACCATATACTTCTTTCAATAAATTTCTTTCTTCTCTAAATTGAGAACTGATAAGTAATTGAAATCTACTACTACACTGTGTCACATTAAGTCCTGTTTTGGTTTGCATTGAAGTTTGATGGTAAAGATTAATGGTTGAGATAGATATGAACTGCTAATGTTGATAGGCTATTGTATCTCTAGTGAAGTGATCTGTTTCTTTGTTAATTCTTCTGCTTATGCTATTTGGCCAGGGTCATGAAATCAATCAATGATGTTCTTCATCTGTCCCAGATGTTTGGCGTGTCACGAAGCGAACCCAGCATTCTGGTGGTTGAGTTTATTTTCTCAATTGTCTGGCAGTTGCTCGACGCATCGTTGGAAGACGAAGGGCTGCTGGAACTTACTCCTGAAAAGAAGTCTAAATGGAAAAAACTATATCAAGATATGGAACTGGATAGGCATGGAGGTTATAATGATAGAATCACTGAACATCATGAGAAATTGCAAAGTGCTAATACTCTTATGGCTGTTGAGATGATTGGGCATTTTTTGCAGGATAAAATAACTTCAAGTATTCTTTACTTGGCTCGCCAAAATTTGTAAGTAATTGCGACCTTTATCCTTAATTCACCATATTTGCAGTGTAATTTCACTTATAACATAGTCAAGCAGGACTCAGAATTTAGCTATTTTTTATGAAATTTCCTCTATACATGATTTAGCTTGGTTATTGCTGTTGGTATTAACTTTGGTGCCTTTGTTCCATTTTAATAGGCCTGCACATTGGCTAAGTTTTGTTCAGCGGCTGCAGCTGCTGGGAGAAAATTCACTAACATTGAGAAAATCAAGAGCTTTAAGTCCCGAGACACTTCTGCAATTGACTTCAGATACTCATATGGTCTTGCCTCGAGAATGCAAGACAAGTTCACAACAAAAGTTCCATGCAGTTATGAATTTCGAGTATCTTTCTTCTTCGGCATCACTCTGCCATGGTGCAAGTCATTCTGCTCTTTGGATTCCTCTTGATCTGGTGCTGGAGGATGCCATGGACGGCTATCAAGTTAGTGCAACGAGTGCTATTGAAGTAATTAGTGGTAAGACCGAAAATCACTACCGGAATCTGAGTGAATATGGTCATTTTAACTTTAAAATTTAGGTACTTACTTGTGAGAGGTAAAATTGTGTATTGTGTAGGTTTGATAAAGACCCTCCGAGCAATAAATGGCACCACTTGGCATGATACCTTTTTAGGCCTTTGGTTATCAACTCTTCGTCTTGTTCAGAGGGTAGAACTCTTTCTCTGCAACTAAATGTGCTTTCCTGTGAAGTTTTGGTCTTAATATATCCTGTCCATCTATGACTTCTAGAATTCTTTATAAGGTTCTTGGCATTTGATCCGGAAAATACCATAGTTTCTTTAATTTAGTGTTGGTTACTTGGTTTGATCTTCTATTGAGTCATAACTAGCCCAACTTTGATTTATGCATTCACTATAGGATGAAAACTGGACATACCATTGCAATAACTTTGTCATTAATAACTATCGATGTATTTATAGGAAAGAGATCCAATTGAGGGGCCGATGCCTCATCTCGATACTCGATTATGCATGCTCTTGTGTATCATACCTCTTGTTGTTGCTGATCTTATTGAGGAGGAGGAGGAGGAAAGGACGCCAGTTGATGAAACAGACAATGATCCTACAGATAACTGGAAAGATAAAAGTGTTCCAGGTAAATGTCGCAACGATTTAGTCTCGAGTCTCCAGGTATTAGGTGATTACCAGAGCTTGCTCACTCCACCTCAGTCGGTTGTTTCTTCCGCGAATCAAGCTGCTGCGAAAGCAATGCTCTTTGTATCTGGCATCACACTAGGGAGTGCTTATTTTGACTGCCTCAGCATGACAGAAATGCCGATTGACTGTTGTAAGTGATATTGTTTTCACAGTCAATCAGAGTTTCTGCATGGATCTTAACTTCTGTAGCAATTAAAGTAACTTTTATATTTTTTCCAGCTGGTAATATGCGTCATCTGATAGCCGAGGCTTGTATCGGCCGAAATCTACTCGACACATCTGCATATTTATGGCCTGGTTATGTGAATGGATGCATCAATCAAATACCTCAGTGTATGCCGGCTCAAGTACCAGGCTGGTCATCATTTATGAAGGGAGCACCACTTACTTCAGTGATGGTAAATGCCCTGGTTTCAAGTCCTGCTACAAGGTATAGTCTAATTCGTGTTCACTCAATTGATTCATATACTTGTTTGAGTGCACATTAGGCAAAAGTTCTAGCATCATATGTATCGTACTTTCTATGTAGACCTGTAATCACTATGTTAGGACCTTTATCAAACAAAATTTTGGAAGCTCTATGTTTGATAATTTGATTCTCAGTCCTGATCAGGGCATCAAAGATCTCTGGAGGTTGACATTGATAAATTTTTTTAATGTGGTCAACCTATACATGAATTTGTTTCAGGGCTATCTGTCATGTGAGTGAATTGAAGGTTTTCTATACTTCATGTTTAATGCATCTATCACTGTGTGGATGAATATATATGCTGAATCATGAGATAACTTACAAAATACAAAAACGAATCCATCATAAACTAAAATTATAACATAACACTTTAAATTACTATTTTGAAAATTCAGTGGCCTGGTCTTCAGTTTTTCTTTTTCTTTCCTGAAGCCAGGTATGTGTCAGATGCTCTTTTTTGTAAATTTACCAAAGGTAAAAGCAACTGAATTTACGCTCCTGGATTTGATGATGGAAGCTTAGCAGAGCTGGAGAAAATCTTTGAAATCGCAACCGGGGGATCAGAAGATGAAAAGATATCTGCTGCTGCCATTCTTTGTGGTGCATCCTTGATTCGGGGATGGAATATACAGGTAGGGAAGCTAGGCAGTAAAGCATACAGAAACTCTAATCACTTGCTTAGTACTTAGCAGTGTAGAGCATATCCTTCTTCTTGACCCTTCCCTTCCTAATAACATTTGGATCTCTATTTTGTGCAGGAGCACACGGTTCATTTCATTCTTAGGTTATTATCGCCGCCGGTTCCTGCAGATAACACTGAAGGAAACAGCCATTTGATTAACTATGCTCCAATACTCAATGTGCTCTTTGTTGGAATTGCATCTGTTGATTGTGTTCAAATATTTTCGCTACATGGCATGGTCAGTTTGCAATACATATATGAAATGATATTATGATTGCTCTGTCTATAATACATACCGAAAATGCTGTGTCATGAGATGTCGAATCTTAGCATTACTTGCAGTAGATGAAGCATAACTCTCCGATATAAGTGACATTTTATCCAAATCTTCCGCCAGGTTCCACAGCTTGCATGTTCATTGATGCCAATCTGTGAAGTTTTTGGGTCATGTGTGCCTAATATCTCATGGAAACTAACATCAGGGGAAGAAATATCAGCACATGCCGTGTTTTCAAATGCATTCATTCTTCTTTTAAAGCTATGGAGATTCAATCGTCCTCCTATTGAATATGGAATCGGAGATGTACCAACTGTTGGCTCTCAACTAACTCCTGAATACCTGCTATTAGTTCGAAACAACCACTTAATGTCAGCTGGTAACATTCAGCAAAATCGAAACAGGAGGAGACTCTCAGAGATTGCGAGTTTATCGTCGCCAAATTCTGTGTTTGTTGACTCCTTTCCAAAATTAAAAGTATGGTATCGGCAGCATCAAGCATGCATTGCTGCAACACTCTCCGGTCTTGTTCATGGAACCCCTTTTCATCAGATTGTTGAGGGACTTCTAAACATGATGTTCAGAAAGATTAATAGAGGCAACCAGACTCCTATTGCGTCCGGAAGCAGTAGCTCTTCCGGACCTGCAAACGAAGATAGCTCCGTATGGCCAAAGTTGCCTGCTTGGGACATTCTTGAAGCCATTCCCTTTGTCGTTGATGCTGCTCTCACAGCCTGTGCTCATGGAAGATTGTCACCGCGTGAGTTGGCAACAGGTATGTGCACACCAAATAACTTGTAGAAGAAGTGATTTCTAAATTACTGCATAGAATAAAAAATGTCTCATACAGTAGCTTGAGTTTTCAAAATACTTGTTGACATCTTTTATATCTAAACTTAGAGCAGCAAAACAAGTTTCGTTGTCATGTATATGTTCCTTGAATGTTTTTCTCTTAATATCAGGGCTAAAAGATTTAGCTGATTTTCTTCCTGCATCTCTGGCAACCATAATAAGTTACTTCTCAGCTGAAGTAACTCGCGGTGTTTGGAAACCTGTATTTATGAATGGAACTGATTGGCCAAGCCCAGCTGCGAACCTATTGAATGTTGAGGAACAAATCAAGAAAATTTTGGCTGCTACCGGTGTTGATGTGCCTAGCCTTGCTTCAGGTATTGTCATTCTTATGATCATAAATTCTATTAAAACTATTAATATCCAAGTGCAATTTAGGAAATGTCATCCTCCTTCATCATTCATTTCGGTTCCAACACTAATATTAATTGTTATTTAGTATTGTGACCAATTTTCATCATTTCCACAGGAGACAGCTCCCCTGCCACACTTCCGTTGCCCTTGGCTGCCTTCACAAGCCTTACCATAACCTACAAAGTCGACAGAGCATCGGAGCGTTTTCTCAATTTGGCTGGCCAAACGCTGGAGTCCCTCGCCGCTGGTTGTCCATGGCCTTGCATGCCAATTGTTGCTTCCTTGTGGACACAAAAGGCAAAACGCTGGAGTGACTTCCTTATCTTCTCGGCTTCTAGAACTGTCTTCCTCCACAACATCGATGCAGTGGTTCAGCTTCTCAAAAGCTGCTTCACAGCCACCCTTGGCATGAACAGCTCTCCCATCTCATGCAGCGGCGGCGTTGGAGCCCTCCTTGGCCACGGGTTTATGCCCCATTTTTCTGGAGGCATTTGCCCTGTTGCGCCGGGGATTCTGTATCTAAGGGCTTACCGGTCAATCAGAGATATTGTTTTCCTGACAGAAGAAATCCTTTCCATCCTGATGCACTCAGTGAGAGACATTGTATGTGGCGGGCAGCCAAGGGGGCGAACGGAAAAGCTGAAAGAAACCAAAGATGGTATAAAATATGGACAGGTTTCGCTCGCTACATCAATGTCTCGAGTGAAGCTCGCGGCCGCCCTTGGCGCTTCCTTAGTATGGATATCAGGAGGACTAATGCTGGTTCAACTACTAATAAAAGAAACCCTGCCTTCATGGTTCATATCAGTTCACAGATCAAGCCAGCAAGAAAAGTCTGATGGAATGGTTGCAATGCTTGGTGGATATGCACTTGCTTACTTTGCAGTTCTCTGTGGAGCTTTCGCCTGGGGTGTCGACTCATCATCCTCAGCCTCAAAGCGGCGGCCGAAAGTTCTTGGTGTCCACATGGAGTTTCTGGCGAGTGCACTTGATGGAAAGATATCTCTTGGCTGCGATTCGGCAACTTGGCGCGCCTATGTGTCAGGGTTTGTGAGCCTGATGGTTAGTTGCACACCAAACTGGGTGCTGGAAGTAGATGTGGAGGTGTTGAAGAGGCTGAGCAAAGGGCTGAGGCAGTTGAATGAGGAGGAGCTTGCTCTTGCTCTGCTGAGTGTTGGTGGGGTTGGTACAATGGGTGCTGCAACTGAGCTCATAATTGACAGTGGAATGTGAGCATTTTTGCTCTATTAGAAGGACACCTTAGGGATGATATGTACTGTAGTTTCATGCTTGAAAATAGCTGTGCAGCTCTAATTAACAGTTTTTGTTTGATTAATTATCTCGTATGATAATGGACAATTTTGTATATACAATGCTCACCCTAAGATCCTGCTTTACACTGTATTCTCATGAGTCAAATTAGTCTATCAAGAAATTATTTTCTAACTTTCTACGGAAAAAGCCGACGACAAGTATTTGATGCGTTAGATTATTTATTATTGAAAGAGTTGCAAGATATTCAAAGATTTGCAACATCAGTTTAATCTTTAAGACGATGAATTTCTATTTCATGTAATTTGTTTTAATGAAGAAATTGTTAATTAATGCATGATTTGTTAGGTTACTTTTTCTTTTTATTCGGTTGATCACAATTCACTACCCCTCTATTAGGTGAAACTTTCCACCAAGTGTTTGGTAAACTTGATAAATATATTCGATTAAGAAGAAAGTTGATCGAATGTGAAGACAGAAGTGACTTCGATTTATAAGTCATTTATTGAGAGCTACTGTTAAAAGTCATTATGGACTTTGTTATTTTATCAAGATATTGGAATGTGCCTGAAGACTTTGAATTATCAAAACATTCAACAAGAGTTGTCAGTTATTCACGGTTATTTGCAAGTGTTGTAGAAGAGCAGTGAGTTAAACTTGCCAATTTGTTTTTAACCGCCCATCAAAAGGCACGTAGAGCGCTCTAGACAATTATTTGCATACAAGAATATCGTCTTTTTCCTATTTATAAATCGGGGTGAAGTTCCATGTGTAAAAATTGAAAAATATTTACTCAAACGCATACTTCTATTACATTTATTCTCACTGATACAAAAATTAATTTAAAGATTACCTTGAATATCTCTTTCAAACTTGTATTTTCTCTGTCTTCCAAACTTGTATTTTCTCTTTCAAAGGAGTAGTTTATAGTAGTAGTTAATGATTTATGCCAATAGATATATACTTCGAATATCTTGTATTACAATTTCAAAGGAGCTGTTTGGTATTGTTATGCAAAATACTTTAGTTAAACTCTTCCTTTCATTTAAAGTTCTTTGTCGAATTGTCTCTCTTCAAAAAAAATAAAATTATTCTTTTTAAAACTTGAGAACTTACATTGAAGAGACGTTTTTACTCCCTAAACTAAGATCAACGTTTGTTGATTTTATTTGTTTGATAGATACCAAAATACAAGTGAAACACCCTCAAACCAACCACTTCTATGTTAAACACATCCTTAAAGAGTAAGAAGAGTCAATGACAAAATTATTCCGGAAGCTAACAGCAAATTAACATGTTAACCACTTGGTCACTGTTTACTGGGTTGTTTATCTCTTCTTTTTTTCTCTCAAGCGGTAACGATGTGTTTTCCTGTCTTAAGTATTGCCTTTTTTTTTTTTCTCTAATATATTTTCTTCTCTTATTTTTAAGATGTGTGGCCATAATAGTTCATGGAGTATGAAACTGCTTCCATGAAGAAGAGGAAATTCTATCTCGGTTTACTTAAAAGAAAAAAAAAGAAAAAGAAAAACTGTGGTTCAAAAGTAAAAATTAAAACAAAAAAATCTAATAACCATGTAAGATTTGAAATTCTATCCCTGCGGGCAAGAAACCTAATATCATTTAGAAAAAAAGATATATACAAGTTTCACAGCTCTGTCTGTTCCTGCAACAAGACAATCATGTAACCCAAAAAAATAAAAGAAAGGAACAATCAGACAATGCTATCAGCTCAGCAAAGCCTACAACTTGTGTCCTTGTTCACATTGAATTCAGCCACTGAACCAATCTACAATCATGATATAAGTCCTCCTCCTTCATCATCTACAATTCAATTTACCAAAAAAAAAAAAGAAAGAAAGAAAAATCATCACCACCATATTGAATTAAAATCCAAGATAATGTGGAAACCATATGATATGATATAAGAGATCTACTTATAAAGTTTGAGAGAGAAATCAATCACATGACTGTCTTGAGATAAATTTGGAGAAAGCTCTGGAGGCACTTCATTCGATCTGTTATCTCTTTGACGTCCACCTTTATGGTTTCCAAACCCTCCTTCAGCGACCGCACCACCGTCAGCATGATGTCCAGCTCCTTCCTCCACGCACGCGCCTCCTCCTCCGCCGCCGCCGCCGCATCGGCGTCCTCTTCATCCGCCTCCTCGGCGTCGTCATTGTCGTCCTCCGCCGCCGCAGCAGCAGCCGGCGCGTAATTCAGCTGGAGCTCGAACGCGACCATGTCCTCGAGCGCCTTCGACGCCAGATCGTTGATCTCCGTGATCGAGCGGTGGAGGTAGTTCTTCACGAACTGTGGATCCGACACCAGCGCCTTCCACCACTTGCACACGCACCTCAGCTGCAGCGGATCGCTCGCCGGAACCCTAGAGAGGATTTCGATCATCAGATCCTCCGGCATCGCGGCCGGCGGCGACGGTTCCTGAGTCGCCGTCGTCGTCGCCGCCGCCGCTCGGCGTCGTCTCTTCCGCGTGACGGTGGGGGCCATTAGAATCGAGATTCGGGAACGACGGAGTGCGGCTTCGATTCTAGGGATTTTGGATCTGCGCTGTTTCATTCGTCAGTTTCTTGGCTTCTTGGTATGAATTCGGGTCGGGTCGTGATGTCGTATAGGATTTCTAGGGCTCCGATTTCTATGCGTCTCGAAATTCCAAAACCGTGAAATCGCTATCTCATAATTAACGCAGTGATTTGATTCATGATTGTCACCCAAAGACGTGAGCGGAGTACTTCCTTCCGGTGAGTCCGGTTTCCCATTTTCCTTTTTTTTTTTTTAATGCAATTTATTATATATTCATACTGGGGGTTTTATTTTTAACCTGGGGAACCTATGCTTCGGTCCATGATGAACCAATATTGCCAATTACCAAATTATCCGCATCTTCTCCACGAAATTCCGAGCAGCCCTAACCAGAGAGCAGAGTATTCAACGTGATCACGTGTTCTTCTCTTACAACCGCAAGAGCCACTCCAAGGTCAGCTGAATCACGATTTGAATTTGAATTAGCAGATAGAATTTGTTTCTTCGTGTGCAAAACAAACAGGGAACAGAGTCGTGGCTAGGGAGGAGGTGCGAGAGAGTGCCTGGGTGAGCAGAGAGGGGTAGTTTTGTCTTTTTGAATTTTAACAACTTATTGATTTTCCCTCCTTTATTTGATATTTTTGTGTCTCCATGATGAACTCAAAATGAGTTCCCCGCGTTAAGACTCCGCGGGGGTTTTACCATGAGGAACAATTCTCTAGGATCATGATAGAGGAGGGCAAAATGCATTCACACTTCAAAATAATAAAATGTATGTGTGAGTTCACACAAAACACTGAATTTTTTTATTTTTTTTTTCATTCTATGGGTGAAGACATCATATGGTTTAAGCATAAAGTAAACTATCATCATTCCGCAACTTGTGGGTGATCATGGATCATCAAGCATATGTAATATGTTTTTTTTTGTTTTTCAAAAATAGATTAATTGAAAGACTAGCTTCAATATAGGGGAATAATTAACATTACATATTAATCACTAATATCAAATTTGAGTTCTAAAAATAAAATAATTTTTTTGCTGAAAGATTTATATCTCTTGTAAGAGGATTTTCAGTTAAGTCAAGTTGAATCGAATTAATTAAGATCTTGATAATAAGACCTAAGTATCAATAATTCAATCAGACGAAAAAAAATATAGGGTAAGAAACATTTACGAAAGGTATTCAAAGATGAAATCATAAACCAAAATTTAAATCTTGTCAATCCATGGGCAAAAGACCAACAAAATTAAGCAGCCCTCACTGACTGTTGTTACCTTCCGGATCACAAATGAGACATCACCAAAATGTTCAACATCCTTCTAGAGACCCTTTTATGTTTCAAACGAAAAATTATCATGTTGAAAACTTTCAACCTATATATGAAGAATTGATTGTGGACTTGTCTTGTGATGATAGGAGGGGTTTTGCCTCTAAATTCGGCAGCAGTTTGATTTCGAATATTTGCATCAGCTGATCAAAAAGCCTATCTAATACTTTAAACGTGTGTCTCGTGATTACAAAGAAGTCACCAAGGATTTCTACCGTAAATATAAGTCACCAAGGGAGAAAACATTTGTTTAGGTACAATTGGATAATAAATAGTTTCATTAGTAGAATCATTGTATATTGTAAGAAAACTAGCTAATTGCAAAGACAAATCAGATTGATAAAACTCAATTGACGTCATTAGTGTGAAGCCGCCAAGAATGAATGAAGCAGGATCCTGTCGTGCAATAAAATAAACAATAATAATAAAATCATATTAAAGAAAAAAAAAAGCTCAGCAAATCGATTTGGTGATCTTTTATTACGTTGTCGATGATGAACTTTTTAGGCAAAAACAAGAAGAAGAACAAAAAAAGTTGGTCAGGTTCGACCATTCCATGTAGCCTTAGTGGCAGTTTCTATTAGATTTGAAATATGAAAATAATAAAAAATGTAAGTAAACAAAAGGTCAGACCTAACCCCTGCAGATTCAAAGATTATTTTTAAATTCCTTAATAAGGTTAAAACCAAGGAAGAAGAATGGGACTATGTTCAAGGGAACCAAAAGGCAGCTTCAATTTAAAAACATTGATTAACGTATATACAGACAAAACAAAATCAATCATGACAATTGATATGTAACTCAAAATTATAATAAATTTTTTTTGTTAAATATATTTTTAATTCCTCATAAATTTTAAGTTTTAACCCTCATAATTTTTTTTTTGCTAAAAATAGTTTCTCATAATTTTTGTTAAGGTTTTAGTATCTCTTATTTTGTTAAACTGTTAATTATTGACATGACAATTAATTTAACTACATGGTGAAGGTGAGAGAGAGAGGAAGGAGAGAAACAGGCGTGTGGATGAGGTTGTTTCGCTAATAATGGTAAAGGTGACACCTCACAGAGTTATAGCACAGAAGAAGAATAAGAAAACAATAAACATACACTGAAAGAAGTGCGAGAATATGCAGAGGAAACAATGATTGGGTTGAGCGTGCCACATGCATGACATGACAGTTGCCATATTATTAAGTTAACTGTTATGTCAGCAGTTAACAGTTTAACATGATAAAAGAGACTAAAACCTTACAAAAATTTTATGAGAGACTATTTTTAGTAAAAAAAAATTTTATGAGGAGTAAAACACAACATTAGAAGCTTATTACAATCAATTAGAGGGACCTTTTGGAGGTTTGGTAGAATCCAGCTCTTGCTCTTTCCCTCCACCTTCTCCTTCGGTGAAACCAGTAATAAGGTTTAACAAACTATGGGGTAGTTAATGCATTGTACAGCATAGCATAGCATAGCAACATATTAGGAACCTTCTAAGGTAACAATAAAATATTTCAATCCCTTTGAATTAAAAATAAATAAAAAGTACTAGTTAATTCGCAACTTCTTACATAAATCGTACATCATTAGGGACAAGGGATGTGGGAATAAATCTTAGCATCTCGAAGTTTCGTAGAAGAAAAGAAAAAACGTTAGTACAACGTTTATAATATGGTAAACAAGTGCTATATTACTAATTTACTATTTTCAGTTTCTCATTTAAAAAATAAATACAAATGCACAATTGAATTGTAAAGTGAAGTGTCCGTAAGTAACAAACCTTATGGTATAAATTTAACGGTCTCCATCACGTAACATCAACTATCAAAGAATTGATTTTGATAGCTCCAAAATAATTACTTATAAAATTAGTTCATATGCTTACACTTACATTTAGCTGGTTGAAGCAAAACCGAAACCAAATCTGGCCAAACAAAACAGGTAACGTTTACGGTATTCACCCAAAAGATTGGTACTTTTAACGTGCATCCACCATTTTTGATTGTACACTGTGTTTTGGACCATTAAGTCCTCTTATATTCTGATCTTTTGTTAGGGTGAAAAAAAGGCAGGTGCAGGACATCTCATGTGGCAACAAGTTGTCCGGTAAAAGTATTTTTAGATTTTTTTAAAAAGGTGATATTATTTGTAATGTGACGTAGACATTATGTTTGGTGTTTAAAAATTATTTTTGTTTTAAAAATAGAAAATTGGAAACCTTGTGTATTTACCATCAAGGAAAGAAGTAGGAACAATGTTTGTGCTTGTTTAGGACAGACATATAACGACTACTGTGAAGCGAGTTCTCTTAATGAAAGCCAGTTTGGATTTTAACAGGACTAAATTAATTAGGGTTGGGTGTGAACTTAGTCCCTGCAAAATATATCAATGCTTTAAGTGGCTTTTGAAAATAAATAAATAAAGTGTCAACTTAATTTTTAAAATTTTAAAATGTTGTATAAATATAATAAATTATGAACGAATCTAAAAATGTGAAATGAACTAATATTAAGAAAAGGAGGAAGTAATTATTTTATAATATAATAAGGATTTTACTTTAGGGTACTTATTAAGAAACTCATAAAAGATAAATATGTATTGAAAAAACAAAAATGTGGGGTGATCAATAGATTAAAAGTATTAGAAATAACAAAATATTATATTTTAATTTTTTTTAAAATGTCCTTAAAATACTTATTAGCTTAATCCATATAATAATATGTTTATAATTATTTTTATTAAATTATTCATTTATATAGTTTTTGTTTTTATTTTAATTAAGTATACGGTTCAACTCCACACAATTCCTTGAACAAATCTATTGAAACATAATAAATATCATGAGCGTATTTTGGTCTTTTGACCCCGTCAATATTTTAATGCAAATAGCATTTAAATGGCAACGTTCTGTGAAAAATGGGTGCACATTAAAATTGAAAGTGCGGTGAACAGGGGAAATGTAACAAAACAATCTACATACTATTTCCTCATTTAATAAACTATAGAGAACCAAATACTGTCATGAAAAATGAAAACACGAAAGCTCTTGTCACATTTGGATAACAACAATTATGAAGGGATAAGAACAAAAGGCTGCGAGAGGGAACTCCTCTTATTATATTAATCTAGAAAGTCAGCCCTACCTCATCTCATTCGTCAGGAGTCATTTGGTCAGGGAGGAAAATTATATCCCTTAATCTCCAAGCCACCATAAGTTGGACTTCAAAACTAGAGAAATTTATTAGGTATCCACAATTAGCAAACTAAAATGCCACTTTATATATGTTTAAAATATAATCTTTATTTCATACTAAAACATAATCCTAGGTTGCTAACTATTTAATAATTAAAGAAATTAATTGAGCGTTAATATTATATATATATATATACTATTTATTACCACACACATCAAATAATATATAAACTTTAAGCATCAAGTCATGATCTCAAAATAAAGATATAAATATCAATTTAAATGTGATTAGAAATATACATTTTTTTAATTTAGATAATAGAAAGAATAGAAGGCGGTCTTAAACTTACTTTTGATACAAGACTAAAAGTAATGTTAGATAAACTACTGTCGAGAATTAGAAACATATTGATAAGGAGTCTTGCTATATAGCTCGAAGGCTTTAATGAAAGAAATGCCCGAAACTTACGTGTAGGGTGAGTAACAAATGATGGGGTGGTTAAAAATGACCAGTTTTGGAGAGAGAAAAACTTGCTAGCAACAAAACACATAAACAAAATTTTCTGGTTCCTTCGCAAGGCCACGTCATCCTCCCCTTGAATGCCCTCCCTCGTCTTAAAAACCCTCTCTCTCTCTCTCTCTCACACACACACACACAAAACACAAAGCCATCGATCATCATGGGAACACTGGTGGGACACGTAGCCCCAGGCATGGGGTTCTTCCTAATAGGGCTATGGCACCTCTTCAACCACATCAAGCTCCACTCCCTAAACCCCGACTCATACACTTCCCCGCCATGGTTCCCTTCACCAATACTCTCCAAATACCTCGAGCTCTTCCTCATCATGGCCGCCTCCGCCGCCTCCGTCTCCATGGAGCTCTTCATCGGCCCCGACCGCCACCAGCCCTTCGCCCCCGACGGCTCCATCCCCTCCAACCACCTCCACAACTTCGAACACTCCTCCATCTCCCTCACCTTCTTCCTCTACGCCGCTTTTTCCATCATCCTCGACCAAATAGAAAACGAAGCCAAACACGGCCTTACCCAGTTGCTGGGATCAATTGCCTTTGCCCAACAGCTTCTGCTTTTCCACCTTCACTCCGCCGACCACATGGGACCCGAGGGGCAGTACCACTTCCTACTTCAGCTGGTGATTTTCGTGTCCTTGTCGAGTACTCTTCTGGGGATCGGGTATTCTAGAAGCTTCTTGGTGAGCTTCGTTCGTTCTGTCAGTATTGTTTTTCAGGGGCTGTGGCTCGTCGTGATGGGGTTCATGCTTTGGACCCCTGGGCTCGTGCCCAAAGGCTGCTTCATGAACTTGGAGGAAGGTCACAAGGTGGTGCGGTGCAGCGATAAGGATTCGCTGCACCGCGCTAATTCCCTTGTGAACATCCAGTTCAGCTGGTTCTTCATTGGCGTCACCACTTTCGCAGTGTCTCTCTACTTGATTTTGGTCAAATTTTATGCTGAAGGAAACAGTGACAGTAATAATAATACTAATAATAATAATAATAAAATTGTGTATTTTTCGTTGGAGGAGGAGGAGGAGGAGGGGGATGAAGGCAAGTCAAGCGATGACCTGGAATCCCAAAAGAGCAACATAATTGGCAACCCTAAGGGTTTTATCCACGTAGGGAAAACCTACTCGCCACTTGATATAGAAAGGTAAGTATTATGGTTTTAAACAGCCGTCCAGATTTGATATTAATTACTATTACAATCAATGCGATTGTAATAAATTAATGTTGTACTGCCGTAACAGTAATATTGATTGTGTTTCTATGTCGCAATTTAAAACCATGATACTAGGTATATTGGTGGGAACTATGTCCAGTTAGTTAGTTAGTTGTGATTTTATTGTATAGTATATCCCATATATAATTTACACTCATTTTATTTATCTTGTGATGTATAGTTTTTGAAGTTGATAATATTGGATTCTTTTTAATTAATGGACTAGTAAATATTGATTTTCATATTATGAAAATTGATGGCTAGTTTGTTGATTGAAAATATATATAATCTTAACTTAAAATAGGTGTAACTTTTGGGGGCTAGGTGGTGGGACTCTAGATCAAATTTATTAAGCCAGCTGGAATGTGATGGCTTAAGAAAAGAAAACTTATGCATTTGGGTTACATGTACGTATAATTTTTAGGAGATCATGATTTGATTTGATTGGTGTATTTGGATGATACTAAAGGATTATCGGTCTATGTACTCTTGTGGAAATATCAAAGAAATTCCCTTTATTAATTAACTGGGTTATCGCTTTAGACTTTTTAGCAATTGAGTACTTCATCCTTTTCTTTTTCCCTTGTCAATTTAATTTTGTTCGGATTCGTTGGGGGAAGAAACCATAGGCCGTGGACCCTTGGTTTTAGTTTGTCATCTATACTACATGCTTTGCATTATTATATGGTGACATTTGATATTAATTAATTAGATGTCTTTCATTGTAAGGTGCTTGTACGCTATTGAGTTGCTTAAAAAAATGTCAAGCAAAACGTGAATTGACATTGAAAAATTATATACACTAATAAAATTGTGAGTAACATCACTCTAAATAAATAAGTAAAACAACTGAGTAATTTAACTAGTTTGGATAGTGACATGCATTTTAAATAATATAGCCATGTGTTCAGAATTTTGTTTGTCTTTCAGAACATCAAGTGCGTGGGTCACTTTAATATTAGACTAACTCTTTACCCGAAAAATGAAGGCAAAAATTCCAATATTGGTCCCCGGCCAAAATATGGAAGGATGAATTCACAACTTAGAAGTTCACTTAAAATTTTTAAACATGTAAAATAAAATAACCTCTCATCATCGTTAAAAATACAGGGACCCTACATATGAAAATTTGTGAGAATTTTAAGTAATGTTGGTTATTGTCTTATAAGAACGTCTTCTATATAAATTTATTTTAGAGGTATAAAAGTTAACTGAATTCACACGAAATAATAAACTGTCTACTAAAAAATGTTCTTTCATTCTCATGGATGAAGATCAAACTCATGCCAACATTATTAAAATATAAGCTGAATTATCACTATGCAATACCTCTGGTTAGAGTAATTTGTATGAATCTTAAGACTGGAGGGGAAAAAACTGCTTCCTTTCTAGATTCGTACGAGGATGATGAGGTTACAATGGATATTGGTTGTACTAACACGTTAAGGGGATAAGGAACAAGAAAGTCAAAACTCAAAAGGGAGAGAAATCTGAGAAAGTAACGTTGTCGTGCAAATGAAGTTCATGGTTTTGGCAGAATCTAGCGATGATAAGAACAGTTGCTTCAAGTCATCAACTATTGTCAGGACAACCACACAAGAAGAATTGTTTTTTTTTTAAAAAAAAATGAAAATTGAAATCACCAATATCTAGACTCCACTAAGATCTATTATGAATGTGGTTGGCTTAAGAAAACTTGTGCATTTGGGTTACATTACGTGTATTTCTTAGGGGATCATATCATATGTTTTTTTTAGACCATAAACACTAAAAATAACATGAATTCTCACTGGAATGTATGAAATAAGGATTTATTGAATCGGATATGCAATTTTGAGATTGATTTGTACCTTGGAAGTTTCTGAAACCGATTTGAAGTAGGAATGTGATTCATCCTTAATGCTTGATTGCTCACATCTTCTTGAAGAGTATGATTGAGAAGGTAACTAGCCCTATAAGAAAATAATAGTAATAGATAACTATTTGAAGTGTTGGTTAGAACTCAATGTGGTGTAGGCACGTGTGTGTGAGCTACAGTATTGGTTTGGGCCTTTTGGACTTAATTTTGGGCTTGTGGTTTGGACTTGTGACAGATAGAGGGGGCGAACTAAATTTGTTTAATATTAAATAAAAATAAAGTTAATTTTCATATGGAAGCGTACTATATAACAAAATACAAATTATTATTATATCTAAGATCAATATAACATGTAGATTGCATATACTAATATACATATAAAAAGGTTAAGCACATACTTTATATTTACCATCTTCATTTTTTTAATTGTGACCGAAACATCATCAGTTATCATATTTCAAAATGTAAAATTTGCGGTTTTATAATTCTTCATGGTTTTATGGTTAACACGTGTTTATAATTTTCTAAGTCCATTTTGTTTTGTCTCCATTTTTTTAACTGTTTTTTCTTTTACTAAACATATTTTTGTTTTCACTTTTTTCCATCTTCTAGTTGACGTATTTAGAGATTAAAATGTAGTTATTTTGAATAGTTAATGTCCTCGTAAACTTTCAAGTATACTTTATCCCCAATGAGAATTTTGTTGTCAAAGATAAATAGTGCCAAGAGTAACTTGTATGAATCTTAAGATTTAGAAGAAAGAAAAAGAACTGCTTCCTTTCTAGAAACGTACGAGGATCATGAGGTTACATTGGATATTGGTTTGTACACTTGTGCTAAGGCATTAAGGGGATAAGGAACCAGAAAGTCAAAAAATCTCTAAAGGGAGAGAAAATATAGAAAGTAACGTTGTCGTGCAAACTAAGTTCATGGCTTTGGCAGAATCTACCAATAATAAGGAAGCTTGCTTCATCTCATCTGTTAAACATCGTGAAAAAACAGATAAATGAGACACCAAAAAATATAGGAGAAAGATAGGTAACAGAGAAAACCCAACGGCTAAAAACAAATCACAATCAATTATAAGATCTTACAAGATCAAATCAAGCTAGATTTAATATTCTAGATTTATTCTTAACGTCATCAACCATTGTAATGTACAACCACACAAGAATTGTTTTTTTTTAATCAAAATCAAAATCACAATATTTAAAGTTGACTGGATTCTACTTAATCTTGTTCGAGACAAATTGAAATATTATGAAAACAAAGTTTTTTAAGCGTTTTTCTTCCATTCACAAAATTTAAATCCAATATGTTACTTAAAGAGAACAACAAGATAGTGAAGCGTGGATATTCAAAGAAAATGGTGTGTTTTTTCTTTTGCTATTGTTTTTCTGTTTCGGTATTTTCATGCACATGTAAAACATAGAATCTCAAATAAATAAGGTGCAAGCCTCCAAATTCAAATTCTTAATAATTAAGTAAATTTCTACTCTAAAATTTCATCTGGAATCTTGAGCTTTTTTTAAAGCACCAGTCCTCTTCACAGCTTTCACACTACCAAGTCCAATCTATGTAAATTGTGACACAAACTACTGCAAAAAACTTGCAAGTTTGCAACCTTGTTTTGCATCAGCGACCTCAGCATTTTTTTCTAACTTCCAACAGTGGAAGAAAAAAACAAAATGATCTTGTGCAATATAGTATTCCCTTATTTCCACTTCCCATTCCCATTTCCAAAACTGCAACATCAATTTGCAATGGACACAAGGTATGTGCTTGAAGCACAAGTAATTAAGGAGCATTAGACAATTTATTAAAACCACATTGCATAATGATTCCTAAGAAAAAGAATTTCACACTAAAAGACCAGCGGCATCTTCATAGTTAAAATTAGCAAAACAATTATAAGTGAATTGAAACTACTTTAACTATCTCACAACACCACTGTACCCAGGACTTCTCTCCATTCTCTGACTCTGGATGACTCTTCTTACCGACGAAACATCCTCCCACCTTCCTGCATCCGCATATATGTTTGATAGGAGAACACTGCCTCCACCATGAGATGGTGCCAACCCTGCCAAACTCTGTGCAGCCCTCTCTCCTATATTCACATTTCCATGAATTCTACACGCCGCTAATAAAGTTCCCCATATCACAACGTCGGCCGCCATTGGCATGCTCCTTATCAGTTCCTCAGCTTCTTCTAATAGCCCAGCTCTGCCTAGAAGATCCACCATACAACCATAATGCTTGATATCTGGTTCCACATTATATACACTCTTCATGCTTCTAAATATTCTCCGCCCGGGCTCCACCATCCCAGCATGACAACAAGCACTCAGGACTCCAATGAATGTAATTGCATTGGGTTTAATACGATACCTCTGCAAATCTGAAAAAACCTCTTGGCACATACTTGCATGTCCGTGAGAGGCTAACCCACATATAATCGCATTCCATGGACACACGGAAAGGGCATTGTCTCGAATCTGATTGAAAAATTGTAAGGCAGTGTTGATGCTCCCACACTTAGCATACATGTCAATCAGAGCTGCACGTAAATTGTCATTCAAAGGAATGCATTCACTAGAAATGTATTCATGCGCCCATCTTCCTTCCTTCAGTGTACCTAAAGTGGCGATGGCAGAGAAAACGCTCACCATTGTAACTTCATTTGGCTTGACCCCACTAGCTACCATTTTATGGAAGAGATCAAGAGCCATTCTCGGTTGTTCCGTCTGTGAGTAGCCAGAAATGATGGTGCTCCATGAATATACATCTCTTTCAGGCATCTCATCGAAGATTTGCCTTGCCTGATCCACCATTCTATTTTTTACGAAACCAGCAATGAGAGCATTCCATGATTCTAGGTGATCCTTTTCACCCACTTCAAACTGCAAATTGGCAAGGTCCATCATCCCACAAGCTGCATAAAAATGGATGATTGTAGTCTGAATGTAATTGTAACAGTCAAAACCTCTCTTAACAACCGTTCCATGCAACTGCCGGCCGTGACCAACTGCTGTCAGACGACCACACGATGAAACCAAATTCACAACCATGATTTCATTAGGTACTAATCCGGTTCGTAGCATTGCACAATACATAATCATGGCTTCATGCAAGCGATTCGTTAGGATATAACCATCAATCATTGTCCCCCAAGAAATTACATCCTTATCAGGAATCCTCTCAAACAACTCCCTGGCCATGCCAACGAGCCCTGCCTTTGAATATCCATTCAACATCACATTCCATGACACCAAATTCCGCCCAAGCATCTCATCGAACAACCTCCTCGCTTCCCTTAAACCTGAACAAAGACAATAAGCATGCATCAAATTCGTCGAAACGAGAACAAACCCCTCAACAACAAGCAACTTAGCAGCCAAGGCATGAATCATCCGGCAGCCCCAAATCTCAGCAAAATGCGAGCAAGCAGACACCACATTCGCCACGGTCAACTCATTAGGGACCACACCATGAGACATCATGGCCTTGAAAACCCCAAGGGCTTCCCCAAAGAAGCCATTTTGGACAAGGCCCATTATCATGGTGGTGTAGGAGACACAGCCTTTGCCAGGCATTACTTCGAACAGTTGGCGGGCACTGTCCAATTGGCCAGCTCTCACATACCCAGATACCATAATGTTACAGGAAACAGGGCACAACCCAGGACAGGCCTCAAAGAGCAACCGGGCATCAAGAATGGAGCCGCATTTCGCGTACATGCTGATCAAGCTGTTGCGGATGAAGGTGTTGGAATGAAGTCCGAGTTTCAGGGTCAAGGAGTGGATTTGTTGGCCCAATGGGGCGGCGGAGAGGGAGGCACATGATTTCAGAGCTGAAACCAATGCGAGCTCGGACTCGTAGTGGTTGTGGCGTTCCCTTGCGATGCAGAAAATGCGAATCAAGTGTTGTGGGTGTTGCGGAGGTGGAGGAAGAAGGGTTCTGGTGGTGGAAGTGGTGAACCATCTCAGAAGCGTTGGATTTGGTGGTTGTAGTGATCGAGGGAGGGATTTGAGTCTGAGACTCGCGGGAATGAGCGCGAACATGAGATGTTAACATGGATTTTTCTCTGCTCTTACTTGATTCTCTTAAATACGTGTTATTCGCCGCTAAGAGAGGAGAATAGAAATGTAAATTCGCCGCTAAAAGAGAAGAATAGTTACTTAAAAGGGGGTTTCTGAAATGGGCTAAAAGCAGGCCCAATATCAGAAACAGACTGCACCCTGTCCTTGAACTTGGAATCCCGCCTCAATAGATATATTTTAGCTGGTGCCGTGCCTAGTCACTTGGATGGAGTCGCGTTATTCTTTATCGAAAGTATTTATGTATAAGCATTTGAGATTTCACAGAAACGATAACTTGAACTTGAGATCACTAATCACGATAAAAAAGCAACCGAGTAATGAAAGTCTCACTTCATATATAATATTTACCTATCAACTTGCACTGTTTGATTTTTAATTTGGAAGGACCAAAATTTTGAAATCTCAAAAGTGAAAAAATTTTCAGTTCTAAAATGACTAGACCAGAATTAATTACAGGTTAACCCGCCGATATTCCAATCTAGAAGCTATTAGGTATGCTCTACCTCAAGAATGTGAGAGAATAACATTTTAAATGTCTCTGCCAAACTTTAATTATTACTTGCACATAAGTAGGTTACAAATTCATTACCAAATTGCGCTTAGATGTGTTCACCCTATCCAAATTTTCAACTTCGTTGTTTCTCTCTCAGCATCTTCTCAGAGAGAGACTACACCACTGAGGATTGTTGCATGGAGACAGACAGGTTCACACAGCCAACCAAACAGCGCCACCATTTGGCGGCTTCACGTGAGTACAATGAAAACACATGATGCATTCATTAAATAAATGCATATTTTTCGAACCTAGTACTACTAATTTAGGTGAAATGATTTAAGGGACAATGGATCACTCACAGGACCAGCAATTTTAGGACCTATAAAGCTAATGAAATGGATCAAATAATATTTATTGCAATTAAATTATGTACGATACAGTGCAGACAGATACAAGGGGAGATGGCTAGTAACACCATATCGCTGCTGCTGCTTTTTTTATTTTTTAAACGGGGGAACCATGAGAATGGTGATGATATAAATGAGATGGCAGGGGCGAAAAGCATCGCCGTCGATCAGCGATTATCTGCTCCTCCATTTCCATTACTGAGAGTTGCATTGGGTAGGGACCTGCTCGGATAATTAAAAATGACAAGTTCAGATCACCATATCTGCTTAGACAAATATAAGGACGACAGTTCCAGAGAATGATTTATCAGCAAAGTTGATAGTCAGTTGAAATAACAGGTTCACAAAACAACGATTTGAAGTAATAAACGCAAATCATGCTTATCAGTAATTTAATGCATGAAAAAGATGTAGATTGAAGATGGCGAGAGAATGACACCCGAAGAGGTATTGAAGAAGGCATGGGAAACTAGCTTAGTATTTCACAGATGAGTCAAAGTCCCCCCCCTTAATGCATTATCCAACCAAAACAATTTCTTACCTGATAGCCAAGAACAAAGCTTAGTCATGAACCAGATATGATATGTTGCAAGCTGAATTGCAATTCCACCTAGTGAAATGTGACTATGGTCAAAGTTGAACTGTGATCTAAATCAATTTTCACAAAATGCTTATCTGCTCCAAGTAGGAGAAGCTAAGAAAGATTTGCAACTGAACAGAAGCAATAATGCTGCAGCATTCACACATGAACTCCCAAGTCCTAACCAATCTAGTCTACCCTCGCCTTTCAACAAAATGGCACCTTGAATCAGATTAGTTGACATTGAATCCATAGATACAAACACTGACACACAAAATTCAAAAGAGCTTCATCTTCAAATTATGATTATAAAAAAGCACTAAAAATTCTCACCTCTTATACCGCTTCCCTTTCTTAGGGCCCCACCCTTCGAGCTTGGCCACGCCGCAGCCACACCGCACCCGGAAGACCAAGACGGCGCGTCCGTTAGGGGGAGCCATCTTCCTCAGCTCAGACCTCAGGCACTCGTAATCCGGGTTCCCCTCGCTCCCGCCCTTCCACGGCAGCTTCTCGATCTCTCCGCCGCCGTGCCGGGCTGCGTCCTCCGTCTGGATCCTCAAATCGAACTCCAGGGCGTTCTTCAGCCCCCTGCAGCCGCTCCTCCGGCATCGGCGGGAGCGGGCGCCGAAGCAGCCGCAGAGGTTGAGGGCGGCGGCGGCGGCGGCGGCGAAGAAGAGGAAGAAGGCGAGGAGGTAGGGGTAGGAGGAGAGGTGGTGGCGGTAGTGGAGGAGGAGGAGGGAGAGGGAGTTGAAGATGTAGGAGAAGTAGGAGGAGAGTAGGAAGGCGCCGGAGAAGAGGACCACCACCATGATGAGCACGTTCAGCGTCGCCAGGGGAGAGTGCCTGCACGCGCCTGAGCTCGCATTGTTGAGCTGAGATTTCGGTTTAGGGTTGGAGGGAGAGGGCATGGTGGCGGAGGTGACGGCGGTGACGGCGGCGGCGGTGGTGGTGGAGAACAGGAGGTGGTGCATATTAGAGTGAGAAAAAAGGGAGCTAAAGGTGACTCTCTTGTTTATTTACTTTTTTTTTTAGTAATATTTAATTTATTGAGAGTGGGATAAATGAATGAAGAGTGAAGAGCGGTTAGGACTTGTTGTGGGAGAAGAACAAGAGTAGTGCTCTCTTGAGTCTTGAATCTAAATTTTTTATTACTTAAATTGTATAGTAGTATTCTTTAATATTTTTATTTATTTATAAGTATTAGAGATATATTAAACATGCTAAGACACTAAAAATATATACTTTAATTTTTTTTTCTGGTGTATTAAGGATGTTCATGGTTGGTAGTAGTAAACTCACATAAAAAGATCGACCATTGGCACATAAAGTAATTCACAGATAGGAGTGATCGAACCCTCCAATTTTATGGTTAAGAGATAAGGTGGATTACTAACCCCTCATATCTGATGGTTAAAATATGTACTTTAGTTTTATTATATATTTTTTTTCTCCCTCATTAGTTACAGTTAAATTTAATTGAAAAATAAAATAATGTATGAAAAAAAAAAATGTAAATTAAGACTTCATTGTAATGGTCAAAATGATAATCTATGTTAATATAAGAATTAAGAAGAAAGTAGGAGTATCTTTATAATTGATTGTGTTAATAGGAAGATATATAATTTTGAGTGGTAAGTACAAAGATAGTGTTATAGATCTTGAATAAGAGTTTTTATGATTAATATGTTCAGAGTTTTAATTTACGAGTTACAAAAAAATTTTATGAGTCACAAAGAAAACTTTGAAATCATACACACAAATAAAAAAAAACTCTTTTATAAGAAATATAAATATATAAAATTATTTAATTGTATTTACTCATCAATTAAATTTCCGAAAAATTGTTTGACAGGAAGAAAACAACGCAAAGATTGCGGCCTACAAAATACAATTCTTTTTACATTAGCACACAAAAAGGTAATGTGATAGTTCAATAGGATTAATATCATATAATCCTATATAAATTTTAAAACATTTATGATAAAACATACTTGAATGATTTTTATATCTCAGAGAAAGGTGGTGAACATCAACACCCGCCATGGACATCCACCAAGCAACCTTATCGATCATCATTCATCTCTTATTTATTTATTTATTTATTTATTTATTTATTATTATTATTATTATTATTATTATTATTATTATAAAAAGAAGAAATAGTAAATGGATTTTGGTATGTCATCTATTTGTAGCGTGCCAACAAGGAGTATGAGATCACCTTCATTTAATGCATTTAACGTTTATTCTTTGTTTCTTAAATGAGAGAAAGTTACGACAACGGATGTTACTCTTTTTCAAATTTTAAAATAGTTTATGCCATCAATTTTAATATTTTTTCTATTGCGATACAAGAACAAAATTTTATTTTTAAGTTACTCAACCTTATTAATTAGAAAAAAGCTGGTGAGTGTATTTTATTTGTGATATGTCCACGACAATGAACACTAAATTACTTAAATCTCTCATCACTAGACAGTGATCGATGAGTGAAATATTGATGATTAATTTTCTTTAGAGTTGAAGGACACTGTTTAAGGAAGAAAAAAAATAAATTTAATAGATGCGGTGACCTTGAAAATAAACCATTCTCGCGTTTTCAATAAAAAGTTATCTCCCGTTTCCTTTAACGACCAATTTAACATGTTCCTTATTATAAATAAATAAAAAAAGAACATTGTCATTGTCTAGTATGATGTTTTCTGGCATTAGCGACAAAGAGAGGTACCATTTCAGCAGTATATCGAATGAAAATTATGATGATGATGATGCAAAGGAAGTTGGGAGCCGACATTTCAAAATAGGTATTGGCATCGTAGTGAGGACCACCAATTGTCGGCATGTAACTCAAGGTAACGTAGTTGAATCTGGAATGAAGCATATGTTTTTCATGTTCCTATATCAGTTAAATGGAAACAAAAGGTACCACAAAACTGAGCTTGAACCAAAAGTACACGCAAGGTTATATACCACCAATGCGTATCTAAACCCAACCCAAAATTAACTATAATGCATCAAAATTACTAGTACTTATTTATATAGCTCTTACCATTCCAATTTTCCAATTGAGTTTCATAGAGTGTGATATTGATCAGATTCTTGTCTCAGTGCAACGGTGAGATTACACTTGCGCCTAGGTTACAGGCTCAAACCTTCGCTTCTCCTGTTCTCCATTTCCAAGAGTGCATTCCATTTCACAAACATGAATATATACATATATGAATAATCTTTTTGCAACCTTCAACATTCTATAAGTTGTCATGAAATGTCATAGATACATTACATGCATACATAGCTTAAAATACCATAAACTCAGCAGAGAATGCTGACCCATATATAATTTGTTTTTTTTTTGGGAAATGCTAGGTGAACAACACTTTTAGATAACAATAAGAAGACAAAATTGATGTGTTTTACAAGAGAGGAAAAGCGAATGGGCCCCACATCATTTTTTATCTTCTTCTTGTTGTCCAAAAGTGTTGTTCAACCAGCATTTTTCCTCCTTTTTTTTTAATTTTTTTTTTACAAGACACAGAGAAGGAGAGAACTAAGCAAACTCTCTGTCAGTGAAGAGCACAGGAGCCACAAGGGTCCAGATGTACAACCCAGCAGTGACCCACTCAGTGCCGATCCGAACCCAAACCGAAGTCCACCCAACATCTATCAGATCAGAGCTTTCAGATGTGCTGGTCCATCCAGAAAGGAGCATGGCTGAATACATGCTTGCGAGGGCAAATATCAGGTGGAAGAATGAATAGGAGTAGCTCACCGGCCGCACTTCCTTTTCCTCCTTCTTTGACTTCCCTTCTTCCAATTCTTCTTCGAGGAGAGGTTTATTCCCACCTGATCAGAAACATAACATGTGTAACAAGACATAAAAAGGGTGACGCAATACATGAGAATCCCACTTGGTGGGCCAGAACAAGGTAGATATACACATTCTTACCGCCACAAGCTGGAAGATTGTTTCTAGGATTTGGACAAATAAAAATGAGGCTACAGAAAAATCTAAGTGCCTGTTCAGAAGAAAGAAAAAAAAAATAATATTCCATGTATTCAATTTTAGGTACAATACCATCACACTGTTTTCATTCTATTTTATGTTTGTAGGATTTCGTGAAGAATGTGAACCAGATTTTTGTTTAGTTTTCAGTGTTTTACAAAATCCTGAAATCAGGAAACAAACTAAAAATGAGGTTGTTTTGTAATTAAAATTTAAAGTAGGAAACGTTTTCTGAAACCAAACATGCCCATATCGTTCCAATAGATGAAGTGAACTGTGAATATGCATGAATAAATTGTGAGACTTTGTTGAATCCGTTACACAAGTAACAGCACTTGGGCTGTTTTAAAGAGACAAGGTTATTATTTTAAAAGCCATTCTCTTAAATCAGAGCCAAGTTATTTAAGTTGTTAAGGAAGGTGAGAATTCGGTTTACTAAGAATTAGACAAAGACAAAGAGTATTTGAGTATCCTAGAAGAAGTAAAAGAATTTAATTCAGAATACCAACAGAGACATCATAAGAGAACAAAAGGGTTCCAGGGCTTTTTTCATTACCTGATCTAGGTGAAGACGGTGGTGACAAGAATGCGGTTGAAGATCCCGCACGAAGAGCAGAATACAACACCGATAGCACCGTTGTCAGCATGCCAAGAACAAGTGTACCTGTGCTGACAGCTCTGGACTTGTTTAGACCATTGCACTCATAGTCATGAGGTTCACTAGAAAGACCCGTGTAGCACACGTAAGCACAGTAAAGGGAAATCACAGATGCAGGCAACAAGCTTCCATTCACCTGTTTTTGCACTCCCATCATTACTCAATTTCTTCAATACAATAAAAAATAAAATGAGCGCATGAGGTTGCATGGATGGAAACTATTATAAAGCAACCAAGCTATTATGATTAACCAAGCTATCAAGAATGCGCATCATTACACAAGCTAAATTGATGCTGGGAAAATAGCGTTAATGCAGCAATGCAAGGTCAGCTAGTAGCATCCCCCATCAAGTCATTCAAATATGAGTCACATGAAATGAGTCCAAAAAGATGAAGGCATGTGGCATTCATTTAAAATTTTAAATAGTGGCGTTTCATATGACATTTCCTTCATGATATGTCAGCTTCGTCTGCATAACCAATCCATCACTGTGATATATCGATTGTTAATTGTCATTTAACAGTTCTGAAAGAGAATAAATGTTTAGTTCATCCAGAAAGCCACAGAGAGGCTACACGACTTTAGGAAATCATCAAGAATTCACAAGAGAATATAATAATGGAAACTAAAGAACCCTCAGATGTTCTCCCATCATTTAGCAATTCACATTGCATGAAAGCATGGAACATAATTGAGCTTCAATTGCTTAAAAGCATTTCTATTCTTTTACCTGAGGATGTAAAGCAATTATTGCAAATACAAATGCAAGAATCATGGTCATGACAAGAAAGAAGACATTGAGACCACAATCATATCCAGAAGGGTTGAACCATATGAAAAGAATTCCTGATAATGCATATGCTCCAATGTAGCACGCAACTGATACAGCAAGCAAAGCAATGTACCTAAAAAATGCAAAATTATTAGGATACAATGGAAAATAAAAATTTGTACAGAAAGAAATATGGAAAAAAAATCTCAGCATACCATTTCTGTTCGTCTTTCTCAACCCATGCATCATTCCAAGTGTGTGTACAATCAAGTAAAATAATTACTTGAATCAATAAAAACAAGCCAGCCCCAAATTTTGATATGAATCCTGAAAATATTGGTATGAACATGTCAATTCTGAAATTAGGTTTTAGATTCCATAGGGTTTTTTTTCTTCTTTTTTTTTAATGAACCAATTTTCATTCAAAAATCAAGCCTCCCATGTACCTGTTCTATATAGATGCAGTATGCAAATTGACAGTAGTATATATGCCACACCAATGAAAAGATGAAGCACTTTAACTAAACAAAATCAGTAATATAGCTAAAAAGGTTCTTGACATTTTTCAATGGCAAATACAACATGTGCAAACTGAATAATTCAACACTCAGACTCTAATCACTAGTCAATGCCAAAAAGAATGAAAAACAAGTAACTAAAGGTTACACAACATACCATATATTAACATTATGACATCTGGAAGGAAAAACGAAAGGATCACAAGCAAAACCCAGATCACGATTTTCGCAATCCATCCACCGTGGTGCCATGAATCACGCCTATCATTCTGGTCCTTCACACCAATCATAATAAGGGCTAGAATACCAAAAAACAAGAAATTCCCCAAGCTGACTCGAAGAACTGCTTGTGCTTGATACCATTCCTTTGTTTGAGTTTCAGAAGAATCTATCCCTGTAAGCAGATAACAAACAAAACAGGAGGAAAAAAAGAGATCAAATTCAAGCATACACCGAGTTTGAATGACACACAGTCCCTACATCAGAAACTTGAAACTCAGTGAAGTATCCACAAATTCATATTTACATCGATATCTTGTGTTCGAATAGAAAAAGATTATTGCCAGTAACAGTAAATAATCCGTTTCTATATGATTCAATTCTCCAACAATTCGAAGCTTTCCTCCCATAATTTGAATCATAAATCTACACAAGTAACTAATAAATGTGCTGCCTCTAAAGGAAAATTCAACACCAAAGCTGTAATTAATCCATTTCCTTAAAAACCAACCCACCTAGTGAGTTCGACTATATCGATCAAACGACGCCATTGTTTCTAATCAAAAGTCATGTCTGTGAACAAGGCACTACAATTTAAGTCCTAATTTCCTAAAAGAAAACACCCAATTGAATAAAATCATTGGCAATAAAAACACAAGCAAGAAGGAAAAACAGCTCAGAAAGTACCACCCCAGATGGAAAGTTGAGATCTTTAAGACTCACAGGGGAGTTTCTCCAAAAGGGGTGCGCCAACTTCTCTGAGAATCCATGAAAGGATGAGAGAAGCACCGAAGAGACCGCAGTAGCCTATCCTCGCGGATTTCTGGGAGATTCCAGATGCAACGGAGGTGCAGAGCCCGCATGTCAACGATGCGCAGCAAGATAAACAGCACGACATGATTGTCGATGATTCCTGATGCTTCTTCTCTCTTCGGAAGATGATTCAGAATTGAATTGCGTTCCGAGGGAACCAGACTGGTAGATAGCTCCGTGCTCTTTTTCTGTTCATGTTCTTCTGCGTTGGAGAGTTTACTTGTGTCGTTTGAGGACTCTTTATTTTTCCCTCTTTGCCGTTTATGCAAACGCTTGTCGTTTGGGCTATTGGTTATTAGGCTTCCGTATATGTCATGGGCTCATTACTGAAGGGTGTGATTCAGACCCAAAAAGGTGGAAAAAAGCATTGGATTGGTAATTTAGCTCGATTTGATGGAACCCAAAAACCAAATAAATAAATAGTCCCATTTGTGTATCAATCAATCTATGTTCATCGTACACTTTTTTGTTTCCTTGAAGTGCGATATGTACTCTAGACTAATCTAACTTGCGACATTGTAATTGCCCGTTCTTACACAAGTTTATTTTTTTTCTCTTTAAAACCCTTTAAGAAAGGGGACAGGCTTGCATATCACTCAACTAACCTTGTGTTGATATTTTCATCATATATATAACTAGGGTTGGACAATAGTTAAGGAAGGTAAATTAAAAAGTTTAAAGCTAACAAAGCGTTTATTGTCATTACAAATATGCACATTTTACTATTTTCTATACAAATTTACTACTTTTGCTTTCTTAACAAGTGTTTTTAAGGTACTTGTTAGCAAAACTCATATAACTATGAAGAAGACAATTATGTTCTATTTGTATCCCTTTTTTAAAAAAATATTTATAAAGAAAATAGAACAAATTTTTTTTTTTTTATTATATTCACAAATTTCTTCAGAAAATATCAAAAGCATTATGAAAGTAACATGTGACACTTTAGTAATTAAAAAGGCGAAACATAAATTACAAAATAAACCAAAATAATTGGTGGAGTCTAACTAGTAAGAGAAGAAGGGAGTAAAATTTTTTATGTTAAAATTGATCATGTTTATTAATGTGATAAGTTTAAACTAAATCCTATTAATTTTAAGAAGACTTTATCTTTTAAAAATAAAAATTGTCTATTTTTTTTTTTCACTTAACCAAATATGACCAATTTTAAATTGAAATGATCCATTTCCAAGAAGGAGAAGGAAATGCAATCTGCTTATTCACATGAAACCATATAAGCTAGAAAACATGAAGCCTAAAATGAATCAAGGTGGGTGAAACATCAATTTTCCATCTTTTAGGGCCGTACATTTGTTGTGGAGCCCCTGAACCCTGAACCTTAAGGAGTAGTAGTACGATGCTATCATTATCAACTTATAAAGGCGGCATGTCCACGTGATGATACAAATTGAGAGCACCCTCCACACGTTTTAGAGTTTTAATTCCTCTTCCTTCCACTTTAATTCATAAAGAAGCACTCCCAGTCACATAGTTGTCAGAGTCAATAGCTGAGAGACATTGTTTGCTTTGTCATTAAAACTTTAATCATCAATGCAACTCATAGTCATGCTAAATTATGCAATTCAAAGTCGTCCTCTTCTTTGTGTGTGTTGTTCCATGTTCGAAGGGGCCTGAACATGAATAACAATCAGCTAGCTATACAACGTGCTACGAATCTCTGCGTGAATGCATGATGTGTCACTCTATCCCTTTGCTTGAATGAGAAGATAAAAATGCAACGAAAGAAAATGAAAAAAAGAAAAATAAGGAGAAAAAAAATATAAAGAAAAAAAAGCATATTTTCTCTTCTATTACTTTGTTGGCGAAAAAATAAGAGGAAAAAAATATAATTATGTATAAATGATTTTTATGGTTATTATTTTTTATAAAAAAAAGAAAATATTACAGGGTTATAATTATAATTTTACTATAAAATTTTACATCTTTCTATTTTTTCCCTCATGCCATGCAAGAAATTTTTTTTCATGTGGGCTCTATAAGTTTTTTCCACTCATTTTTTCTCATTTTATATTCTTTCCTTTTTTTTTTCTCAATTCAAGTAAAGGGTAAATCTTTTCAATTATTTCAAGTGGTTTAACATTTCTTTTAAATATTAAATTTTAAATTTGACTCTTTTTAGAAGAAAAAAACAGTTAATATTAAAAAATATTTAATTTACAGTGAACTAATACTACTTGACAAATTAATTAAAATTTAAAAAGAATGTTGTGTCACTTTTTTTCTGTTACTCACATCCAAAACTACACTAAACATATAACTTTTGCACATAATTGCACTTAACAAGACACGACACTCTCCAATAGATTGAAGCAGCACCAAGACTTCCCTTCCAACCTGGACCTTTCTTTTTCTTTCTTCTCATACTGAAAAACAGCACAAAATTCCAATCCCTTTGAAGTAACATGTCCCCCAAGATTGACATTCACAACCCTTCCACCAAATGGCCTCGTTTGTGCCACCCTCATTAGTTTAGCACTTCAACCAAGCCTCTCTAAGTGGCTCAAATCTCACATTGACTATTTAAGTAGGACCTTCATTTACAAAAATTATTGTATGATCATAAAGTTTCAGATAAAGTACAAGGTAAATTGTGTTTTATCCAATAATAGAGTAACATATCAGTTTAAGTTAGTGGCATGATTTTTTATTATCTAAAATGTCACTTTATCATTGAATAAAACACAATTCATTATTGGAGATAAGACACACAATCCCCTACTTGCAAAAATATGAGGAGCAATGATACACACACAAATAGTAGCAGCAAAATCAACAAATAGAAATGAAAGGAAACCACGCAAGATACCAAGATTTTAATGTGGAAAACTCTTGTAATGTGAGAGGTAAAAACCATGGGATTTGATAGTCTAGCCAACAAGAATTCACTATGATAGAGAGTTGTTTATGATCACCAACCATTTAGATTGAAGAACCAGAAGTCCCAAACATGCTCACCAAATTTGAGCTCAGTTAGACCATGGATGACTCTCAATTTGTCAATTTGATCACGCCGATATAGACTAGAAAATTACAACAATGGGTGAACAAAATTCCCCACTTTTTCTCTCAATATTTGAAACATTCTCCACTCTCTAGTGCCACCAAAGTGACTCTTATCATATAAATAGTAAGAATTACTCTTTGGATCAGCACATAATTTAGGTTTTTTCTCCCCCTAAAAAGGGAGCTCAAACCTAATATTCACCTAGTGATCCATAACCATACAACTATTTATCCACGTAGATAGACTAATCCCAAAGGCCCACAAAGATTAGTTGTATGCACTTATGATCTTGTCTTTGATATTTCATGCTCTTAAGATAAGATATGGGATTGTTTGCTTGCCAATAATTTTCACCCTTAACATTGAGACATTATTTTGACAAGCCCATAAGTCACATGCATCTACTGTGGCCCAGGTTGGGGTGTTGTGGGATCTCACGTGGAGTTGTGGTGTGGTTTGTTGGAATGATCCCAAGAGTCTCATGCAAAAACCAAAGCCCTGGCTTGTATATATGTGTCATTTGAACTTGCCTGAGTAAACAAGTTAAGGGGGAGGCCCCATAAGTTTTTTGGGATAATGACATGAGCTTAATTAGTCACTGTTTAAGATAAGGAGTGGCTCTTTAATCACTCTTTAGAGAAACCACAATGGGTGGATTTTTTCTTTTATTAAAATTATTGGTATTTGAAATTTACTAAACTTCACTTAATTTGACTCAAGCTGAGTTAATCAACTATAAGAATAAAACGTTTTTAGTATTTTTTGTTCATTCACAAGGTTTAAATTCAAGACTTTATTTAAGAGAGTCAAATATCAAATTACTTGAATTAACTTAGCGTTGATTGTCCCACATGGTTTAACTAGTAAAAACTAACAGAATTTGATTTGAAACTGAATTTGAAATGTGAGAGAGGGCACGTGTGTAGGGTGTGGGATTCCAGTACAAGTGGAGCCTTAGATGAGGCAATTTGAAAAGTCTTGGTGTGGATGCAATCGGCATATTGTCTAATATGCCACATAGGATTCTTCTTATCACATCTTCAAATGTATAAATTGGAGTTGCCTATGAAGTGATTTGGAGCAACATGTTCAACTTCAGTTCGAGACTTATCATGGAAAACGCAGGTAGAAGGGCAAACAAGTGGAGGAGGATCGTAAGGCAACAAAGGGGGAAGCTTATTATAATGAAGATGTGTATCTGTATGCTTCTTAATTGGCATGATGAGAACTCTTAGCCCCATATATATAGCACCTCCATGTAGTTTTAGCATTTCCAATTAGCTTTTAGGTGCTATATATATGTGATTACTACTCTCTTTTTTTAATTGTTGTATATTAGTATTCACTTAGTGAGCTAGTAAATTCCCTCTCCCTGAAGGCAAATCTGCTTTTGTGTTATTTGTGTTGTCTCCAAAACACACAAATAAAAATACGTTATAGTCAGAAACATCTGATAGGTGTAATTCCTTGCTTGTGTTTTGTGTCACATCTTGAATGTATTTGAAATCAAACTCAATATTCTAGCAGAAATTAATGGTACTTGGACAGGAATGTTAAGGGTAAATAGAAGTTGATGTCTTTCTTAAGGGTACAACTAGAAACTCAAAACATAGTTAGCATTACTGATACATGAATATATGTACTACTACTAAGTAAACACAAAAAATCAATTTTCACTTGTACATGATGCCATCTTAAAGCATCTGCAAAGTTGATAATCATAGACAACACATGAATTTCAGCCTGCAAAGACATGTGCTAATTATAAAAACAGGCTAACTAGAAAAGGTTGCTTCAGTGGTACAGGTAAAAATCCTTACTGTACCTTGTGATTGAGCTCTCTATGATATGAACATGCATATCTTTTTTCGGTTTAGCATAATCCAATCTATCTTAGACAATCCATAAAAAGGCATGCTGAAATTCAGGCACAAAATGTAATTATTTTGAGAAAATATTACATATATAGTCAGAGGTGTAGCTAAAAAAATAGGCTGATACAGACAGAGTTGCAGCAAGTCCTTTTCAGGGTGATTTGGCAAAGTTGCTTTGGCATCTACAATTCAATTCAGAGGGCTATCCATGCATGTTGTCACCCCACTAGCTAGGCACTGCCACACTTTCTCCACAACGTTCTTATAGATATAGAATTATCATATAAGATGGTAGGACATGTTCTTAAAGCAATGAGATTTCCTAAGCACTTCGTGGAGCAGAAAACTAGGTTTTATTATATCATGCGGAGGAGCACAGTGATTCTTCTAAGGTGGGGTAAGATTGAAATATATTGTCAAAAGTTGCTTACCTTTTTTTCTTTTTCTTCTTTTATGGGTCTAACTATCATTTTAGTATGTTCTTTAGCTTAGAAATCCAGCAGATAATTGAAGAATGTGGTGGTAGAGAAACGAGATGATTTTAGGGGGTAAAAAATCTGCATCATTATTTTTCTTTTAAAATTATTTGTTCTCATGAAATTTAATTTAAAATTATTTGTTATTACCATTTTATTTCTTTGCTAATAACTCTCTCTTTCAAAAACTCTGATGTCATGTTAAGAATCACTATTTATTAGCAGAATAATCAATAATATCTTTCAGTTTACGGGTACACCTAAGCAAAGACTTGTGCAAAACCACGTGCATTAGTTTTATACTCGTCAGTCTCAACTTCTATGATTTCATTACCTTCTAACTCAGAGTAGTTTGTCAATAAAAGCAGAGAGTAACAAATGGGTCGATTCACTAAACAGAAACCAGGCATACCATGAGTTTGGAGAGTTTGCTAAGAATCAAGCGTCAGAAATTACCAGAAAATGCCTCCTTATTGACACCAAAATAATATGGAAAGGCCAATTTCAATTTCGCAGTTAAATGTTGCCCATAGTTTTGATGTAGAATGCAGTTTAGCTCGAACATAAAGTTGTAGCAGAAATGCATGCTGCATTGGCTCAATAAGCTTGCACTATAATACCCAATACATGAGTTCATTCCCCTTCTAATATGAAATTTAATAATACCAAATTGACTAAAACGCTCCTAGGCTTTTCCTTTTGAACATCATATTGTTGACACAAAAGTAAGAATTGGCTCATTAATATGACAAAACTATTCCGATTGGCTAACAAGAATTTCACTGAAACCTTGGAGAGTTCAATGCATCCCCTCCGGCTGCTGATTTTTTTGGGGTTTGCCCTTGCTTAGGTTGGCCTCCCTGGATGATTAAAATCAAAACCATAAATTTATTTTACAAAGAAACAAAAAAGAGCTCTATGCTGGATTTTCGGATAAAGCTTTCAAGCAGCAACAAAGTAATTCTCAATCCACAAAAGTTTTGGCTTAGAAAATGTTGAACTTAAACATCCATATTATATAATAGATCCGTTGATTAGATGACACACATACATTGGTCAAGTACAGAACTAGATAAAATCTCCAAACAATCTTGATCTTGGTAAAGAAAGAGAAACCACTACTAGGTGTTATATTGAATATAAGCAGCAGTTAATTTTGAAATCAAAGTGTTATAGCTCCTAGAGATAACTCAGGTTTATAAAAGAAAGAAATACAACAACTAAGCCTTGTCCCACTATGTGGGGTCGGTTACATAGATCAAACGACGCCATAGTGTTCTGTCTTTGGCCATGTTTGCATTCAAGCAATTAACCTATAAATCTCTTCTACTAGTTTCGTTTATGGTTTTTCTAGGTCTTCCTCTACCTCTAACTACTAGGCTACTTATAAAAGAAAGAAATATGCAGAGAAAATTGAAAAGGCAGTACCCCAACAACTATATAAGCCCACCCCTCCCCTTATAAAGAACATTATTCTCAATTGATGCAGTGAGAAAAGATTGGTTTTTATGGCATACATGACACAGACTTAAAAACCGTTGAAAAAACTGTATAACAAGTAATCACTTACCACTCCTTTTTGGCCAGTCAACCTTCGGATTGACGGAGCACGTGCAATTGAGGAAGCAGCTGCAGCAGCAGCCACACGGATTCTGCAAAATAAAATTTATGACATCCAAATTCAGATCTGCAGCAGTTTCATCCATCTCTGCAAATTAAGTTTTGAAACTTTATACTCTCCACTACCTCTTATGAACATCAACATATTCATCTGTCTCATCCACAATCTCCTCCTGCACCATTGGAAAAACTTATAATCAGTCTTGAGGGGATGGGGATGAACCAACAACCGTGGATGGGAGAATATATCAAAGACTAATTTACTTGCAAAAGTTCTTCAAACACATCTTCTAATGTGATGATACCAATCACTTCACCATCTTCAATACTTTCTGAAACGGAACCATTTGTTGTGGCATCATTAGATTGCAAAGCATTCAACTTACTGATGCTGGGAGGCTGTGAGGACTGGTCAATGTCAACAACACTTTCTAATTTTTGCTTCTGTAACAATGGAGTAGTTAACTGTGAATCCCCATCAACCCTTTGGTTTTCTTCATATTTCTCTCCATCAATTGTTTGTGGATTTGTTTTTTCTTTTCCTCGAGCCCTAACAACAGCAGCCATATGACTACTGCCCTTTTGGAACTCATTCAGTATATCATACAGAGGCATATCAGCTGGAACTCTGTATTGAAATTTAAATGTTTAAGCTGTAAAAATCATTAAATTTGAAAGTTAAATGTTAAAGTTGTAAAAATCATTCATTGCCTCCTCCTATTCACTTAAGTATCTAGGAGACTAGACTCTTGACGTGGCATAAAAGCTTGTGTGACAATGGTTAGGAGTTCAAAACTCTTGACGTGGCATAAAAGCTTGTGTGACAATGGTTAGGAGTTCAATCTTCACTACCACAATTCTTAATCATACAAATTTCAACATAAGGCAAACTAAGCCTGTATTTTGTCCATGCTTCAACAAGCCAAAGGACTATTGCGTAAAAGAATGTGTTAAATATATAAAAATCATTCATATGCCTCCAACTTATAAGCTTTTCGGAGAGTTAATAATTGACAACAAACACACCGTGGAATTCTCCGGATGGAAACAGCACTGACAGGAGTCTCTGTTTCTGGCCGAACAGTTAGAAGACTTTTGACCTAATTTAAATAGAATTAAGGTGAAGAGAGAAAGTAATAAAAAGTGGAAGACTAAAATAAATTCAAAATGTGAAGATTTAACACCCACCAGTAGAAGTCCAATAATGTTTTTTGGATTTCCAGAATAGACAGGAACCCGGCTGTGCCCGCGAGCAAGAACTTTCCCCATTGCCTCCCTGATTTGAGATTGGCCACATGAGGTGCAAGGAACAAAAAAAATGCTTGAGTGAACGAACACATATACTTCGTATCTTCTAACCAATAATTATACTCCCAATATTCAAGTGAAGTTAGGTCAACTCTTTTTATCAGAGGTACCATGAAAAATATTCTCCACAGATGAAGTGGAAGCAACCAAAAGAAAGCAAATGATATCCTCTTCAAAACGAAAATCAAATTTCCAAAAAATTTCAATGATCTATTTACATCCTACTAAAGAACACCATCCACTACCTATGACCAAAAACGTTACTCAACTGCCAACTAAGCTAACAACTGTTAGTTGGATTGATCAAATCTTTGCAGGCTATTAGTAATTAAATATGTATATGTTACAAATAAAAAAACTTTCAGACTGTAGTCTAATAGTCTCAACGTTTACAGTGTACTGGATGATGCATCAATCAGTAGATGGAATTGGGATTATTGAGGAATGAGGAGCAAGTCTGGCAGATATGGGTGCAGCCCTGCTAGGAAATATGGAGGTCATTGCCGAGGCCACATTGTACAATATTTGTCTGATTAGATAGTGCACACCAACGAAGGATTATAGATTTGTATACTGATTAGAACATTTGTGCCCTTAAAATCTCCATTAGACTGTATTGTACTCATCTGTTAGATTTTCTGCATCTTGTTCATTCAGATTATCTGTTTTATGCTTTGTTCTACTCTAGCCATCCATCCAACACTTAACACTTCATCAACAAGCTTTGGTTCGTAGAGAGGAAATATGGGTGGATATACTGCCCTTTTATGGGTGTGTTCATGTGTGTAAGCTTCACTCGAACCTTACTTTCTTTGCTACATAAGTTGCTTAAATGTTTAAATTCAAATTTGAGTGTTATTTTTCCACAAATTTCAAATGGCCTGTTTATGTCATGTCCCACCTTATGGAAGTAAAAAGTAAATAAATCATTGAACACATACAAATTCGCAACATAAGTGAGTTTTATAAGGTGCGACACACATGCCTGTCCAATACGTGGACACAACCCCAAAATAGTTTGTCCGTGCTTTACAGAATGACAGCAATTGAAAAAGCCACACGCTATTTACAGCATCCCAATTATTATCATAATAATAATAATCTCTACAACATAGTATTGTATAATAAATAATTTAAGCACGGGAAAAAACTAAGAACAATAAAACTTATGTCCAAATCAATAAATTTAATGAAGATAAACCTATGTTACACAAGTATGAGTACGGGTACGAAATTTTTTGAAAAATAGGGGTATGGGTACACCATANTTTAATAAATTACATATAATAAAAAAAATTCACAAGATAACTGATGTATATATTCAATCCAAAATCAATACCACAAGAAAAAAATCAAAATCATAATTTCTTTTAAAAAAAATAGCAAAAGAGAAGAGGAACTAGAGCTCGCCAAAAACAATGTTACATTGTTGAAGACAAGGATACAGATTAAAGAAGGAGGAGTAGAGAATTGAAGGAGGAGTTAAGATATTACGTTTTCTATTAAGGTTTGATTAATAAGTCAAACTTTAAAAAATATATATATAAAAAAAACACTCAAAACGACGTAGTTTTGGTTATCTAACGTACCCAGAGCTGTACTCGTTCTATTTTTTTAAAAAAAATAAATTTTAATACGTACCAAACCATACTCGAGCATACCCACAGCGTACCTGTACCCAGTACGTACCCATACAGGCACTTCTCCAAAATTTGGAGTACCCATGCAACATAGAGATAAACTAAGCTGCATTGAGATACTTACCAGTCCAATTTTGAATTGACATTCAAAGAAAAAGTTGATTCAATTGGAGTCATGGCCTCTTCAGCAGTCTGTTCAAAGACATAAATAAGGCAGAAGAAAATGAAAGTTATTAGAAGCATGATGCAAAAGTAAGCATAAAATATGCCTAGCACAAGTCAACTGCATACAACATGATAATTGATATTGAGGCAAAATACAGAGATAAATGAAACTCTAGTACGCAGGACAGTAGAAGATCACTGGAAATGGATAGTCAAGGAGGAGTAGTCTTCATAGGCCTCATTTTTTATTTTAACAAAAATAAAAAAGCAAAGCTGATTTTTTACCATTGAATATGCTCCACTTCCCCATTCCATGTCAAAAATCCCTGACCCTACCCAGCATCCAGAAGAAACTAACTAGTTAGAAATTACCAGATTCATAGAGTAACCTTCATCTTTCAATATCCTAGTATCATCAATAGTATTGAAATTATAAATAGGGAAGAAACTTCAGACTATGCAGCATTAATCATCACTAACTGCAAATTGTCTTGTCATGTAATGCAACACTAATAAACAGGTTGACAGTCAGCAAGTGTTGATTGCAGTGCTTACCTTTTCAGTTAAATCTAGAGCTCCACTGATAATTGTTGTCTCATCATGTGTAAGCTCACCACCTTTCCCAGCCTGAAAACAAGAAAATTCAACATCTATGAATCAAACACCTCAAAAAATATTGGCAATCTTAACTTCCCCAATCTTGACATGGCTGGTTCTGTCAATTAAGACAATCATGGTAATAATAACTATTGTTATACCTCCTTGCTGTGAATGGAGACAAGAGCTTTTAACTGAGCTCGCCTAAATAAAGCCTCATTATGTCCCAATAGCGAATCTAGAACCTGAAACAAATATCAGTGAGAAAAAGAAACCTTTATGGGCACTAAAATGAAATTCATCATGCCAGAAGTTGAGTTAACACTGCCTATGTCATGTTTTACTACAAATCTGTTTGTAGCCACCAAGCCCAGAAAAAATAGGAGAGTTGTGTTTAGCAGTAGACAACCAACATAAAGCATTGTTGAATCCTCATGGACATGATCAATGACGTGATTGGGTTAGCTTGTCTGTAGACATGGTTTATGATAGGATGCAATGACATTGTTTGATCTATGTATGCAAACCCACCTCGTGGGAAGAGATTTGGTTGTTGTTGTTATGGTATGCTACAAGTTGAGCTGTCACCAATATTTTGAAGGGTTATTTGAATCCAAAAAGACTAGTGAAATAGATTTCAGGCTTTCAGCCAAAAGGCATGCCTAAGATTTTTGCTCATTTGCTAACACATTAAAGCATTCTGTTAAACAAGGCAAGATTCAGAAAACACCTTAATTTGTGTTTAAATCATACATCTGTATGAAATCTTATCTTTGCATATTGAAGTTCCATTGGAAAAAACAAGAGATGATATGCTAATGCTGTTAATTTCTAATTCTTCTTTCTCTTCTCAATTACATTATACTGGTTAATACATATATCAGCCGTATACAAGGGCTGGTACTTTAACCTATGTATGATAAGTCACCTTTCCAACGGGATAAGAAATCGGGTAAGCGATTATCATTAAAATTTGCACAAGCCATACAAAGTTGGCACCTACAGCAAGGCCATATCTACTACAAATTGCTTGTGGAATAACCTGAAATCAGAGAGGCAAAATTAATTTGAAGGGAGAGTGAGAGTTAGAGAAGAAATAACAATTTCATAATATTCACTGTATGCAAAATGTTGAAGCTAAACCACTGACATACCTCCCCAAAAAACAGAACGAAAGTCACAGAAAGAATGATGGCAACAAACTGATTGAAAATCTTATCTAGGTATAACGGAAGGGCCTGCAGATCACACGTTTCAAAGCCAACGGCACCTCTAAAGTCAGGAGTGCTTCAGGAAGTGTGAAGAGTATAAATCTAACAACATCAAGCAGAAATTTTCATACAGCCACCAAGTAATGCCCCCAGACATTAAAAAGGCAAATTCCGCAATTGGAGCAACTCCAACTCATCATCATGACCATTTTAGACAAGTTCCTCCTAATCAGCCTAATCCATTTCAGTATACAACACAATTCGCATATGTTTTAATTCAAGCATCACTAACAATTTGCAAGAAGCTAATTTCACAGATTTCCTCACTCCTCAGTCAGTGATTTCTCGTGATAACTTAGCGTCGTGAGACTGAAACTCATCCAAATATTATAATATAATAACAACCTCTTTATTCTCTAACAAACAAGGTAATCGTTCTAAATGTGAATGAAAAAGAGCATTGCAAATCAATTCAACTGAGTTACCTCCATGGCAGCTGCATTGCACAGAAGCAGAGTCACCAGAAGCTGGTGTTGTTTCTGAACCACGGGGAGTATAACCGCTGCACAAATTACATGCGCGCCGGTTATTGGAAGGAAAAATCAAAGACATGCGTCGTAACGTAACGGAATGGAAGGAGGAGAAAGAGTAACCTGCTTGCTTTTTCTCGGAAGGAGAGCCACTGCGCTGAAGGATCTCGAGGTCGACGAGGCCGAGAGACATGAGGCCTAGGGTTAGGCCAGACATGATTCCGGCGAAGCAGACGAGGAAGCCGGAGATCCCTGCGTAGATGAACCACCACACAGATCCGAAGGGAATGCCGGCTTCTCCGTGGCCGCCGGCAAGTTGGTCCCGAGTCAAAAACCGAGTCAGCATCAACGCGTTCGCCACACTATGCATCGTCATTGGTATCCCCTTCGCTTCGCTGTTGCTCTCTCTCGGTTTCAAATTTTCGTTTCTTCTTCTTCTTCGTCTGTGCTCGCTGCTGCAACTACTCGCGTGGACACGTGGCGGATTCGAGGGGCCTTCAGGATATTCTCCACTTTCACGTGGAACGCATCCATCTCATCTTCGAACAATCCTAGCCATTACTATTTTAGTCCTTTAAGCTGAAATGGTAGTTACGTGGATTTTTCTACATGTTCGTATTAGTATGGCCCAAAAGGTCATATGCTTCTATGATATCTTTCTTAAGCAGCCCAGCCCAGCCCAAACTGAAATCACCATCTATGTTCGTAAAAGCTATGCTTGGCTCCCAACAAAAAAACCCAAATAATGCATGCTCGTATTAATCTCTCAGGTCAACTCCAATTACTACTGACCATAGTCAAAGGGTCAGTCCCTCGTCTCATCAATCATCATTATGAGAATATCTGACGTACTCAAACAATAATAAATGAAAAAGAAAATACACACACACACACAAAAAACTCCACCCCATACCTAATTTGATGCATGATTCAAACCATCATACCTCTCTAGTATGCTTGTCGTTGAATTATCACCAAGCTAGCTAGTATATGGCTTAAGCGTTTCTTGGTAATATCTATGAATCAGACAACGATCAGCTATATATGGAGGCTAGCTACATATATCACCCACGGAAAAATGTTAATATACTTTTTTTTTTAAAGTAAAGTGGCAACAAATCCTCTTCAAAATCTCATTGACATCTAGTAGAAATTCCGGATGAATGTTTGAACAAACTTAATGAAAAATGTCAAGCCAGTTGTTAATAATAGATGAAGCTATCACACTAAAAATAAAGATATATAACAAATAATTCAAACTATATAGATTAAAGATAAACTAAACAAATATGGTTAAAACTTATGATAGGATGACAACAATTTAAAAATAAAAATAACTTGTAATAACTTTTAGGTAAAAATATATATCTCATCAATTAATCATATTTTCATTATATAGTCCTTAAATATTATATAAATTGCAACTCATGCTATTATGAATAAAATTTTAAATTAAAATATTTTTTAAGCTAATTATAAGAGGATATATATAGCAACACTCATGACGTAGGTGCACCCCCACTAGACACGTACATTCTAGGAAGAAGACCTAAGAATGCTGCTACTAATTCAGCCAAAAATGGAAAATATGCATAAAAGTAACCAAATCAAAATGGACGACTTCTAGGAAGATACACTTTTGGATATATAACGGGTTACTAATTATGAAAGGTATAGACAAAAACGACAAAGCGCACATAGGGAGGTCGGATCATTAGTGATTTCATATGAAATCATATGTTATATATTCATGATATATATATATATATGTGTGTGTGTGTTATATATATCCACACCAAAATTGGCACTTCCTGCCACTCTTTTTTGACTTTTGTTGGATTGTTTTTGGTCTTGTCAAGCATGCAAACATGCAGTGTGCAATCGTTGACGTTTGATGTTTTAAGAGAGTAGTTAGAGGGTCGAATCGAGAGCAACTAAAGAGATCAAGGTGCAAGTAAGTCTAAGTATATATGCATTGTGATTGTGAACGTTTTTGGTACTAAATGACGCACCGTCAATTTTTGTTACATATATATAATAATATATAGCCCACACATGTTGCTGATGAGAACCTACTCAGAAGTTCCAATTTGATTGATAAGATTGAATATCCTTGTACCAAAAATTAATGCACCGGATCCGGAAGTGTTATGTCATAAATGATGATACATACTACTATACTATACTATATATGGCCAATTATTGCACTCGTGTAACTAGTATGTTACGGATTTTAGGCAACTATATTTTGATTAAACATTGTTTATATACAAAAATGTTTTGTGTACACCCAAATTGCATATACCTATATATACACTCTCCAATCATACGCAATTAATGATCATTATATATATAGCATATAGTTTCTAAAATTATAAATACGCACTCCAATCCCGAACTCATTCCCGTCATCGTTTTCCCTCATCATCATCCTCTTTATCCTCTCATCCTAGTTCTGTTATCTTTATCTTTGTCATCCTCTCATCCTCATCATTCTCTCATTGTTTCATCTTCTGATCATCATCATCCTTCTCGTCTTTATCCTCTTATCATGTGAAAGTTGATTAAAATGGAATCAAGATGATAAAATGTTGGTTTTCTTTTAAAATGGATGAAATCTACCTTTAACAATGGTGGTTTACTTATTATAGATGTTTGAGTGGACAATTACTTGTGAAATGTCATACCTATGAATATAAGCATGTAGTCTTTGTGCATTATACCACATAAAGTTTGTGCACAGATGCTTATAAAGTTTGTGCATCAAAGAGTTTAATAAATTCTGAAATGTATGGTCCATGTAAAAGTTTGTGGACATAAGCGAGTTTTTGTGCATTATACCACATATAATTTGTGCACAGATGCTTATAAAGTTTTTGCATCAAAGAGTTTAATAAATTTTGGAATGTATGGTCCATGTAAAGGTTTGCGAACATAAGCAAGTAATGTCTGTGCATTCTACTCATAAAGTTTGTGCACAAATGCTTATAAAGTTTGTGCATCAAAGAGTCTAATGAATTATGAATGTATGGTCCATGTAAAGGTTTTGTGAACATAAGTTAGTGATGTTTGTGCATTCTACTTCATAAAGTTTGTGCACCAATTCTTATAAAGTTTGTGCATCAAAGAGTCTAATGAATTATGGAATGTATGGTCCACGTAAAGGTTTGTGAATAAAAACAAGTAATGTTTGTGCATTCTACTACATAAAGTTTGTGTACAAATGCTTATAAAGTTTGTGCATTCAAGAGTCTAATGAATTATGAGATGTATGGTCCATGTAAAGGTTTGTGCGCAAAAGCGAATAATGTGTATGCATTTTACTACATAATGTTTATGCATAGATGCTTATAAAGTTTGTGCACGCGAATGAAAACTGAGAAACGCAAATTGCGTGTGCACGCGTGTTTATGTGCGGAGTGGAGATCCGTGCACGAGTGAGTATTCACTACTAGAAATATGACTATTACCGTCCCAAAATTACCGTCGGTTATTTTCCGACGGTATTACCGTCGGCATTTACCACTTTACCGACGGTAATCGGTTCGCGGAAAAAAAAAAAGCAATATGTCCATTACCGTGGGTAATAGCCGCCTTTACCGTCGGTAATATCCGACGGTAAAAATTTTATTTAAATTTTTCATTTTGGCTCCAAAATGTTGGCGCCATGTAATTGGGTTACCGTCGGTGTTGCTTAGATCCGACGGTAATGTGTTTAATAAAACGATGCGTTTTACTTTATATTATTACCGTTAGAATTCACTGGTTACCGTCGGATAAATCCGACGGTAATCTTTCAGAAAAATACTTAAGCGAATTTCCTTTCTCTTCTTCTTATTACAATAACTTCTTTCTCCTTCTTTCTCCTTTCTCTTCCTTTCTCTCCTTCCCCACTCACCACCATAACACCACCGTGCCACCACCGCGCCACCACCGTGCCACCACCGCTCCACCATCGTGCTACAAGTATGTTGTCTTGCATTGTGGGTAGCTATTGTTTTCTTTTTTTCACACCACCGCCCCACCACCGTGCCACCATCGCTCCACCACTGTGCTACAAGTATGTTGTCTTGCGTTGTGGGTAGCTATTGTTTTGTTTTTTTCACACCACCGCGCCGCCACCACTAAAGCCACATATTCCTTGCTTCTGTTCTTTCCTTTGCACCCCACAAAATATATGTTAATTTCATAACATTGTCTATGTTTATTTAACATTTCATTTCTTTTGGTTGCCATGACTTATGCTAAGGATGTGTCACCACCACTTAATTTGTAATGAGCTGAGGATCTAAGGAGTTAAGGATTGTGTCAAGGATTGATCAAACAATTATCAACGGCAATTAGGTATGTCTTAAACTTTATTGGTACTAGGATAGAGACTTATTTTATTAGGATAGATTTGTAGGATTGGAGTTGTATGGCTGGACTGGGGGAAGGAACGCTTAGCGTTACTTTCTGACATTGTTTGAATTGATGTGCTGGCAACGGTGATTATGTGTTGTTTGCGGAGATTGGAGGGCCTATGTTGTAGAACGGTTTAAGAAATATTTGTGTGGAATTAATTCGTAATGCATTCAGTTAAGTCATTAAAATTATTAAGTTCACGTCCATAATTTGTGTAACAACTTTTAAATTTGTGTGAACCTAAGCTATATTGCAACTAAATCATACTGGTGCTACTTCCCCTATACATTTTAGGCATCTTGAGTAACTGACAAACTATGAATTGTAATAAATATGTGTTGGTCTAGATGAAGTGTGATTGATTTTTATATTATTTTTCCATTTCTAGCTATAAGGAGGGTAAATAGAATCGGGTTCTAAGTGCTATTAATTGATAAATGCATAACAAGAAAATTTTATAATTTAGGTGATGTGATAAGGGCTTAGTATGGATTGGCCGTTCAAATGTATGCTTGAAAAATTTCAGATAAGGGAACTTGTTACCAAATCCATATCCTATATGTTGTTGTATGTTAAATATGTTTCATAAGATCTTGTAAATTGGAAACAGGTGGTATGAGTCCAGTGTTAGTGTGTTCGGCTGAGAGTGGAAAAATTTAGAAAGGATCTGAATTATGCAAAATGTAATATAACTACCTTCTAAGGTTGTTGGGTGGGCTGTAGGTGCAACTATAAAATTGTCAAGCTAAGAAAATGAATTATGATTATGTGATTCAAAATAAATTATAGTAAAGTGTTGTTATGATCATTTAAATTAAATTATGAGAAAATGTTATTCAAAATGAATTATGATTATGTGATTCAAAATAAATTATAGTAAAGTGTTGTTTACTATTAATTGGAATTTTGTGCTCATGAGAAAATTTAGAGAATTTTAGTGCTTCTGCTGTTTTTGAAGTAAGAAAATGTTAGAATGATTTAAGTGTTGTTTGCTATTAAATGGAATTTTGTGCTCATGAGAAGATTTCGCATAATTCAAACTAAATTGGTATTTGTGGCTGTTGCATGAGTAGATAAAGTTCTAGCCAAATGAAACGTGACTAAATTATGTTATAATGCTAATTGGAGCTGCTGCATGTGTTCTTTAATCATCTAGCTAAATTAAGTATGGCTAAAATATGTTATAATGGTATTTGGAGCTGTTGCAGGTGTTCTTTAATTATCTAGCTAGAGTGATATGTGAAAATGCAACATGATAGAAAGCTGTTAGGATAATTGTATGCGTTATGTAAATTGCCTAATTAATTTGGAGTATGGGATTCTAATATGCTATTTTGCTCATTTAAATAAATTGGTATATGGAAATATAGCTTGTTAAGGTGTTGTGTGTGCTAGTACATATAGGAGTGCTGTTCGGATAAAATGTATGTGATGTCCTGAAAAAGAGAATGTTCGGATAGAATGTAATCTGGACCTTAGCACCGTTTAGGGTGTTTTAATTTTATAATCGCGACAACAATAGGTTTGTGTTGGTGATGTGTGTGTATGGCTGATTCGAAGGAGAAATTGATGAAGATAACTTGAGTATAAATTATCTCGCTGGAATTGTGTGCATGTGAAACATTCACCTAGCTAATTCGGGTATGTAAGCATAGTAGGTTAAAATGCTGTTTGTATTAATATTGCATGTGCTGGGTTGAAGGGGCAAAGGACTATAAGCATTCCAACCAAGTAGATAACAACCTAGTGAAGCATGGTTTATGACTTAAGCGTAAGCTAGCTAGCTAGAGTGTTACAATATAGGAGGAGTGTGTAGGTTTATTTGAGAAACTATTGTTGCAGAAGCCCGAATTTGAGCCACTAGTGAGATATCTGTCCCCTATTACTTATTTGTCTTTTACCTAAGAAACTATGTCCATCACATGTGCACTGTCCATCTTTAAATTCTACCAACCATAAACGGAATATATGTTGTCCACCACATAACATATAAATATTTAATTAGTTATTAAATATAAATTTTAATATATTTATAAATTACAAAAATTAAATGAAAATTTTAATTGATATGATTATAGTCATTTATTAAAACAAATACTACAAAATTATAAACAATTTTTATTTTTTAAAAATATTTAATTATTACCGTCGGATATATCCCACAGTAACGAACACAAATAAAATATTATTATATTACCGTCGCCTTGATCCGACGGTAAACCGGTTCAAATGTCCTCAAATGTGAACCGGTTTACGTCGGTTTATACCGACGGTAATTACCGTCGGTTTCATTTTCCGACGGTAAAATGATTACCATCGACCACTTTACCGTGTGTCCTCGTCCGACGGTAATGCCGACGGTAGCGTAAAAAATCGACGGTAACACCGACGGTAATGTCGACGGTAATGAGCTATTTTCTTGTAGTGATTTGTAGTGGGTCCAAACGTATTTAATATGGGGTGTATGTATGGTATATGATATTTGGTGTACGTGTAGCATGGTTGGTTTATATATTACGGTTTATTCCCTAATTATTGGTAGTTTCTTTTTACTCCTAGCACTTATTTCATGATCTTGTTCTTGTTCTAGTATAACTCACAAGTTCCCTTATTTAAGATCCTCCTTCATCCAATCATCAACATGATCTTTGTACGAAGATATCTAGTTTCATGGGGGTGATAGTTAAAGTAAAGATATATATATATCAGGCTATATGTTAGTTAATTAGGATTTAATTTTAGTTTGTTTTCATTTAATTTTATGTGTAGTTAGGCTTATTTGGTAATGTTTAAGAAACTTAATTCATCAACCAACTTATTTCTATAGACGATATTTAACATTTTTAAGAATAAAATAGAAAAAAAAATGTCCAATATCATTCACAAAAGTGGATAAATTGATAAGACAATTAATAAGTTAATTCTCTTGAGCATTTTTCTTTATTATTAGCTAATATGCTTGTATATAACTGATTTATCTATGCAATGAAAATTTTGATATGATTTATTATTTCCATTTTATTTTCTATCAAATCAATAATTTAACTATCTGCCCATTTAGTTGAGTTACTTAATTCTGTTTTGATTTTTACGATTATAGATTTTCAACAATATAAGCCAAAGTTTAAATAGTTTGAATAATTTAAATTTGAACTATCTGTTCCTATTGTTATTATTGTTGTTATTATTGTTATTCTGGTATAGAAGTTTATTAGAACTTCCCCTTCAAATATTATGCTGGGTCCCCTTAGGACATGAGGTGCCACGATAAAGTAATTAGCGTTCCGTGAATCAAATAAAGTAGAATATTAAAATAGTGTCCTCTGCTGCATGCATACTCAATATGATGATATAATCACATATAGATAGCGATTGACAGTGATAATGTTATTCATCCCTATATACATTGTTGTTAATATTAGACCCTTTAATCTCTATATATGAAGCCCTATATGTCGTAAAAGAAGAAATATCATATATATATATTTGTGCGTGTGTTACATATATGATGATATGTTGTATATATATTGTGATGAAACGCACACAATTAAGTTCATATCAAGGGTATATATACTCTTATATACACGATGGAAATGGAAACCAACTGGACGATCATTCCAAGACACATGTATGATTTTTCTTTTGGATCCTATATCTCAATCAAGCTTTTCCTTATTTTGTGATAATTTCACTAAGGACAAAAGGACAATAACGGAGGTAGAAGGAGGACAAATTCATATAGTATACTCCTTTTTGTTTATACTATATGCGGCTAGCATTTTGTACCATGTCTAATTCATCAACCTAGCTATATATTCTATATATCCATGCATATATTTGCCTTTTTGCTATCAAGATAGAAATAAAAAGTGTAGAATTGGTTTTATTACAAGAAGATGCATATAGAATGTATATATAAATCCGAGAGGAGCTAATTCATATTTATCTTTAGATTCATACAGAATTTGGATTCTCTCTTGTGGTACTTGACTAAGACAAATAAATATAGCATTTAATTTGTGATGACTCATGATGACAGGGAGGAGCATGAAAGCTGTCGGGCAGAAAAAATGTTATCTTCCGCCCTCCTCGTTTCACCTTTATTTTAATTTAATTTCTTGATTCCCAAGCATCTTTCAATTCAGGGAGCACCCCTAATTGTTAAATATTAGTGCATGATAACTTCAACTTTTTGTTAATTTAGTCTTTGGAATTGTATTAAAAACTCAACTAGTTCAGTGGTTAATTTTTTTTTTATTAGAGTTCAGTTGGTTAATTTAATTCTTGTTACCCTTATCCTCCCAGCGTGGAATTAATTAAATTGCAGCAGAAGGACAAGACAAAAATTTTACCTCACGTAGGCTTCATTTTATATTACTTGCATTAATTCCATGAATACCAAAATCAAATATTTGCACAAAATATTAATTAAGTGTTTGTTTTTTGCATAACTTTAGCAACAATTAATTCAAGTACAAAGCATAATTTTACATAATAATTACACGGATTTTTTTAGTTTAATTGTTATATTATACTGTCATTTAATCAAATTTTACCACACAAGTAAAATTAGTTAACTCTCTCACTTACCACTTGAACATTCACACACATATATAAAATAATTTGATTAAAGGAAAATATGAATTACAACAATAATACATAACAATTATACTCTTTTTTTAATATGCATCTTATTGAAAATAAGTTAGTACACAAGTTGAGGAATCAAGAAAATAAAACTTTTCATCGAAAACACAACTTTTATAATTTTAATGCTAAAAACTTTTAAACTTTTCATTTTATATTCTTTAACAAGTGAGATATTTATCTTTAATTTTATTAAATATATATTATGATCTAAATCTAAATAATATATATTTTGGTGTTTTGCTCCCCAAACTTGGGTGAGCCTTTTGTCTAATAAAAATCATCTAAATAAATTATGATCAAATAATTTATCTAAGAACACACACCGTTGTATCACTTTAGATAACTTTTTAAATCACACGGGCGCACATAGAACTGACAAATTGAAACTAATAGGGGCAAATATTTATAGGTTTTTTGATGTTGATATGTCAAATACACTTATAATAATATGATACACCTATACATATTTTCCATTTGCTACACACAATACAATATTGGCGTATAATCTCCTAGTTTTATTACCAACTATCTCGTTTGGATATATNAAAATCAAATTAATACTCTCAATGAAGTGTAGAAGCAACCTAAACTATTTTTATATGATTTCTTTTCTATAATGTTGAAATATGATTGATAGTATATTAATTAGTTGATGAACGAACTTTGGGCTTGTTTGAGTACACTAGTTAAAAGTAACTTATTACAAAATAAATTTTTGTAAAAGATCTTACAAATAAGTTATTTTGTATTTTAAAATATAATAAAAATTTATTTTTTAATTATTTTTAAAAAATATTTTTTAAAAATTTAAATATTTCAACTTTTCAAAAAACATTAAATTGATTTTTCAAGAAATAATAATTAGGTGTCAAAAATTAAAAATATAATTTATAACTTCTAAAAAATGAAAAGTTGTGTTATCCAAACGAACTCTTATTGTATTACGTTTATTGTTCTGCCTTTCAGAAGTGGGTTTCTGATTTGTTGACCTGTAAATTGATTATATATCTAATTGGTTATTTAATTCATAAAACGTCAGAAGGATAAAGTATAGTTTTTTTTTTATATAATGATATGCACCACTGAAGACGAGTGGCATATTTAACTTCTAAAATATCTCAGTACACTAATTTGAATTTGCATTCCGTTAACATTAATGATTTATTATTTCTCAACAGCCACTGATAATATTTTGTATATTGATAACATACTACAAGGTGCACTCCATACTTCACAAATGTCAAGCAAAAGAAGCCCTAATTAATAACCTTATACGTTGATAATGATGGCTATTACTAATTAAAATATATACAGATATATAGATAATTTAATTTGGTAGTGATGAAATTATGCAAATCACTTTCAGACAGTTAATGAAGTGATAAGAACATATACTACAAAAACGTATATTATAAATTATAGCTAGCTAGCAAAATATATTCTATGTATGTTTGATGTGGACCAAGATGCTCATGGAAGCTTTGGAAAATCATTACTCATACCATCTCTTTTTCTTTTTTCATATGGGATGCAAAGCAAAGACTATACCCCTTTGCTAAAGGTGATTTTGACCATACATAACACATTTTCTTTATATATCAAACTTTTTGTCAAGGATTTCACTGATAGTACTAGCCATTTTTTGCACAATGCTCTACGCTCAAATGAGGATAGGAGAATCAATTAAAAGTAAAAGTACCTAAGAATAAGAACGAGAAGTTAACAGATTTTAATCGAATATCAAGTAGAATTATGTTCTGATTAATTATAAAGTAATATTTTAATTTTATTTAATTGTTAATATATAGTATGTATTAGAGCATAATCTGTAACGAGTCCGATATCGGGTGGATTTCCTTAAAAGAGGGGCCTTATAAGGCCTTGGGATCTCCCTCCTTAATAGCTAGCTTTTGGGGTGTGGTTCTCCCAAAGACTTATGTCCGTTACATAATCTTGTTTAGAATTTCATAAATATAAGTATATAATTTACAATAATTTTTTTGGTAAGAACATATATATATACAGTTTTTTTTCTTTTTTCTAATGTAGGTCCACATGAACCTTTTTAATATGGGGTGGTGAGTGGGAGTATAAAGGCAAACTGTGTGTTATATATTGGTTGGAATCATGTGAGATGAAGAAGAAGGGAAGACAAAGAAGGGGCTTGGGAGAGAGGCATTTGCCCCCAACAATTTTTATTACCCTTCTTAGGCCCTTTTTGCCTCTTTTTTCTAGATTCCCCATAAACACATGGCATAAGAATATTAATGGTTAATTTCAATGAACACATGTGCTCACATATCACTTACAATAACTAACTTCACGTAATTAATCAGACAAACAATCCATTCATTAGATATCCATTGAAAATTTGAGCAATATTCTTTGATAGGAATTGTATACTTCTAATTGAAAAGTTTAGTATCCCTTTTGGAGAGGAATTTTGTTGGACCCTTTTCATTTAATTAGCTGAATTTGATCGCAACCCATCTTATTAACTCGTGTGCTCATCCATCCATCACATCATCATGTACGTTCAAATTCTATCAAATCTTATATAGCTAGCTATGTATTAGGTTCCTATTTTTCGCCTTTGGGTTGGCCATCGCACCCGCCTGATCTTGAGTTGATGGTGAATGAGATTGCATAAGTTGATGAAAATATGCACAAACTCTATTCATATGTATGTCCGAAAGATAAATGTTATTTTGAAAATAGATATAATTTCAAGATAAAGAAAAAATATATACATAAAAGTAGTAATATTATATATTTTTTTGGACTTGATGAGCTTCTGAGTTTATCCTGTCATTTTTTAATAGAAGATAAAAACTTATCCAATCACTAAAAAAAATATTTTACAATTTAGCAGCAATATTTTATTGGCGATTTTATAAATTACTTCCGTTTAACATTTAGTAACTAATTAGTGCTTATGATATAATCATGTTAAATTTCATTATAATTAGCTGCTTGATTTTTATGATCATAAAATTGTTGATCAACCATTATATATAAGATCCTATTTGAAGTTTGACAAGACACACTTATTTCAATATCATCTCAACACTCATAATACAAGTTAAAATTTTCATATTCCAGGTGTACGTAGTGGAGTACATGTTACCATGTCGCTTTCACGGTGAAGGACACAGCTCACTCAAGTCCAACTTCAAGTCCAATCTAAAATTAGAAGAAACATGGCAAAAGGCACAAGGAAAAAGGGCCATATAATGAAGGTCCCCACCACCATTGAGTGGGGTCATGGGACCTATACTCCCATTCCCATCACAAATCAATCACACTGCTACTCAACTCATGATCAAGTTCAAACCTTTGGATTGAATCCATGAAAAAATATACATATATAAAAATAAAAATAAAAAACCTTTGGATTGGACCCCACTAAGTGCCGACTTTATAATATATTATTAAAATATTATCATAAGGCGCACCACAAATCCACAAACCATTAGTACGGACGGAAGGTTCTTATTGCTCGAGACAAAAAAGAGAGTAAAAAGGATTTTTTTTTAAAAAAACTTTATAGCATAGTTTATAGAATTGTGTTATTTGTATTTAGTTTGTTGTAAGACATTGCACCGATTATAAGTTTTTATGACCTAGCGGTTTGATAACTTGATCCGGCCAAAAACTTCTTTAATCGAATTTGAGTTACAAAATTTAACTCGGTGTATTTTTTTAGTTAGGTTTAAATCATGTTTTATGTTGAACCAACCTAACCTAAAATCATATAATAATTTAAAGTTATATTTTGCTTAAATAATTAGTAATAAATTATATGATTTTATGCCTTAACTAATATATTTTACATACTATAATGTTATTTTTTATATTAATATAATTTGCTTCGAAACATATATCATAAAATATCACTTAATTTTGTTTATTTACATATAAAATTTTATAAATTTATTATATATAATGTACAAATCCTTAAAGTAATTTTTAAGTCGGGTTGATCCAGTTTGGCCTGGTCATTACTAGGTCGGGTTAGAGTTTAAAAAATTGGTCCAGTCAAAAAGTTGAGACGTGTTTGAGTTTGTAACGGCCATAAAATTCTTGGGAGAATTACACCCCAAAAATTAGTTATTGGAGTGGGAGAACTCAAGTTCTTATAAGGTTTTTCCATGAAAGTAGCCTCCTAATATGGGACTCATTACATTCCCACCCCCTTCGAAAGTCGGCTCCTCGATGGTTGTACTATGTGACACTTCACTCAGCGACACTTCACTTGATCATGGTCAACCCCTCCCCTGGTCAGAACCCTCCATGGGTAGCCCTCTATGGTTGGTCGGTTGTCAATGAAAGCGCCATTTGTAACAGGCATAAGAACCTTGGATAAATCACACCTCAAAAGTTAGCTATTAGAGTGTTAGAGTCAGTTTTTATATAATCTTTCCATGAAGGTAGTATCCCCAACGTGAGACTCATTACAAAGTTTGACCCAATCAGGCCCAACCACGCCCAGGTTCACCCTTAGTGTTGTCATACATCCATTCACTATTAGATGATATCTCAGTAAGGTCTATACCTCAAGGGATCTTGTTCAATGGTAGATGAATGTGTATTGACACGATATCTCACATGAGCACAAATAAAAACGTCTAAGAATCTTTTTTATAATTAGGGGTACATATCTGTTCAACTTCATTAAGGAACAATCATGATATTTAAGTTACAAATTAAGCACTTAATACTAGTTTAATGTTCAATTGATGGATTCTCTTGATATTATAATTTAATTACATAACAAACCATATCGTCTTAATTCAGCCGCCCTCCGCGGATCCCAATAGTGCTTCTCATCTTCACGGCCGCCAAATGTAAGGCATTTTAACTTTAGGATTCAAATTTTAGTAAAGAATGCTATAGATATAACGCATTAATTAGGCTTCTACTTTTCCTTAAATACTTTATGCAACTCAACTTATAAAATGCCCTATTCACCATCAAATATACTCCACTTAAAATTTGTTAAAAAGAGACATGCTATTCCTGCATATCTTTTAGGACAACCTTAGAGACATTTTATTAAAAATATAGTGAAAAGACATTGTATTTTTCTTTCTCTTTCTTTTTTAAAATTTGAGCATAAGTGTCTAATCAAGTGAACGTCGATTAACAATTACGATTTCTCGTATTAGAAAGTTGGTTCAATGGTAGTTTGCTCCATTGGAAATATCTCAAACAAACAGGTTGTGCAACTTGTGAGGAGATAGGATTGGAAAGACAAAAAATAATTATTTTACTTAATTAATTTATAATGATACTTCATTAAAGCACACAGATTGAACCGGAGTGGACGAAAAAATTGAGCCATTAATTAACGCTTTGACAATGATAGCAACTCATCATGCTTTAATTCATTTTCATGCCAAAAGGAAAAATGAAAAGTTCTGTCACATCTCAGTATCAAATTTAACAAAGCATTTCCCCTAGTGAAAACCGGTACACCGTATCCATATATAACATTAGCCAACAATGCAGGGATCGTATATGCTATGCTCCATTGACACATATTAAATTAACTTATACGAAACACACTTAAGTATTCCTGATTCTGGTATAAACTAATAGAACAAAAGAAGAAGAAGAAGGGGAAAAAAATCACATTACATATATATAACTCGTCAAGAAGTTGTACAAAAAGATATCATATAATATATATATATATAGTAAGTAAAAGTGTCAAACTATTACTACCAACGACATGACCAACAAAAAAAAAAGAAAGAAAGAAAANTCGAGGCTATCTTCTCACTCTCGAGCCCCACCCGCGCCGCCCCACCCCACCGGTGTCTCTCCCCGCGGTGCCGCCGTGCTGGTCTTCTCACTCCCGCCCCTCGCCGCCGTGCTTCTCTCCAAATCTGTTGAGAACGGTGGGGTGGGTCGTAGCCTCCTCACCCCGATTCGAACCCCCTCCTGACCCTGCAAAACTCGCCTCGACTCTTCGTAGCCTCTATTATGAGGTGAGGACGCAGTCTTCATCGTCATCGATCACAGAAGACAAGGAATCGCAATCGCTGCGGCAATCATCAAGTGCGACAGGGGTCACGGGCCTCCAGTGGACTGTCAGAACAGGGTTCGAAACCCTGGGTCCACTGAAGGACTCGACGGTGCTGGTCATGCCGCTGCTAGTGGGCCTGCTTGCCTGGACCAGATTGTACTTGGAAAGGCCGAGATCGGAACCCGGTTCGAGGCCAGGCAAGGGGCAATAGCAGGTGATAAGAACAATAGCGGAGACGAGGGTTCATCCCTGAGGAACGTGAGCTCAATGCTCCTCATAATCCTGCTCCATAGACTGGTACACTACTGGCCAGAGACGATGCTCGACGGCAGGCGGTGGGAACTAGCGGCAAGGGTGGACAGTGGCGGCGGACGGGGTAAGGTGGGTGGGGGCTTAGGAGAGGTGAGAGGAGGAGGGCTGAGGCGTCCACGTCAGCACAGTCAACTCCCATCCAATTCCAGGGACTAAAACCAAACTTTTAAATTTTGCAGGGACTACAACTTTTATATAAGGACTAAAATCAAACTTTCAAATTTTGCAAGGACCAAAAACATAATTAACCCTTGTATTTTTGCGCACTCACAAAAAATAAGTTTCACCATCTTTATTCAAGATACACAAATCTATGAGTCTCATTTACCTTTTGTGAGTACGTTTAAATACGAAGTGTTAGAATTGCGTGCATACCAAAATTCTTCCATGGCATCATGTCAACGGTGGTGGGACCATTTTTGCCCTTTCCCTAGCTCTAATGTGTTGCCGCCATGGCGACCGGGGACGAAGAAACGCCACCGATGAGCACATCCTTGGCGGATGGCGCGGTAATTCCGGGGGGAACAGCAACGCGATTGTTACCATGTTTCCTGTCTGGGCCGTACAAGAAGTTGTGGACGAGCCTGAGGCTCTTTCCCAACACATGTTCCTCCCAAGCCTCTTGTTGGGAGGCGCCCCTGTTCAAGAAAACGTCGGTGGCATCGAGGCGGAGCATGCACCTCCTCCACATGGTATAGAAGCGGTGAATCTTGTGGATCTGGCGATTGGCGAGCGTGCAGTTGTTGAGCTTGATCTTTGCAATGGCAATTTCGAGAAGTCTCTTCTTTATTCCTTGGTCGGCCCCTGCAGCCTCTGCTCTTAGGAGTTCGTCGAATTCGGGCACCCCAATGGCCCTTCGAATCCCCTTTGTGTAATCGGCGCAAGGGTCGAAGAACTCACGAACTTCGTCCAGTTGGCCGGCTTCCATCATGCGATCCACTCTTGTGCAGAGCGAAGAGTGGAGCACCGGGAGAGAAACGTCCACCCAAAGGAAGCAACACTCATACCTTAACCTAAACAAGAACAAGAACAACCGCTCTTATCTTAAATAATGAGTTTAAAAATTTGTAGATCTTGATTCTTAATTTTAAATATTGTCTTACCTGAAATTGGTGTGGTGGTTGATTAGTGCGTCGATGTAGGAGTTGGACCCACCGGCGATGATGGGGAGCCCATCCCTGCCAACGATGGAATCGACCGCCGATGTCGCCTGGCGGCAAAAATCGACGGCAGAGAAGTTGGAATCAGGATCGGTGGTGCCGAGCAGGTGGTGCGAGACCCCGCGGGCCTCCTCCTCGCTGACCTTATTGGTAGTGATGTCAAGTCCCTTGTACACTTGCATTTTGTCGGAGTTAACGATCTCGGCCGGCGGGAAGTGGTGGGCGAGGTCGATGGCGAGCTTAGTCTTGCCGGTGCCCGTGGCCCCCAGTATGACAAGCACCTTATCCTTAATTCTGTATTGGTGGAACCGAGAGTCCATGCTGGGAATTCCCCCATTTTGGAATGTCACTAGTGCCTGCTGTTGTAATTTGCAGCCTGAGGATGCTGACACTGACATCATCATTCTCTTTCTTTTTACTTTTGATAATGTAATTTTAAACCTGCGCCAAGTTTATCCAAATTTACATTTTTCAAATTTCCTTCTTTATATCACTACTACTATACTATACCAATAGTACTAGTACCACTATCTGGCCAAACCACCTAATACATATTATGCGCATTAACATACAAAAATTAAATATATAAAAATTAAAACTTGGAGAATCTAGCCTGGGGAACAGAGCTTACTTTGTAAGCCATATGACTAGTATACGGTATATTAATCAACAAAATTTGAAATCACAAAATTCTTAAAAATAACAAACACAAACAATTGAAACAAAAATTAAAAATACTCTCAATATTTTATAATAACTCCCATTTTTTACTTCTTTAATTTTATACGTAATTCAATATATTTAGATATATTTGTACCTAAATATAATGAGTTATGAACCTAAAAAGTGAAGCTACGATGTAACAGAGTGCCTAGAAGCAAAGAGATCCTAAAATTTCTAATTTAATTCAATTTCACACTGATATTACTGAACCAGAGCATTTAAAGCATAGTGAAGTGATGATGGTAAATGATTTATTTTTATTTTATACAATATTCCCCATATAATTTACATGGATCATATATATATATGTGTGTGTATGTATCCGTACGTACCTTTAATGGCAAAAGACGCGGCGAGTAGTAGATGAATTCTAACTTTGTTGCAACAAGGTAGCTAGCTACTTAATTTCTTTACACAACCTCACAGAGATTGATATATACTAGGATGAATTTAATAATAATAATAATGATGATGATGATTAATTAGAGAAAAAAAGAGGAGTAAAGCTTTGTATAGTGATTCTATGTTGAGTTGATAAGAGGAATTTGAGAAGGAAAAAGAGAAAGACGAAGAAGAAGAAGAAGGGAGGAAGAGGAGGTGGATTTGATTTTCTGGGGTAGCAAAGGGGAAGCACAAAGCTGCTATTTATACAAAAAGGCTGAATATGGGTCCCACCTATATAATAGGCATATGACTTTGAAAAACAAAAATAAAAAATAAAAAATAGTTGCATGCTTTTCCGTTACTGTCCTCGCAGTGGTACACGGAGGATAAGTGAGATAAATAGTATACACACTTTCATTTGTCACATGAATCGTCATATGTAGCATGGTAGTGTCAAATACTGTTCTTCACTCTGTCTAACTAGGAGAATTAGAGCACTTCACTTTGTCTATTTTGATAACCATTTCTAGCCGTGGATATTGTTATGGACCTTGTTATAATGGAGAAATAAAGAGAGACCCTTCTCCTAACCTTACCTTATAAATAGAGGCGTTACCCCCATTGAAACACATTTATTTAGCACATTGCTTGTGTTCAAAGGAAATAGGAGAAAAAAGCTCCTCCTCTCTCTACACTCTTCTTTCTCTTCTCTCTCTTCTCTTTCTCTAAATTGCAGATTTAAAAGATAAACCATGAATCCTTGATATATCTTCCATCAATTGAGATGATTTCTATATATACTGAATCTGATTTGAATTGCATGCTTAGACTAGGACCAAAGAAATGATCTTGGCTACGTCAATTTCATTAGTTCCATCGAGTGAAAACTTTACCTTCGGTTTATTGTGAAATTAATCATTATGATTTAATTAATTAAATATATAATTAATTACATATAATTAAATTCAATTTAATTTTTCTATACCAAAAAAATTAAATTAAACTTTTTTAAAATTAATTGAACTTCATCTAATTTTTCGATTTTGATGACAATAAAATTTTATTGAATGATAATTTAATCCTGAATTAAAAAGCAATTGAACCAGTTCAAACTACCGAGAATAAAATCGTGGTACGCATTCATTCAAAGACCATGATAGGAAGTGATCGTATTGAAAACTTGAAACATGAACGAGGAATTGTTAAATGGGTTAATCATTATAATTTGAAACTTGAAACTTGTTATATTAATCATTATAATTTAATTAACTAATTCTTTGATCAATTATATAATTACTTGCATATAATTAAATTATTTTAAATAAAATTTTAATTGAACTTCGTCTAGCTCAACATATTGGCTATCATTCTGGCCTCCTTCACTCAAACTCCTCCTCTCAAAAAAAAAAAAAAAACACTCTTCATACTCATTAATTTAATATGGGCCCACATCAATGAATAATCTCTATATATACCGATTGTACTTCTTCTATCTAATATTATATGTCACTTTTCATTTAAAATTTTATTTAATGTTGGTTGTCACTTAATTAAATTAAGAAAATATTAAATGTTATTTTTTTAATTTTATCTCTACAATAATTCACTATGTATTTTAATTGAAGAGAGAGAATGGTGAAAGAAACAAAAATATTTAAGAGTAATTTAGTTTAAATATTTGATATATTTTTTAAGTATATACAAATTAATTGATTTATTAATTTGTGTACTTGTGTTAAAAGTAACATCTAATATTGGACGGAAGAGTAATAGTATAAGAAGTAATCATATGGAAACTTGAAACATGAATGAGGAATAGTTAGAAGACCTCGTCCATCATCAATCGTGGATGCAATTTGCCTAAATAGGTTGTATATATCTAATATATTTGTATTACAAAGATAGTAAATTGCTACAACTTAATGTCCTCTAATTCGCAACAATATTCTGCTCTCTCCTGATCAGGACTAATTAAACCGTGACTCACATATTATTCATGCTATATATGATAATCTTCACCCCATTTTCAAATTGCAATTTTGACGGCGGTTCATCTTTATTTCTCCTCTCTATCTCTCTTTTTCTTAATATGTGACATACTCATGGTTGAATTATTGGATCATCATCATCACATATCGATAAAGTTGGGGCTTGATTGCAGTCAGAAACTTAGAATAATGATCATGACATAACAGTTTATAATCAATAACATTATATATAAAGGCAGGTTCAATGTCTTCCATCCGACTTATCAGGCTTTTTTAAGATGTTAACAAAAAGTTCATGTCATATCAGAATCCTATCTATGCATGCTAGGATATATACAAATGGATGCAAGTAACAATAGATGATTTTATACTTGCAATCAAGGTTATCAAACTCGAGAGTCTAAGTAAATTCATGAAACTTCCGTAAACTCAGATCGTAAACTCGTACGAGTTTATCTATTATTAAAAAAATATTTTGAAAAACTATTATGCTACAAAAATATATTTAATAAAACTTGAAATTCATAAATATTTTTAACTACATAACAAAACATAAATAAAGATGAAATATATGAGTTCTAAGTTCAATTCATACATAATACATAATGCATATGTTTTAACAAGAATATATCTTCCTCCACATAAACTTAATGACAAGCAAAATCTATCAACACAAGAGAGAGGCGGTGTGTTGAGCAACCAACACAGCAAATGTATATAAAGAACAATGTTACTCATTCTTGACAGAAGTAGTTTGCTTCGAGCCGACAACAAAGAATTCGGTAATGACTTCGAGGGGCATGCCCTTTGTTTCTGAAACCTTCAAGAACACAAATATCCTTGAGATGATACACACAACAGCATAAACACCGAAGATACCAGCGAGTTCCATAGTATTAAGCATCACAGGAAGCGAGTATGTGACGATGATGTCTCCAATTCAAAACATAAAGCACAGATAACGATGTTGAGGCCACGCACCCTCGTAGGAAAGATCTCTGAGTAAATGATGAAATACATACGATGGATTAGCGACGGAGCACGATGGAGGAGCACAACGGAGCACGATTGCAGGCGCAACTATGAATGGCAACTCTGAAACACTCAAATGACCTAAATTTAAAATTTCAGAAACTCAAATGACCTAAATCGCCTATAAACTCGCGATTTTATGCGAGTTTACACGAGTTTACCCGAGTTCAGCCGAGTTTACCCAGAAACAAGTTTACATGCGAGCCAGCTCGATTTTACTACCTAGGAACATAAACTCATACAAGTTTACGAGTTAAAACGCAATTTCAATAACCATGCTCGCAATTTAATTAATGTGAGTCTTCATTCTAATCAACTGTTATGACTCAAACTCATAAAAAGAGTCTGACTCAAAAAACTAGTCAATTTGATGAGAGAGTTTTATAACTTAATTATCGCAGTGAACTTGTTTATTTGCTCAATATGAAAGTCATGACATTGATTATAATTTTTATAGAATGAACATGTATTAATTTATAAAAACAAAGTTGATTAACATAGTTTCTCAAAGACTATTTGTTACCATTTTAGTCTTTGACATTAATCATGTTGTAACAAGTTAATTCTTCTGATACATATGTTCCCGTTAATGAATAATAAGACCAATGACTTGATTATTAATTTATATTTGACATAGATCTGATAGAATTTGTGAGGGTTTTTTTTTTTTAATATTTTCACAACACGAAAGCATCTAATTGCCTGAAACGCACAATGTTTAAGTGTCGATTTCATTAGACAAAATTGGCAATAATTATATCACAGATACAGTTCATTTTTGAGGGTTTAATTCATTGTCTTGATATTAGAATTGAAACACACAATTTGAATTAGATCCATGTCATATACAACATATCAATTATCAAATCACATTTAATTAACATGATGAATAACTTGACATATTCTTCAATTCAAGGGACCAAAAAAATATACTAACGCCAAGAAATAAATATGCCTGCCATGATAGAGTTGTTGGACGTTAAAAAAGAAAGAAAAGTAGAAGACGAGAGAAGGGGGGCGGGGTTGTCGTTGTTGACGTTAGAAAATTGAATTCGAAAAGGTTTTGACGTTCTTTTAGGATTTTTACGCTCCATTTTGCTGCATGTCCGGTCCTCTTGTGCTGCCTCTACCTACACGTTAATTAGTTATTAGAGAATCACAATGATTCAAAAGGTGACATGGTAGCTGTGCATGGCCAGGAGGATAGTTATATATGGTTTCCATTAGAGATTAGCAATCTAATAATGAAATCTCAAATCCAATCTGTCTGTGGTACGTTCAGCAATCTTTGAATCCTTTGAGCATCAAACACCCCATGCATGATAGACCTGAACTAGTGTCCTGAGGTGGACACCAAGCATGATCGGCCTGACTAAGAAGACTTGCCTGCCTGCATAGGATTCTGGTACGTACTATATATTGTAATCAAGCTATTTCAGTTCCCTCCTCTTCCCAATGGTGTCACCCTGCTCATGGAGGTCAAAATCAGGATTGGAAGCAAATCAATGTGTGTCTAAAGAAGATTTTGGCATGGATGATGGGGACCGGGATGTTTCCCAGGATCTCCATGTTGATGCTTAGGTTTGCCCAGTTGGGTTTTGACATTTCCTTATATTGGGGGTTTTAATGGTTGAGAACAACATATTGCTTTAATATGTTGTGGGGGCAGGAAAGGAGTCTTTCCTGGCGTTGGTTCGTGACCTTTGGAGCAGTTATAGAATCTCTCTTCTCATTTTCTTTGAACCAAAAGTCTCTGGGAGGAGAGCGCAGATTATTCAAAAGAAATTTCGTTTCCATAATCACCGGTGCATAGAAACTCAAGGGTTTACCAGAGGAATTTGGTGTTTTTAGGATGAAGCAAATATTGAGGTTAGCATTATCCATACTAGTAATCATTTGTTCATATGAAGCTTCACTGGGGCACCTCTCTGGAGTGCCTATTCATGGCTTATGTCACAACCCAAAAAAAAAAAAAACAAGAACAGGCGTCTCGCGCGAGACGATAGACAGGAAAGGCGTAGATAGTTTCTGGAGCTCATCTCGCGTGAGATGATGTTCACGCGAGGTCATCTCATGCGAGACGAGTGCGGGAATTAGTCCCACATCGATTAGCGTTGTAAAAGGGGTCTGTTCCTCCCCCTATATATAAAAGCTTCTCGTGAGTGTTTAGACTTATTAATTCATTCCAAGAGCTTGAGAGGTCACACTTTTGTGAGACTTTTCGCTCTAGTTATATTTTATTTCTTTTCTCCCTCTCGTCTTCCATTCGTGTGGAAGTAGTACCTCCACGTAGGGTGTCAGGAGCTCCTAGCTTAGTGTTCATTAGCGTTCAACCATTTCAAGTGAGTGACTTTCTTCACGATCTATTTTAGACCATGTAGTTATTTTTAAAATTATTTATTTATTTTATTTTTATTTTATTTATGCATGTTTTATAAAATCCTAGGAGGTGGAATTTATTATTTTAATTACGTATTTACGAAGTTAGTTATTCTTTTATTTAGTTAGATATTCTCCATGATTATTTATTTAGAAGATCTTTATTTATGAGATAGATATTTACGAAGTTATTTTTAGAAAATAATGAAACTATTTTTAGAACTACATGGGACCATATTTATTGCATTAAATATATTCATGTTATGTGTGTATGATTAACATTAAATGATATAGATATTCATACTATTTAGTTAAACCCTTAATAAAAGATAATGGTTAAGGAAAGATTCCGGTGGAGAACAGTTATGTTACGGAAAGGTTCTGCCTAAAGACAAGACTTGGTACTTAAGATGTTCATTGTGACGCACCTCTCTTACCTGGGAACCTCCCTAATCATGAGATCTTAACATACCTTTATTTTTCCAAAATAAAACACTTAAGGATATTAAGTCATGTTATGATAAGGATTATGTGGTGATGATCATGTTACGCACTTGAAATTGTTTTCATAGGAGTATATCTATGACAGAACTGTAAGTCAGCGACATCCTATGTTGACCCTGGTATACCTTGTACGATGGTAAAGTATAATAGGATTCATGTAGATTTAGGGTAAGATCGTAAAGCCCGGACATGGCAGCCCGTGATGTTCGGTGTCATGTATCATGTAGATTAGGACTAACTATCAGGAATTTATGGACTTGGGCAATGTATCCCCAACTATCATGACCTAGGTACTTGGGTAGTGCGTCAAGACTAACTATCAAGAATTTACAGACTCTGGCAGTGTATCCCTAACTGTCGTGACCTAGATGCTTGGCTAATGTGGTTAGGATAATACATAATAAAGCGAAACTATAATGCTCGAAATCTCTATCTAGAGAACTCCCCACTTGCTTATGTCCTTGTATGTTTTTAAGATTATTATTATCGTTATTATATAAACGTTTTCATGATTGTTATATATTATGTATTGCATTTGCATGTCATGGTTATGAACTGTCACATGTGGCTATGGGGTTTGCCATTCACTGAGCGATGACTCATCCCTCATCAACCTTTTTCAGATACCGTTGACGAAGACACCTCGCTCGTTCAGTAGATCTCAATAGTTTGGACTCTTGGTGAGCTTCATATTGCTATGAAGTATTCTTCAGTTATTTCAATTTTTAGGATAGTTTACATTCATGTCAGTCTTTAGAATGCTCTAGTGGACTACAAGCAGAAAGTAGCGTGTTTTGAAGTATATATATATTTTGTATCTTGTAAAAGATCTTTTATTTATATTATGTTATGATGTTTAGTTTTATTTTAATATGTTTCCTCTTTATTTATAAAAGCTACATGATGTGCGCTAAAAGGCTTTCATAAAGGAACTAGTCCTTTGCGTGCTGATAACGATTTTTGGGGTCGTTGTAGCTTACTAAGCTAGGCCTCAAGCTTCTATTAGAGCTAAACTTTGGCAAGACCTCAGGAATCTCAGTAATCAGATTAATTGTGCCTGGTGCGTGGCAGGAGAGTTTAATGCTTTGCTATTTGATAATGAGAGATGGAGAAGAGCTAGAAAGTCTACGTCGATCAATTCTGCTTTTAGAGATTGCATTGGGTTCTGTAAGTTGGATGACTTGGGCTATCAGGGGGAACTTTTACTTGGAAAAGAGGTAACCTCATGGAGCATCTTGACCGTGTACTTGGTAGTGCAGACTGGAATATTCAATATTAGGAAGCCTCAGTAGCTTGCCTTCCTTTTTTCAAATCGAACCACACTCCGTTATGGATTCAATTTAACTCAGGTATTGAAAAGTAGTTGGGTCCTAAACCGTTTCGTTTCCTGGTGGCTTAGATTTCTCATGAGGGTTCCAAGATCTAGTAGTGGGAAGTTGGTCCACTAGAAATTTGTGGGAGGAGAATATTTCTAACTTTATGGAGAAGGCTTGGACTTGGAATTGTGATGTCTTCGGGCATATTGTTTGTCACAAAAATAGAATCTTTAATCGTCTGGAAGGTATTACGAGAGTCTCCCACTACTCTTCTAATGATTTCTTAACTAATCTTCAAAAAGACCTCTGGTTGGAGCTTGAGCAAGTCCTCATGCAAGAGGAGCTCATGTGGCTACAGAAATCTCAGAACAATTGGTTGCATTTTGGGGATAGGATTACCTGGCATTTCCACCTTTCTACTATAGCTAAAAGGCATAGAAACAAAGTGAAAGCTTTGAAGGATGAGCATGGCATGTGGATATATGACGAGAAAATGTTGCGCTCCATGGCTCGTGAATTTTTTGCCAAGCTTTACTAGGATTCTACTATCTCCTCTTTTTTACCTATCTATGGAACCTACGACAATCTTTCTTATTCCCAGCTTAGGCTTGTTCATGCCCCACTCACGAGGAATGAAATCATATTTGTGCTATTTAGTATGGGTGGATTGAAGGCCCCGGGTCCTGGCGGCCTCCATGCTATTTTACACCAATCTCAATGGGAGGTTGCTGGTGAATCTATGTGTGATTTGGTTCTAGGTATTTTTCAAGATCCTTCTCAAGTCAAATTGATTAATCAAACACACATTTGCCTTATTCCTAAGGTGGAGAGTCCGGAGAATATTTGCCAATTTAGACCTATAAGCTTGTGTAATGTGGCTTACAAGTTAGTTACAAAAATCATTGCGACTCGTTTGAAGAGTATTATGAGCACCATTATCTCCCTGAATTAGTGTAGTTTTGGTTTAGGGCATTAGGGGACAGATAATATTATAATTTCACAAGAAGTTATTCATAGCATGAGACATAAGAAGAAGAAAAAAGGCTTCATGGCAATCAAGATTGATCTCGAGAAAGCCTACAACAGGTTAAATTGGCAATTTATCGTCGATTGTCTTTGGGAGGTTGGGCTAGAAGATAATCTCATTAATATGATTTGACACTATATCTCTTCAAGTAAAATGGATATTCTTTGGAAGGGAGTGGTTACGGGTGATGTCGATCCATCTAGATGTATACGTCAATGGGACCCTCTACCACCCTACCTCTTTGTTATCTGCATGGAAAGGCTTTTCCAGTTGATAGAGGTGGCTGTCCAACAAAAACTTTGGGACTCGTGGCCCTGAGTAGAGGTGGCCTTGTTGTATCCCACCTTTGTTTTGATGATGACTTACTGTTGTTTGCAGAAGCTTCGCTTGCTCAAGTCTCATTATTAAAGCTTGTCTTGACACTTTTGGTGCTAACTCTGGGAAAAAAGTTAGTTTGGAAGGAAAAAAGCCCTGAGTGTGCTTTTCTAAGAATGTCTACCATTCTAGAGCTATAGAAATTGCAAAAGGCCTTGAGTTTCAACTCTCTGCTGATCTGGGGAAGTACTTTGGAGTCCCCTTATGGCATGCTAGTCCCACCAGGTAATCGTTCAGCTGGTTGTCTAGTAGTGTTCTTCGCCGTTTGAGCTCTTGGAAGGCTGATTCTTTATCCTTGGCGGGTAGACTGGTGCTCTGTGGCTCAATCCTCTTTGCCATCCATGCTTATTCTATGTAAACCAATTATGTTCCGGTAACAGTTTGTGAGGACTAGGATAGGCTAACCAGTAAATTCCTTTTGGGGTCGACTGATACTCAGAGGAAAATTCCTCTTATGAATTGGGATATAGTTAGTTGTCCTAAACGTTTAGGGGGCTTGGGCTCTGCCTCTCGCTCTGCCTCTCTGCTAATGTCAACAAGGCCTTTATGATAAAGCCGGGTTGGCATATTGTTAAGGATCTGAATGCCCTCTGGGTGAGAGTTGTGCATAGCATATATAATTATCGTATCGACCGCATCCCATACATCAAAGCAAGACCTCTCCAATCGAACGTTTGGAAAGGGATTTCGAGTGGGTAGAGTAAGTTAAAGGATAATCTTATTGTCGGGATAATTCTATCACTTGGGCTTATACTGTGGATGGTTCCTTCTCAATATGGAGTGCTTATTTAGTCATCTCTAGGGTGGAATCTAGTGCCCCTCCTTTCTCTTTCAACCAGCTTCGGCACTGGAGACGTTTGGAGAGAGTTAAATCGTGCCTGTGGCTATTACTTCAGGATGAGTTACTGGCGAACGAGTGGCATTTTCAACGTCGCCTTTCCCCTTCAAACCTTTGTGTTCGCTGTAACAGAGGGATTGTTAAATCAGGACTTCATGCTGTTCGTGATTTCCTGGAGATTACTAAATGGTGGGTTTTACACGAATAATTAACATAATTCGGCGAGTAATAATTTTAGTAAAACGTAGGAGGTGCGAAATCATTCTGGGGGCTTTGTGTTTGGTGTAGCTCTGTTATCTTTGGCTTATCAGGAACAAGTTTGTTTTCCAATCCTCTAAGGTCTCTATGGATGTTCTGATCCCTAGATTACGGCAGTGAGTACAAATCTACCATTTGTCTTAGAAGGTGAAGGATGTGCACTACAACAAAAATGACTATTACCATCGAGACATTACCGTCGGACGCGAACCGACGGTAATACCGTCGGAAAAAACAAAATAGCCGACGGTAACCGGTCGAAGGAAATGGACCGGTGAAAAAGGTGTGCTATTACCATGGGATAGTCTTCCCGACGGAAATACCGACGGTAATTTTTTAGCGGGGTATGGCGGGAACAACGTTTCCGTCGGCCATAACCGACGGAAAATGAAAACGAATAGCAAACAGCCACGTGTATTCAATAATTTAATGGTGTAATCATTACCGGCTGCCCGATACGACGGTAAATATATCAGATTATAGCGGCGGTATTAACCGACGGTAAGTGCCTCGGTTATTTAACCGACGCCTCTTCCCAACGCTCGGCCGTTCAACAATCCCATTAATCGTCACGCCGGCGCTAGTTCCGAGAAGAAAACCGTCGGCCATGGCCGACGGTAAAGATATCAGAGGTTATAGCGGCGGTATAAACCGACGGTAAGAGCATCGGGCATTCAACCGATGCCTCTTCCTAATGCTCGGCCGTTTTCAAAATGTTCAATATTCTCATTAATCGTCGCGTCGTTCCGAGAACAAAACCATCGGATATATCCGACAGTAACACTTTGGCCGAATAGTATAAAAACCCCTCCCCCCATCCTTTTAAGCCTGCACCATATTTTCTATTCTTTTCTCTTCTCTCATCGATTCTCCCATTTATTATCTGTCGTGCGATGCTTTTGTCGTCGTGGACGTGATATTAGTTTAATTTGGTTATCAGTCTACCGCCGTTGCGTAAACTGAGTCATCTAATGGATGCGAAGTCCAAGATGATGGTAATTATCAGCTGTCCCGTTAGGGGAATAGTGATGACTACCATCATCTTGGACTTTGTCATTCATTAACAGGCTGATTATTTAATTATTATCTAATTTTTGCTGAGCTTATTACTGGCGCTACGTTAATTGGGAGAGTGATAAAGGCCAAGGCCAAGGTGGTGGTAATCAGGTGTTGGGGATTATCATATTATTGTTTTCCCAACTTGATTACAACCATGTTGGTCTTGGCCTTTATCAATCACTCAATTAAAGTGTCGCCAGGGCTTAGCAAAAATTAAGTGTGCATTACCGTCGGACTATTCCGATGGGAAAACCCTAACCCAAATTTATCGTCGGTTAGGACAGATGGAAAATACTGAGGTGATACTGTCGGAAAACAATCACGACGGTAATGACTTCGAAATTGGTGCTGGGTAATGCGATTGCTCATTACCGTCGAAAAGATAACCGAATTGACGGTAATTAAATAATGTGATCTGTCAATTGGCGCCAAAATTATTTGGTTACCGTCGGTCTGTATAGCGGACCGACGGTAAATGTTTTAATTAAACGCTCCGTTTTGAATTAGATTTTTACCGGCAGTTATTTGAAGTTGTTGTAGGTCATCTCCGACGGTAAAAGGTCGGGCAGATTACGTAACCAGCTTTCCTTTCTATTCTGCTCATTTCATCTTCTTTCTCTCCACCCATCCTCTCCTCTCCACCACCCTCGCCACTGCCGCGCCACTGCCCTCGCCATTGGGTTCTTGCCGCGCCACTGCTTCCACTCCGCAGCTACAGGTCGACCAGCTTCTCCTACACTATCTCTGCTTTCTCTGTTTAACGTGTGTGTGTGTCTCCGTGGCTGATGATATGCGCGTGTGTTGTGATTTGGGATTGTGTGGGTGTGTTGTGAGGTTTTGTATTTGTGTGTGTGTGTTTGTGTGCGTGGCTAGCTGATGTGTGTTGTGTGGGTGTGTTTGTGTGCGTGGTTGATGTGTGTTGTGTGGGTGTGGTGTGTTTGTGTGTTTGTGTATTTGTGTGTGGTTCTGTGTCTTTGTGTGTTTGTGTATTTGTTTGTGTGTTTGTGTGTGATTGGAATTGTCTGCCACTAGTTGAGGAATTGGAATTGTTGTGAGGTTGATGATCAAAGGAGATTTGAACTTAAGGCTGTAGGTATATATTTGTAAGCTTAACTGTATAACTAGTGTAGGTTGTAATTACTTTCTGATAATACATTGTGAACTTAAGTTTCTATAGCGTAGCTCCATATGGTTTTGGGCGATCATCCTTCTGCTCCTATTGTCATTGAAGACGACGAACCCGTAACAACCCCACCCGAGTCCGACGAGCCTGACTATGACTCCCCTTTTTGGGATGAGGCTGACTACGACTCCCCTTTCTGGGACGGGTACGAGGACGTGAACGTCCACTTGGAGGTGAACGTGGATGGGAACGTGCACGTGGGCGTCAACGTGGATGGGAACGTACACATGGACGTCAACGTGGGTGGGAACGTGCACGTGAACGTACACGTAGATGGGAACGTGTACGTGGACGTGGATATGGATGATTCTGAGGATGACGTAGAGGATGAAGATCCTGTGGATGACTAAATATATTGTACATTAATTTTGAATATATTATGTATATTATTTGCTTCTTTAACTATGTAATGAATCTAAACACGCAAGGATATATATGGGAAGTGCCACTTTGTGAATTTATTTGTTATCTTTGCTAATGGATACATGCATTAATCTGTTGTACCTCTCACAATGAATGTAATCGTATATTACATATTATTTAATTATTTATTTAATTATAAAATTACCATATTATTTACATCAACATTGTTACTCAAATAAATAATAATCATTCAAAAATAAAGGTTATGAAATTTTTTTTTTAAATATTTGCCAATTGCCTTCGGCTATAGCTGACGGTAGCATGGACAACGATTATCGACAACAACGGTAAATACTAACCGACGGAATATTAGCGTCGGTTTTTGGTGACGGTAACATTTGAAGAAGCTACTATTATTTGCTTGGGAGAGGGGTTGGCGTTTGATGGTGCTTAGCTCGGATTCTCAGCAGGTTGTGTCGTTACTTAGTGGTACTTCTTGTTCTCCACAATCTGCTAGCCCAATGGATCGCATCAAGTCTTTATTAGGTTAGGTTTGGTCTGTGCCAGTGACACATGTTCTTCGGGAGCAGAACTTGGTTGTTGATGTCTTAGCCAAGAAAGGTTTAGCTATGAATGTTGGTATTTGCTTTTATGATTCCCTTCCTGAGTGTATTTCGAACTTGGTTCGTGCTAAGGAGTTGAGGTTGCCTCCTCTGTGAGCCTATTCGCTTTGTTTGTGTTTTGGGTGTGTGGCAATCAGTCCTCTACCAAAAAAATAAGGAGTTGTTGGATGTTAATTTAGTCATTGAAAAATTTGTGACAACAATTTAATTTTCAAAAAAATAAAATTTATTTTAATTTTGTCCAAAAGTTTGTATCTCTTAAAATTATCATATTCACGATAATATAAATGTTGTAGGCTAACTTAAATAAGATTAATCAAGATTAAATCGATATAACAAACTTTTCCATGACCAAATCAATGTCATAAACTCTTTCGAGGACGAATTTGAGGTTGCAGTCTATAAATTGTGGCAGACCAAACAAAGATAAAAATTCATAATGATATACAAATCATTATATTATTAAAAAATTCTGGCCCCAAAGGTTTTAATATTATCAATGTTTCATTTGCGCCGTACCAAAGCGCACAATATTTCCTTGCCGGAGAAAACCAACTACTAATAACCCGCGGCATCAAACAAATATACTAAGCTAGCATCTTGAACAAACTATATAATTTTAATTTCAGTTATATCAGTTTTTCCCAAAGAGATTATATATAATAGCTCTACCCTATGCTTGTCCATTGAATAATAATGTAATTAATTGGGTACCAAAACCACTCACAGAGAAAATTCTTTATGCCGCTCACTGCTTTTTGGAAAATAAATAATTAGCTTCCCCACCCAAATTTGTTTCCATTCGTAGTGTAGGTGCTTTAATTTGTTTTTGGATTTTTTTTTTCCTTTCTATAAATGAAGAAACTCATGGCCATGGCCATAGCAGCAAGCTCTGCTTGTGTCAGTGGTAACAGCAACTGAATATCAGTTGTAGAGAGGAGAAAACAGAGAGAATTGGATCGATGCAAGAGTGAGTGAATGTGAAAGTTATTTCATTAGTTAGAGTGTTGGTAGAGCACCAAGTTTATATACAGAGTCAGTAACTTGCACTGCAAGTTAGATGGCTAACTAACTAACTAACTAATAACTGAATGTTAGTTTTAGCTATGTACAGTAAACTGGTTGCTTGGTTAGCAAGCAACCTGAGTATAACTAACTCTAATGGATCAAATAATATATCCTACAATAAAGGAAACAAAGAAAATTTTCAGAAAAAAAAAATATGAAGCTTTGTGATCCACCATCCACCTCCTCAATGTAAAGATTAAATGTTCATAAAAATATAAAAAGAAAATTACATTTTGTTGTTGATGGTTAGTGAACTTAAATCGGTATGCTTTATTTAAAATTAATCTATATAATACATGTTAAGATCATAAAAATCACTAATTCATGTTTATCTAAAATTTTAAGCTTTTGAAAAATATAATTTTTGATATGTTACCAAACATTTTATAACCATATAATCTTAAATTTCAATTTCTATAGCTCCCATCTTTCTCAACAAATAAGTTGAATTTCAACGAGATAAAAAAGTTTTGCGTTGCCCATATATATACTTTATATACATAGCAAGATAGACAAGTTAAACTAAGGTATAAAATAATTGATTTGTCTTTCCTGATAAACTAAATCTTTTAAGAAAGATCATTATTGAACGCATGTGATATATACTTTTCTCCTTCTACTTTTATATATTACATATAATAAATGCACACAGATTAAGAATAAATTAATTTGCACATACTAAAAAAAATTTAAGTGTTTAGACTAAATTATCCTTCGATTAATAAAATAGATTGTTATGGAAAATTGTAATGAAATTAATACAATAGTAAAAAGTTCATAATAAATAGGGGTATAGTTGAAAAAATAATAATTAATATTTTCTTAATCTAATCAAATAACAAATAATTTTAGACAAAATTTTGGGTGAAATGTGACATCTAAGAGTGGACAAAAATAATATGTATTTACATTTATTTGTGTTTTTTTCACTGTTGCATATTATCATGCCTGGCTTAAACCTATGGCCAAATCCTCAATCAGCAACTCGTCATTCTCAAAGTAAAGTTCATGATTTTTGCCGAGATATAAGGAGGTGTGTTTGGTTTTAATTTTTATTTCTAATTTTTATTTTTAAAATTTTTTGTTTTCAAGATTTTGTGAAAAAAGTAGTGAAAACTAAAAATAAAAATAGAAAATTGAATTTTTATAATTTTCACTGTTTCTTTCACAAAAATTTAAAAAATTGAAACTAAACGCATCCTAAGTGTGCCTTTCTTTGTTCTTTTTTTCTCTGTCATTTTAGCTAATTAAACCCATAAAGCAAAAGGCCTAATGCTGCTCCATTAGGCTAGTAAGTACCAGTAACATGATATGAAGAGCCAAATATAAATAAGTACCTAACTCATCATCCCTATCACAATTAATTCTTGGGCCTTTTCCTAACCATAGGACAGAATAAAATTGCACGCATGTATATATGGTTGAAACAGGACGACCATAACTAGTGATCCACGCGTGGAAACTTTACTCTAAAATAATTTAGTAATTAATTATTTAATTAATATCATCAAAATCACAATGCAGCTCTAAATTTAACACTTAACTCATATGTATAATATATTTAGTTTTAGAGTTTAATTTCTATCTACAAACGACATAAAAAAATTTATATGGTTAATTAGTCAAATCTTACCACTTTAATATAAATGATTGATCTTTTCTCTATTTTTTTAAAGCAACACATATCGTAACCTATACATGCGAAGTTCGGTCAATAGATAGATATATTAGGACTTTTTTTTCTCTTTTGCCACTACTGTTCAATGAAATTACCAAATTACTCTCATTTTCAAACTAATTACCAATATACCACATTTTGGGCTGACGTGGAATACGCCTCACGCATGGCATGCCACGTAGGATTCGCCAACATACCTGGCGATTTTGACCTGAATTCACCAACACGCCAGGCGAATCCTTCACAAGAAAAAATGCCATTTTGCACTAAATTCGCCAACAGGGTTGGCGAATTCATGTTAAAATCGCCTCCCCTGTTGGCGAATTTCCCCCTGTAGTCTTTTACCCTTTTGCCCCTAATATATGGGCTATTTCTCAAACCCTAACCTTTAACCCTAACCCAAAAACCCTAACCCTTACCCCCCACCCTATACTCTCACCAAATATCATAAACGTTACCATAGACCCTATATTGTATGCCCTAAACCTAATCCTAACCCAAACCATGTACCATAACCATAATCCCCCAGAAACTCTAACTGTAACCCTAATTCACCTAAAAACCATAAACCCTAATCCACCCATATCCCGCCACAAGCCTGGTGAATCCATGATCTACCGAAAATCCTAGTCCTAACCCCACCCTTAATCCACCCAAAACCCTAATCATAATCCACCGATAGCCCTAACCATAACCCTAATTTGCTAACCATAACCCTAATAAACCTTAATATATGTCCTAATTTGTAAAATATTCGATTCAATTGGATATGTCAACAATTCACCTTTAAGGTTTGTAAAAAATTTCAAACCCTATCAATCAATTCCACGAATTTCACTTTAGCCTTCAATTTCTGATCAACCAGCCTCACCTTCTCACCTTTCAGCTCTTCAATGGTCTCCAGATTCTTCTTATTCGCACCCTCTAATTCGCGGCATCTCTTCCTAATTTCATCCAAACCCCTCTTTTCACTCTCCAAGTCGACCCTCTCTTTGAGAGGACCAATTTCTACCATGAGTTTTGCCTCTTTGAACATCAAAGCCTCTTCCACTCTCTCGTAGTCCTCCAACCTAACCGCACTACGTAAGACTCGAACGAGCTCAGGAATACTCATCTGTTTGAAGTCACTTTCGGTAGAAGCTGAAATGGGTGGTGACCCAGGTTTGGTTTTTGGTTGTAATGCTATTGTAAGAGCTTAAAGGTTCAAACTTTGGAAAGAACGGGTGAAGATGGAAGTGGGTTTGCTAAAAGTTGGAAGCTTTTTGTGAGAGTGAAAAGTGGGAGCAATGTAGGTTTGTGAAGATGAGAGGTTGGACAAAACAGAGAAAGCGAGGAAATGGAAATGAAGTGAGAGAGTTTGAGAGTTGCAATGAAATGAAGTGAAGTGAAGTGTGACCGAATACCAATGCAAACCTTTCAGTTTCCTTTTTGTCTTTATCTGTCAAATGCTAGTCGGTTTGATATCTTTATACGAAATTTTCATATAAAAGCGATATTAAACACATTTAAAAGTGATATAAATAATAAAATTGATCAAACTAAATAACGTTTAGTAAATAAATGATTAAATTGATTTATTTTTTTTAAAAGAATGCATGGTCAAGCTGAGCAAATGAGTATTATCTTATGACCAACGAGGTATCTTCCCCTAAAACAAATTTGTGATATATTTTTAGCTAGGGAAAATATTAGACATGGCCTTTGTTCTATCATCCATGTTAGGTTTTGTGTTTGTTTGGTTACTACTTATAATCCTCTAAATTTAAGTTTGTAATTTGGAAGTAAAAGTTATTTTTTAATTCAAGTTTTGAATTTTTTTTTTTACATTTTTAATCTTAATAGCCCATATTTGTTAGGTTGGGGTTAAAGGTTAGGGTTTTGAGTGTAGGGTTTGAGAAATAGCCCATATATTAGGGGCAAAAGGGTAAAAGCCTGCAGGGGAAAATTCGCCAACAGAGGAGGCGATTTTAACATGAATTCGCCAACCCTGTTGGCGAATTTAGTGCAAAATGGCATTTTTTCTTGTGAAGTATTCGCCTGGCGTGTTGGCGAATGCAGGCCAAAATTGCAAGGCGTGTTGGCGAATCCTACGTGACATGCCACGCATGAGGCGGATTCCACGTCAGCCCAAACCGTGGTATATTGGTAATTAGTTTGAAAACGAGGGTAATTTGGTAATTCCTTTGAACAGTAGTGGCAAAAGAGAAAAAAAAAAGTCTATAGATTATTTAATCTATTAATTAATTAATAACTGACCACTATAGTTGTTGTTGACGGTTAGTAACTAGAGAGTTAGTTAACGAGAATTCATTTTGTTCCATAATTAATATGATAGATACCTTAATATTCACAATCAGATAATTAATATGCTGTCTATATATACTATATTTATACGTTGTGTTCAAAAATATTTTCCTAATAATAATAACACTTGGTCTGAAAGTTTGATCTGTACGCACTAGCTAGAATTAGCTTCTAGCTTAATTAGTATGATAGCTAGCTACAAAGAAATCTAGTTTGATCTGCCAAGGAAATCTAGTTGATGGTACTTTTGCGTTGAAGTGTCCCCACTCTATTAGGAAGCTTAAAGATGTTGATGTGAACGAGCAATTATTGATTTGAGCAATTAATTTTAGTAATCATGATACTAACTAAACATTTGGATTAAATTAAAGCTTCAAATCAGTTTATCATAGAAAAAAAGGGTTTTTAGAATTCGGCAAAAATTAGACGTGAAGCTCGATTATTCAACCGCATTGTCCATATTCAATCTCGATCGTGCGGCTTAAAAACCTAAAAATCACTGATTGCCAGCCAAAGAAAAGGAGGATTTACATTTGCATATTCTGGTCAATTGTAATGAAATGCGTCCATTCATAAAGTAAATGCTCTATAGTTTTCTTTAATTTTAGTTTTTTTTTTTCGTGATTAAATCAAATCTTTAGTTTTCCCACAATGCCTATAAGTACTATCAACGACTATATCTATGATCACACAATTTCTATCATAGTTCAAATTAATCTTATGCATGTGACTTTTCTAGTAATTCAACTAGGTCTTGCCCTTTGTGTTTTATTTATCCGAGGTTTTTTTACTAAAATATCTCTGATACACAAACAAATCATCAAAATACCCTTGTTTCCAAACATTTAACAAAACTATATCTGTTTTGGATGAAGTGGCATTCACGCTCTGCGTGACGAATAGTGATGAGATTCACCAACAGGGTTGCCAAATCTAATAGGAATTCGCCAACTGGGTTGGCGAATTCCTATTGAATTTGGCAACTGATAGGTGAATTTTATATCCTATTTTATTATTCTATAATTGAACATTGCATACTAAAAATGTGTGATTTTAATGCTTAATTAATATGTTTTGCACATTATCCTCTTTTGTGAGAAATTGAGAAAAATGTAATTTTAAACACTATTTTATCTTAGAAATTAATGTGTAGATTTCTTTTGTTCTTCTTTAATTTTCTATTTTAATTGCAAAAAATAAATTGTCAAGAGGATCATTGAAGATTTGAAGGAGATTTGATGAGATATAAATTGTGAAGAATAGATTTGAAGAGAAGATTTGGACCAATAAATACAAGATTGAACTCAAATTCAAAAAGATTTGGTCAAAGATTTGTTGAGAATTTTTAGTGCTGACTTTGCAATGGATTTTGCGCCTGAATGGATATTGAATCTCGATTTAACCTCAACTACAAAGTTGTAGATCTATCTCTTAGCTTTAATTGGAGATTTGAATCACCTCAATCCGATATTTGTAATTGAAGTTATCACGATTTTACTAACTATTGTGCTAAAAGTGCGACATTTACACACACTTTGGGCCAATCCTCTATAAATAGAAATCCTCTCTCCACAATTTCATACTCAGCCTTCACTTCTATTTTATACACTTTTCCCTTTTATTTTATGCACTCTAGGTTTATGTAGTAGTGCTTAGGTATTAGTTCTTTAAGGATTGTTGGAGCGCTCGCATTGACAATGCAAGCTCCCAACTATTTGCGAATTTCTTTCGTTCTCTAATTCAGGTTTTGTTATTTTAATTCTCCATTATTTTCTACTCCTTTCTTCTCTTTATTTATTATGAGCATTTATCCTCCACCCATGGAGGAGTAGTTCCTTAATATCTTGCATGCGGTAACTCTAGATTAGGATTAATTCGAGGTCTTGTGCTTAATGTTTATTCATGATTTGTTCTGTCCCTAATTAGTAATATAGCGATCGCATGTTATTGGTTAGGGTTAATTCTAAGTTGATAGATCTTGACGATTGTAGGATTTATTGATTTAAGATTTGGGAGCTTTTGGGGAACTAATTACATTTCATTAGGTTGTGCAATTGGGACATAGTTGATATGGGTTTTAAATGTTGAGATCTTAGTATTACTTCACGTATTAATAAATGCTTCGGGGATTGACGATCGTAGTCTTTTAAGTGAATTGCGTATTAGTTAGAGATTCCAACTAATAAACAACATCCCCTCTTATGAATAATTAATTAGGAATCAATGACAATTAATCATTGATCTAGAAACGTCGTATGCAGGATATTATTTTTTTATCATTGTTGACTTACTTTCGTTTTGCTTTCTTTTTATTTATATTCATCAATCCAAAACCCCCCTTTTTAATTGTAATTATAATTAGTTTGGAAATTGCTTCCTTGAGAGATGACCTATGTTAGCCCCCTTTACTACGTTTTTGGGGTTAATTTAGTTTTATAAATTATTATTTGATTGCACACTGAAATTAACGACGTTTTAGTGTGTGTCAAATTTGGCGCCGTTGCTGAGGAAGCAATTTAGTCAATTTTTTTTTTTTTTTCCCTTTCTTCCTTTTTCTTTTTATTATTTAATTTTTGTTAACTCTTTATTTTCTTGCTTTTGTTCTTTTTCTTTTAAAAAAAAACACAAAAAATTTTTTATTTTGTTTTTATTCCTAAAATGTGCTATCATGTACTCTAACAATTTTTCTAGTTCGCAGTGGTCTAGTGTTCCTTGCTTTTCAGGTAATGGAGCGAATTTTGACAGTTTTCAGCAGAGGTACCACTAGAGGATGGGGGCATTGGAGAGGTTGCCAAGGGACATCATTCGAAGGGTATTGCAGACTTTGTCGTACAATGTCCCCAAGTTGTCGGAACAACAATGGGAAGACCACTTGAGTCGTTGTGGGGTGATGACTCCACTATCCTACACTTACCAACCTTACCCCAAGCCTTACTCTCTTCCCCCCATCTAACTGAAACATACCAATCGCCACCACAAGAACCTCCACCATACCTTCATGACCCATATCCCTCACATCTTTACTCACCAGAGCCCACATATTACTCGCCCTCACCAGAACCCTTATACCAACCCGCAATCTACCAGCCACACACCCAACAGCCTCCTACTCTATATCCTAATTCTAAAACAACAGTGAAGCTTGAGTTGATCAAAATACTGGAGTAGATGATGTTGGATATGCAAGAGTTGAGAAATGAGATCACTCAATACAAAGAAACCATGGTTGAATCTAGCGGGCATGAGGAGGACAATCACCAAGATAATGAGGTTGTGTGTGAAGACCCATCATTTGACATCATCAACGATGGTGGGTCTTCAGAGTTTTTGGTAGAAGAGTCACCCCAGCTTGTCATTCTTGATGATGAATCTGATACAGAGTTGGTGTTTGAGGAGCCACAAACGGAGGAAGAAGCACATATCACTTGTGTTATTCTTGGTGTGGTAGAGGTGCTGGTTGAGCCTGCTGTTTTGTCTAAATTTCCCCCATCTATTCCATTACTCCCATATCCCCTCTCCTAGCCTATCAGTTACCACCACTCGAGCTGCACCTTGAGACACATGTCCCTTTCCTTGAACCATGTCAATATGCTCACTTGGAGACTGATGGCCAGTTTCGGGCCTTGTGTGACAGGCTTGGAGACTTTCTTCCTGCTACTAGGGGAAGGTTAGACCATGTACAGGGACGATTTAAGAAGCCTCCTAGTGGGAACCTTCATCCACCCCCACTTGGAGTGATTAACTGCTGGATAACCAAGCCAAGGCGAAGCCTCAAAGGTTCAAGGCATCGATGGAAGATCTCAACGCTTGGCTTCTAGAGCCATGACATGACTTACATGGTGTGGGATCTCGGTGGAGTCTACCATAGCAAACTTTGGTAGATGTTTCTGGACCATTTCAAACACGATCCTCCATGAGACGACCACCAATCGTCTCACTTAAGGACTTTAAACAAAAGTGTTGGGTGGGAGACAACCCACCGTTTGTGAGTTTTTCTTTCCTTCTCATTTATTTATTTGTTTTACGTCTTTATTTTTCTTCTTGCCCTATTTTGTGCACCGAGGCCGATGCACTTCTTTAAGTGTGGGGTGGGAAAGTTTTGTTTGTTCAGGATAATAGTTTTAACTATGCAATGATTGTGAAATTTCATGAATAAGGGATGATTTAGACTAGTTGATGATTAATCTGTGCCACGTGAAATACTTTGTTTGATTATTTATGGCATTAAGTTTGATTGAACATTTTATAGATCCTGGCATGTTTTAATGAATTGGATGATATTACCTAGTAAGCTTTTGAACCTTTTATAGGATGGCAACACTACATGTCATTCTTTTCTTTGTTGTGTGTACACTCACTAGTGTTCAAGTCTAGAACTTGTCTGATTCTCTGCATTGCACTTTTACCTTTATATATGACATGTGATATGATTGAAGCATTCCTTCTGTATTTAGCTTACATATCCATACAAGCCTACCTTGAACATTTGACCTTTGTTAGCCCTTTTGAGTCTTGTAGCCTTTTATTGAATAAGTAGCACAATACAAGCAGATAAACCGAGAAAAACCATGATACACCTGCCTTTAGGGCTTAGGAGAATTGTTGTGCATTTGTTCATATGTGCTAACCGACAAGTGTGGGGTTACATGAGGACATGTAACATTCAAAGTAGGGGGAGAACGACCGCAATTGCTCCTATTGGTTGGAAAATCTATAAAAGTGCCCATGAAAAAAATTGAGGCAACTAATCTGCAAAATAACTAATTAGGTGCACTGACAAAAACTCTCTCCTGAGCTAATGGGTAAGCGGTGACAAGATTTACAAGAAGTATGAAAAAGAAAAAAAAAAGAGAAAAAAAAGTGAATAAAAGTGTTCAGGAATTTGTCATCGGGCTAATTGGAAAACAAGAAAAGCTAGTGGAGATCAAGGTCCTTGCACCGTTGGTTAAGCACATATGCCATGAATTCTACTAAGTCTTAGGCTTTAGCTCACAGACCATATGATATCCCACCTTGACCTTGGCCCCATTACAACCTTAAAAAGACCTCTTGATGCATGTCATATATATTGTGTAATCCGTGATGCTTAGAAGAAAGTCAAGCCTATGGATGCGACTCTAGTGTAGTGTTTGAGAGAGCATTGGGTGAACATATACACTTTGAGTGACGAGTGACACACACTAACCTGTGAGGCCCAGTTGATTTTAACATGCCTTGACTTATTCTTTGTTCATGGTTAATATGCCAAGAAGATTAGTTTTAATGCACAATGATATCATTTCTTGTCTAAATGTACTTTAATTTTTGGATTGTCATGTATTTTACACAGTTGTTTGGTAATTAGTGAGTCGGCTTAAGTGCTCCCTGAGTTTTGCGGCTTTGTAGGGGGATGTAAATAGTGTCGTCGCACCAAAAAGGTTTTTCTTTATTTGTTTTATTTTCATTTTTAGTGTGCTTTTGTTCTTAGTTCCTTGCATGAAGACAAGCAATTGTTCAAGTGTGGGGTAATTTGATAAGTGGATTTTGTATCTTATTTTATTATTCTATAATTGAACATTGCATACTAAAAATGTGTGATTTTAATGCTTAATTAATATGTTTTGCACATTATACTCTTTTGTGAGAAATTGAGAAAAATGCAATTTTAAGCACTATTTTATCTTAGGGTTTAGGGTTTAGGGTTTAGGGTTTAGGGTTTAGGGTTTAAGAAATTAATGTAGATTTCTTTTGTTCTTCTTTAGTTTTCTATTTTAATTGCAGAAAATAAATTATCAAGAGGATCATTGAAGATTTGAAGGAGATTTGATGAGATATAAATTGTGAAGAACAAATTTGAAGAGAAGATTTGGACCAATAAATACAAGACTGAACTCAAATTCAAAAAGATTTGGTCAAAGATTTGTTGAAGATTTTTAGTGCTGACTTTTCCACGGATTTTTTGCCAAGATGTTGATCGAATCTCGATTTGACCTCAACTACAAAATTGTAGATCTATCTCTTAGCTTTAATTGGAGATTTGAATCACCTCAATCCGATATCTGTAGCCGAAGTTATAACAATTTTACTAACTATTGTGCTAAAAGTGCGAGATTTACACACACTTTGGGCCAATCCTCTATAAATAGAAATCCTCTCTCCACAACTTGAGAAGGCAACTTCATACTCAGCCTCCACTTTTATTTTCTGCACTTTTCCCTTTCATTTTATGCACTTTAGGTTTATGTTAGTAGTGCATAGGTATTAGTTCTTCAAGGATTGTTGAAGCGCTCGCATTGACAACGCAAACTCCCAACTATTTGCAAATTTCTTTCGTTCTCTAATTCAGGTTCTGTTATTTTAATTCTCCATTATTTTCTACTCCCTTTTTCTCTTTATTTATTATGAGCATTTATCCTCCACCCATGGAGGAGTAGTTTCTTAATATCTTGCATGCGGTAACTCTAGATTAGGATTAATTCGAGGTCTTGTGCTTAATATTTATTCATGATTTGTTCTGCCCCAAATTAGTAATATAGCGATCGCATGTTATTGAAGATCTTGACGATTGTAGGATTTATTGATTTAGGATTTGGGAGCTTTTGAGGAACTAATTAGATTTAATTAGGTTGTACAATTGGGGCATAATTGATATAGGTTTTAAATGCTGAGATCTTAGTATTAATTCATGTATTAATAAATGCTTAGGGGATTGATGATCGTAGTCTCTTAAGTGAATTGCGTATTAGTTAGAGATTTCAACTAATAAACAACATCCCCTCTGATGAATAATTAATTAGGAACCAATGACAATTAATCCTTGATCTATAAACATCGTATGCAGGATATTGCTTTTTATCATTGTTGACTTACTTTCCTTTTGCTTTCTTTTTATTTATATTCATCAATCCAAAACCCCCCTTTTTAATTGTAATTATAATTGGCTTGGAAATTGTTTCCTTGAGAGACGACCTAGGTTAGCCCCCTTTACTACGTTTTTGGAGTTAATTTAGTTTTATAAATTATTATTTGATTGCACACTGAAATTAACGACGTTTTAGTGTGTGTCAGCAACCCTGTTGGCGAATTTAGACTAACCCTAATCTTAATCAAACCCTAACGCTAAACCTTAATCAACCGATTTGGCAAATTTGAACCCGACCCATATAACCCCAACCCTAATCAAACTCTAGCCCAAAATCCTAATCAAACCCTAATCCTAATACACAAACAAATACCCTATTGGTGTTATATGGGTTTAGGGTTGGGGTTTGATTATGGTTTAGGGTTATAGTTTGATTAGGGTTGGGGTTATATGGGTCGAGTTCAAATTTGCCAACCAGGATGGCGAATTCCTAATTCGCTAACTCAGATGGCGAATTCCTAAATCAGTTAATTAGGGTTTAGGACTAGGGTTTGATTAGGGTTAGGGTTCGTCCAAATTCGCCAACAGGGTTGCCAAATCCAATAGGAATTCGCCAACCACCCTATTGGCGAATCTCAGCACTATTTGCCAAGCGTGTAGGCGAATTGTACGTAGGTTGCCACACAGAGTGCGAATGTCACGTCAGCCAAAATAGGGGTAGTTTTGTTAAATGTTTGAAAACATGAGTATTTTGGTAATTTGTTTGTGTATCAAGGGTATTTTAGTAAAAAAAAACTCTATTTGTCCTCCTCAATTTGATTTTTAAATCTTTATATATGTAGGTACATGTGATTTTGGCTGCGTTTGGTTGTTGAGAAATGACAGAAATGCAGAGACATGGGGACATAGACATAAAAAATAAGAGGATAGGTCAGTATTGTATTATGTTTGGTGACAGTGTACAAGACATACTTATTTGTATCTATGTCTTGTTTGATTTAATAGAGACAAAACAAAAAAAATGCATTCCAAATAACTTAAAATACCCTTATTGCATTAATTTAATAAAAAACACATTATTCTAATCTGAAAGGTTGTGTCCTCGTATCCTAGCAAAACGGAGGGACAGAAAATGGGACACAAATTTTTGTATCTGTCTTAGTAAACAAACAAAATTGTTTTCTTCGTGTCTTAGTATTTCTGTTTTCTCTCAGTAAATCAATGCGGCCTAAATGATGCATACCATCGATTCTCACTTGTGGAGCTTATATTGGGGTTTTATCACTGAGACCATCAGTTGGCCCTTGATAATGTTAGTGAATAAAGAATAAAAATGCAGACAACAACGAAGTTTGTATTGAAGGATATGCCACTAACGGAGAAGGTGGGGTTGACATGAAGTTACTTGAATTGAACTACGTATGTTTGTGAGATTGTGTATATATATTGTGCTATTCTATGATGAGTAGCATGATCCAAGTTATTAAGATAAAACATTTACACAATAGAAGTCGGAAAATATAAGGACTACTAGTATGACCCCCGATCAAGTCAAAAAGGCGGTGATAAGAATAAACCAAAGAGTCGAGTTGAGGTGGAGGAAGAATATGAGAAAGCTTATTAAGTGTTGTTTGAAGGAATAAATGATTAGTTATGTATTGAAGAATTAATAACTATATGATTATGTTATTTTAATAAGCACATTATATTCTGATGGTAAAAATATTGATTCTAATTAACAATTATTTTATAAAACAAATTATATTCGGCATGTAGTAGTAATTAAGAATCAATTAAGGATATTTTTTTTTAACTCTATACTTATTTTATATATATATGACTTCTTTATATTGTCAAGTTGGATGAATACCTTTTTATACTTAATGGAGCACTTTGTAAGTCTAAGGACAGAATTCCATCTTAATTGTATTCTACTAATTATTATTATATTAATTATTATTATTATTATAACAATATAATAACAAAGCAACTAGCACTAAAGATTGTCTATACATCTAGATCTTTTTACACTTGTCAGCAACTAATCTCCATTACTTTGCTTTTAAAACTTAAGAAAGAGTCAACATCATGCAGTAAAATCATGAGTGTAACTGTAGATATTATTAATCAAAATTCAAAAAATAAAGCACTGAAATGAATTGGACATGATACCATTCTAATAATCATTAGGAGGTAGAATACTTACTTTTCATTATCTGCAGGTACCAACTTGTTGTAAACATTTTGTCAAGAGTATATATCTAAACCCATCTGAAAAATTGATTTGAAAGCGAGGGTATCTATATAAAAGAGTAATATAACAGTGTCAATGATAAAAATAATAATATAGATATATATTGCCGATAAATTGATTTAAAATTTTATATATAATTACATTTACATTTTATAAAAATTATTATGAGTGATTGCACAAAAAACTATTTTGTCTACCCAACTTAAAAGAGTTTAATTAGTACATTATTACATACTTAGATTTTAGCAACTTTTTTTTAATTACATCATTTACATAATGTTATTAAAATTATAAAAACTAGTGTGCCTTGGCATGTCTGTCAAATAGGGGGAACATAGAAGAAAGTGTGAATAGAGTGATTGTGAATAGTGGCAGAAAGTGAGTGTGAGCGGATGATTGCGAATAATAGATAGTGATAATGAGTGGTGAGTAGTGAATAGTAAATAGTGACATGTACGTTTATGTCCTTAATACGTGAATGCATAAAAAATAAAATTAAAATTTAAGGAAAGAAAAGTTAGAAACCAAAAAAATGATTTTTTTTTCTACTCTCTTTCTATAATAGTATAGAATTATAGGTGGACCGTCAAAACTCTTTAACAACATTTCTATTGGTGTTGTTTTGGGCTATGTTATTTTTTTATACATTTAGACTATGTTATTAAAGAGTTTTAATAATATTTTTATAATTTATAATATATTTAAATATTATTAATTATATTGTAATGTTGTTAACTTGATTAGAAATCTCGAGTTCAAGTTATGTGTACATAGTTGCCTAAAACTTATAAGAGATAGGTTTTTAATAGTCTATGTAAGTGGTTTTGCCAAAAATAAATAAATTAAATTGTAGTGTTAGTGTGTGAGCGAGATTTGATGAAAGTTACTTTGTTTCCTTTAAATTAAATTCAAGTTGCTCGTGGCACTAAATTTATATATAACGAGAAGTGAGAAGATATAAAAAAGAACAAAGGATTTTTAAATCAATTTCTTTATTTTTGTTCAATATATTTAACATATCTTTGGCTTCCCCCAAAACTCTCTTTTGATTGCTTTGAATATTCTAACTCATCAGCACTACTACTAAAAACTAATTATTAAATCATCATTAATCATAAAATCCGTTGGAGGCGTGAAATCTGAACATTTCACTAATTAATTAATTAGCACATATGCATCCCAATTAGATTGCTTTCTTTAATTCAGCTAATTGATATTATACACATCTTTTTATGGCCGTCTCCACCCTTGCGTCATGCCTACTGCTGCACGTGCGTAGACATATTGCAGTCTAAAGAGGAGTACCTCAAATCAATTTAAAAAACATATAACAAAATATAATATAAAATTATTAAATTTATTTTTTTATTAATTTAAATTTTTAAAGAATATAATTTTTGAAATGATATCAGAGTTATTATAACTAAGACATATAAGAGCTTAAAGGTGATCATTCATGACCTCTATTTCAAAAAATTATTCACACTACAAACTAAACAAAATCTTGCATGAAAAAATGTATAAAGAGATATAATATAAAATTATTAAAATTATCTTCTTTCCTCCGCTTAAACTTAAAAGTTGTCAATTAGAAGGATGAGACCTCAGTTTGATTCATAAAAAAAGATATTGATAGGGAGTGCAATCATGTCTATGTTTGAAAATTAGTATCTTTCTCTATTAATAGGGTTGAAAGATATTTAGTAGAGAGAAAATAATTTAACCTATATAAAATTAGACATAAAATATCTAAAACTTTTATTTAAAAATTGTGTTATGATGACAATTAAATGTAATAACTCTTGATCAATTTCACTCACATAATTATATAAGTGTCAGACCTTTAATAAATTTTACTATGATAAACCCACACTTATTTAAATGGAAATTATACAAATAATATTACATTTAATTGTCGTCATGTCATTTTTCTTTATTTATACATGTAAAAAGAAGAAAATGCTCAAGCTTGTATGAAAATGCCAAAAGACCCATGCATCTGAAAATGATAGATGGAAATTCTTATCTAATGATTTGATTTTGTGAAGATCGTGTACATTTCCTCTTGTAAATTAACCATCTAATAATTGAAAAAGTAACTATTCGGACGAATTGACTTTTCCAAATAATGATAATATGATGATGCGGATAAAATAATGAGTGACTCGTGCCAAATGCATAGTCGTATGCAATTATGCTTGGCATTATATAATTAATCGTGTATACAGTATAACACGACTTCTCTAGTCTTTTCACTAGAGAATTCTCAATACATCCACCATATCAATCAAAAAGCATTATAGAGTCATTTCAACTCAGAACTTTTTGATGTATATATAAATAAATACTAATTTATCGTATAAAATTTTTTATATTATCATTTAATTATATAATGACACATAAATAAAATTAATTAAATATTTTTTATAATATCTAAAAAAATAATAACACATAATTAAATAATAATATATACAAATTAATCTCATATATATTATATATGCCATGTAGTGATCACCATATACATATACATATATATACATATACATATATATATGCTCAGTTCACACAATTAAAGCAATGCGGCTGAAGTGATAGGCAATCATGAGAAATTATAGTCTCGATTAATTCATCAATCATGTTAAAATTTGTATAACTCATGTACATATCATAACCCCCCAAAAAGGCTCACTCAACCCGTGCAAAAACCCATTATATATGATTAAAGTTGATGAATGACTTTTCAAAAAGGAAATATTCATATGAATGTATTTTTTATTGGACCGGCGGTTTCTTCATATTAATTTGAGCCACTTTGTTTTGATTCCTTTGCTACCCCACAATTTGTTCAGTGCATTCGTCCTACCTAGAGTTCCATTTTTGCAGCTGTCACAATTTTTTCTTTATCTACACTATTCGTATTTAAAATTTAGGATTTAGTCAGTGTCCTTGAGCACGACTTTAATTAAGAAAGCAAAAATAATATATTTTTATTGAAGAACATAAAATGTGTATATTTTTAATGATAATAAATATTTGGGTTAATTATGTTTTTAGTCCCTGTAAAATTAGAAAGTTTGATTTTAGTCCCTCCATAAAAGTTTTAGTCTCTGAAAAATTGTAAAATTAGGTTTTAGTCCCTGGGGTGGGGGTGAGGGTTGACTGGGCTGACGTGGCGCTGACGCGGCATGCCACGTGGGATGCCATGTGGCATAACCCAAAACCCAACCCAAACCCATGACCTAACCCAAATTCTGACCCGACCTGTTTCAGAAAAAAAAAAGAAGAGAGAGACCCTCGCCCCCGCCCCCGTCCCCACCCCCA